>VWZN01012380.1:92970-103705 GCA_013396955.1 Regulus satrapa | reverse complement strand
GGAAGGGAAGGGAAGGGAAGGGAAGGGAAGGGAAGGGAAGGGAAGGCTGTACAGACCGGAGAAGCCGGTTGGCGTGGCCGGGGCCCACCTGTATGTGCGGGTGGCGGGGGCAGGCGGTGCCCCAGACGCGGGCGCAGCGCTCCTCCTTCCTGTGCGCGAAGAACTCGGGGCTGCGCAGCACGGCCAGCCGGCGGCCCTGGAAGCTGAGCGCCAGCGCCGCGCTGCCCTCCAGCCGCTGCTTGTCCTCGGCCGACACCGGCAGCACGATGGGGATGCTCAGGTTCACCACGCCGTCTGCGGGGAGACGGCCAGAGAGGCTCAGCGCTGAGGGAACCCGGCGCAGGGAGAATATCCCTCTGGCTTCCGCAGGGGGAAGCTAACCCCGACCCTCATCCACGGGGAAGGGCCGGTAAATATCCCTGGATAGACCAGGATTTGTAAAAGAGTCAGGTAGATAATAGAAAAGAGTGTAGTGTGTCACTGGGGGGAGAAATTCAGGTTTTAGGGTGTTTTAGGATGGAGCCAAGATGGAGGGAACGGGGCGTTGTCTCTGGTGCTCCTGCTTCTCCTTCATCTCCTCCGTGTCCTGCAGTGTTGGTGGCACAGGGTGATTATTGGATAAGGATTTGTCACAGTTTTAGTTACGTAGGTGGGCGAGAAATGGGAATTGGTAAATAAAATAAAATACGTTTCTGTTGTTAATTGGTTCAAAGTGATTACAAAGGCCTTGAAACTGTGCGATCTGTGGCCATTTTAAACCATTCTGGTGGTGGGTTTCCCTGGGCACTGAGTCTGGTCAGGACGGTGCCAGGTTTTCTGATAATGTGTTAAAGAACAAGAAGATCGAGAGCATAACGAGCGTCTGGAGCCTCCTTCCTGACACAGAACTGGGGTAAAAGGGCCTTCCCCGGTTGGGGAGTGCCCCAGAGGCACCCAGGGGCAGGAATCCCACGTTACCCATCCCGTGGGGATGCTCAAGGGGTTCAAGCCCCTCTGGGATTTTATCAGCCCCGGGAGCTCAGCGAACAGCAGGAGGTTGTGGAGGTGAATGCAGCAGTTTTACTCGGCGCTGCTAGTAAATAGTGATGCCAGTGGGATATAAAAGTTCCTTATCTAAGAGGTCTCCAAGACACCTGGAGCATCCCCTAAATTCCTGCACCCTCCCTTTCCCCGGTTCTTCTTCGTCAGCTGCTTGTGAAGGTGAAAAATTTACACGTGCTTGCAAAATGCCACCCTGGATAACTGAAAAGTTTCCGTGTGCTTGGGGAATGCCTTCTCCCCCAGGAGAACCACCTCTACGGACACGGCTGGTGTTCCCTGGAGCACCCCGTTCCCTCCCACGCTTCCTGGGCTGCCTCTTCCATCACACTCAGTTTTAATTTGGGGTGTTTTTTTTTTCTTTTTTTTTTAATAATTTTTTTCCTGGCTTTCTCTAGACTGCTTCTCTTTGTTTAATCTGTTCTCTGCGTGAGTCTGTAAGCGCACGCACAATTCAGAGTTTCAGTGGTGTCCCTAAACAGCCTGAAATCACGTCGGTTTTAAGCCAACTCTCCCAATTTCCCAGTGTTCCACTGAGGTCCTCCCATCTTTCCTTGGATATTCCAGTGTTAATAGAGGAGAATTGGTCCCTTCCATGGGTTTGCAGTCACTGATTCAATTTGTTCTGATCTGACTGAAATCAGTTTGGACCCTTGAGAGCCTTAATTTGAGGATTTTGACTATGATATAGATTTTTACTTTAATTTTTATTAAAATATTTGCATTTACTTTAAATTCATGACTGGGTATCATTCATCTGCCAGGCAGCAATTTTCATGAATAGTCATAATTACATTCACATGGGATCCAATCAATATCAACTTCTTACTTTTAAATCATATTAATAATGATCATTAATAAAAGCCAGCACAGGAAAAAAAAAAAGAAAAAAAAAGGAAAAAGCTGCATTACGAAAGCAACAAATGCTGCTGAAATCAGGGATCTTCAGGCTTCATTTCCAAATGCAGGATAGAGAGGTAACAAAAGATCACTCCAGTGTTGGTAATTACAAAATTACACAACTGGGATCTTTGTGCAGACTGGTCCCTAGGACACGGGGTGTGTCAGGCCACATCATAACTGCATCATAAACGGGCCACGGCTGTAATAATTTCATAATAATTTCAATTGTTTGGTTGTTTTTTTTTTTGTTGTTGTAAATCTCAAACAATTATAGCCAGGGAGAATCTCAGTTGAGGTAATTGGTGCAGAGCCTGAGAACAGTTCCATACATACCAGCTACGGAGCCCCTCTTTCCTGGGAGAACACAAACATAATTAAGGTAATTAACGCTCAGGGGGCACGTTAGAGAAAGCATTTCAAGCCTCAGAGCATTTCCAACTCACACTGAGCGTGGCCCAGCAGCTCTCCACTGTCACTGTCACCCCTCCCCACAGAGTCACGGGGCGCTGCTGCCTTGCTGCACATCCACCCCCCCTTCCTGAGGGCCCTACACAAAGCACACCACCCACCTGCTGCCTGGAGGGATTTAATAAACCCTGCAGGGATTTACTGCAGAGCGCTGGCTTGAACGAGTGCCCCAACAAACAATCGTGGCCACCGAGTTGTTGCCCACCCACAGGGGCTCCAGCCTCTCCGGGGCTCAGCACCGTGAGATGGGATCCTCCACCACTTCCCAGAGCACGTCCAGGAGGAGCGCCCGGTGCTCTCTTGGCCACCCAGATGTCACCCTGAGGGCCTGACCCCACTGTTGCTGACTCTGGAGGCTCCCTGGACACGGGGTGCACCAGGCACTGATGCTGCTGCCCTCTGCTACGCAGACCTCGCTCCGGAGAGCTCCTTGCCCCGCAAAGCTGCTCTGCTGGCCTTTGTCCCCTGCTTCCCAGAGAGCTCTCCAAACCCTCCACGCCTGCCCACGGAGCTCAGGGATGCTGGCAGGTTTTTGGGAGGGGGCAGCCCAAAAGCAGACACGCTCTGGGATGAGCCTTGGGCGCAAAGTGCGGGGCTCTGGAGCAACGTGGCCGTCCCAGGGCGCTCTGCGACCTTCCCAGGCACAACAGGCAGCTCAAAGACCACAGAGGAGGCTCTGATAACAGGGACATGTGCTTCTGAATGCTCTTTGCACACTGGGCAGGAGGTGAAAGGCTGTGGTGTGTCTGGGAGCAGAGCCCCCACGCAGACGCTCCCCCCGGTGCAATGTGAGCAGTCCTGAGCTTCGCCTCCGCTGCACGGTGCCCAAATCTGAGCAGCAGCAGCAGCAGCAAAACGCTGCCCTGTGGGAAGGCAGGATTGTCTAGAAGGCATGCAAAAGGCTCAAAGGGACTCACTCGCCCAAATCCCAGATCCCTGAAGGCAGGGATCACTGCCAGGTCCCAGCGTGAGCACCCCACGTGCAGGTGAAGTCAGAGCAACAGCATCCAGAGCTGAGAAACGGGGTGGAAAAGAGCTGTGCCCCAGTCTCAGCTGTGGATGGTCATCACCTGAGCCCTCTGTGCCTCTCCCAGGGATAAAGCACCTCTAACAGGCTGCTGATGCAGAGAGAAATTGGATTTACTTCAAGCTACCATGTTGGAGAAGCGGGGAAATGGGGTGGGGGCTAAACCAAGAGGTGCTCCCGTTTGCAAGAAGCAGCTGCCTTCTCCTCCCAGCTCCAGCTCGGGCTGGCAGCCTCCCTGCTTCCTTGGCTTTGGGTTTGCATCCCTGTTTACCCTGGCACAGCCAAGCACAAGACAAGAGCTGCACAATGTCAGAGCCGTGACCCTTCAGGAGCCCCGGGGAAGTGCCACGAGGCAGGACAGGGGGACACGGGGGATCCATACCGTTGAGCAGGGTGCCAAAGTGCAGCACTTGCAGGTACTCTGCCTCCCGCATGAATCCTGTCAGAGGAGTGGCCCAGCCTTCACTCAGCACCTGCACCCACTGCAGATCCAGCTGCAAAACAAACCCGAAGGGGTCACACTCCTGCCACACTCCTGTCACCACCACGTCACGCTCAGAGGTTGCTTTTCTTTCCCTTCTGCTGAAACAGCATTTTCATTTTGTTTTGCTGCAAATACAAGACATTCATAAGGGGGAGAAAGGCATGGGGGTGGGGGGGAGGTGTAAGCTTGGGCTTTTTAAGCCAGACTCGCACATTTCCACAGCACCAACTTGGAAACCCGGAATGGTTTGGCTGGGAAGGGACCTTAAAGGCCATCTCATTCCACACCTGCCACTGTCCCAGGCTGCTCCAAGCCTCATCCAAGCTGGCCTTGGGCACTGCCAGGGATCCAGGGGCAGCCCCAGCTGCTCTGGGCACCCTGTGCCCCCCAGTATCCCATCTAAGCCTGCCCCCTGGCAGTTGAACTCGTGGGGCTGTAAGAGCACAGCAGAGGAGGCTGACACCCTGCAGCACAGGGTGGAGGCATGGCAGAAAAGGGCAGAGGGTCAGGATGCCACCTCAGCTCACCATAAAGCACAGCCACAAAAGCTCAGGACCATCAGAAGAACACTCTGGCCACATCCTCCTGGAAGCTTCTACCCTTGGAGCAGGTAAATAGTGCCAGAACCTGTGTGTGACAATACCTTAGTGATCTCCACTGCTGGCAGCTTCTCTGCCTCAGCCCGGACACTGCTGAGTTTATCCTCGGGCACAAACAGCTCCAGAACATCCTTGATTGAGCCCTGGGGCACGATGTTCTGAAAGACAGAGACGGGCGGCACTTGTAAGGCGCTGGTTTTTACAGGCACAGCAAAAAGACCACGTCCCAAAGCGGGGTTCCAAAGCTGCCAGTGCTGGTGAGGTAAGAGTGACCCACCTGTGCTTGGAGGAGCTCCACGACCTGCTGGATGCACTCAGACACGGATGCAATGTTTGTTTTCAGCACCAGCTCAGGAGCTTCGGGTTTCTCATACTCTGAGTCAATCCCCGTGAATCCTACGGACAATTAACCCCCAAATCAAATTTGTTTAATAGAATAATCGGTGCCTTAGAGCCAAGAGCACTATGCAAACAGCCAGGGGGCACTCAGCCGTGCTGGGTACAACACGTGACACTTGTGACAGTGAGATTAGGGGAACAGGATCCTCTTGTGCACTACAAAGGGCCTTTAAACACCCACCCTTATGCGTGGCACTGCATCCAAAGCTTTGGAAAGCAAAAGGCAAAATAAGATCTCACTCCTCCATACCTTTGATCTCTCCAGCTCTTGCCTTTTTGTACAGGCCCTTCACATCTCTGCTTTCACAAATATTTAGAGGAGCATCTACAAAGATTTCAAAGAAAGGGAGTCCAGCTGCCTCATGAATTTTCCGTGCGTTTTGACGATCCTGTTAGAAGAAAGATGGGGAAAATCTGATTGGCAGCAAAAAAAACCTCCCTGGATTTTGACACAAGTAAATGAATCTCTCTTAGAGATTTATTAAATGTACACTAGTTCTAATAAGGGTTTTTCATCTCTCTTCTCTCCTTTTCTTTAAAGATACTTTTAAAAAAATGGTAAAAATCTACAACTTTGACCTGTTTTCATCTTTTCCCATGCAATACCTCAAGATCTTTTTGTTAGGCAGGAAAGCAGAACCTTAGATTGCCAATAATTATCTGCCCTATGTCAGAACGCTCAGACCCGATGATCTTAGAGGTCTTTTGCAACCTTAGTGATTCTTTGATTCTACAAAAAAAAGGAACTGCTTGCATCGGCCTGATAACAGCGGCTACGGAAGCGAAAATCGCTCTCAAATCTTCTTCCAAACGAGCAGCCACAGCTCTAGGACTCCTTCTGGGGACTCTTTTTCTTCCTCTGATGAGTTAATAGCAGGGATATCTTAAACTCCTCCTGGATTATCACCAGCTTGCAACACTGAGCTTACCCAGCGAGGTCTCCGCCCTCCGAACGCCGACCGCCCGTGCGGTTCCGCCGCCGGTGGATTTCGGAAACCCACAGCAGAGCCACCATCGTGTGAGGTGAAGGGAGCAGGGCTCCTCTCTGGGCTCCTCAGCAGCTTACCTTGGTGAAGGGGGAGATGAAGCTGGTGATGCAGACGAGCCCCGCGTCGGCGAAGAGCCGCGCCACCTCGGCGATGCGGCGGATGTTCTCCTCGCGGTCCTGCGCAGAGAAGCCCAAATTCTTGTTCAGGCCGTGCCTCACGTTGTCGCCGTCCAGAGAGTAGCAGGGGATGCCGTGAGCCACCAGGTACTCCTCCAGAGCAAAGCCAATGGTTGTCTTGCCGGCTCCAGAAAGGCCTGGGGGAGGCAGAAAAGCGAGGGGTCGGGTTGGAGGTGAAGAGAGTGAAAGCGAGGGCGCAGCTCTTTGTGACACCGGCGGCCAAACTCCTTCTGTCTGAGGTTCCCTACCTCATTCCTTCCTAAAGGAAGTTGGACTCGTCCTTCACGGAGCCCCTTTCAACTCCTCTCAGCGAAGGGGTGGCACTAATGCCGTGAGAAAAGCACCTACAGCCCAGGCTCTGGAGGGGTCCGAGCCAGCAGTGCCTCTCGCCGGGCCGTGCTGGGACCAGGAAGGTTCCAGGAAGGGAGGTTTGAAAGGATGCTGCTTCCTCCAGGTCTCTCGGCACCTTTCTACTCCTCCCCCACTGTCAAGCACTTCCACCCCAAGTGCTCTCCCGTTCTGAAGCCAAGGAGAGGCTCTTGCTGCAACCAAGTGGAGTGGGACAGGCTCCAGGAGCAAAGGCCCCTCGGTCACCTCCTTCTTTAGGTGTGTGTTTCAAAGAATAACCATCAGCCAGGCCAGCTCAAACCTTTCAGATTTTTGAGTTACAATCAAAAAAAGGAAGGAAACTGCCTTGGGTACGGCTTTTTGCTTCAGAAACTGTATAAAAGCGGATTGGGCAGTTCAAAATTGAGGAGAAGAACAGAACAGAAACTTGCCTTAACCCAGCATCTACAAGCTCAGGTGACAGGAAGGCAAATCAAAATGGTTTTACAAATCCTTCCAAGGACTTGTAAACATCCTCCAGCATCCTTCAACGTCCTCCAGCAGCCAAAGAAAATGCCAGTGTTTAACAAGCAAAGGAACAATTGGCCAAAAAATCGTCCAAATATTAGAAACGAGAAAGGCAATTGTCACGTCTGGCAGCCCCTAATCCCCAAACAATGAGTTCATACTTCAAGGCAGAAGAGGAGGGCAACAGAACAAATGCAAGGGATGGCTTCCAACGTGACTCTGCGGCTGGGAGTGTTTATTCTCCAGATGAGGGGACTGCCTCGTGCTGCCTCAAACACCGCAGACCTACAGGTCCCAATAACCTTCCCACCGCCCCGAGTGAAAACATCCGCGCTTTGGACCACGCTGGGTACGTTCCACTGCCAAAGACTGCCTGGATTTGGGCCAAGGTTTCCTCAGCTACCCACTTGGGAACAACAAGTGCTACCCCGAGGGCCTCTGACATGTTCAAAGGAGCCTGAGAGCAGCTGGGAAATCCATAAAAAACATCAGTTATGGGCAGCAGCTGCCAGGGAGAACATCTTGCTGCGCCAGCACCGCGTGTCCGCGTTTCCCACGTGGGGATGTTTTGCAATTCCCGGCTCGCAGGGAACGCTGGCGTTTTCCTGCGGATCCCAAATCCCCACCTGCCAGCCACGCTCGTGGAGTTTCACAGGCGAGGCCACGCTTTCACACCCAGACAG
The DNA here is from genome assembly GCA_013396955.1 of Regulus satrapa. NCBI lineage: Eukaryota > Metazoa > Chordata > Aves > Passeriformes > Regulidae > Regulus > Regulus satrapa. The sequence continues at coordinate 96,084 of VWZN01012380.1, read as the reverse complement.
AAATTACCTGTGAGCCAAACCGTGCAGCCTCGGAATCCTCCCCTGGTGCCGACCACTTGTCCTCTCTTACTCCTGCTGACATGGTGGGCTTGGTAAACCACGTTGGTGGATCCCTGAGGAAACAGAGCGGGACAAAGAGCTTCTGTTACCTTCGCTGCTCTCGGTGCAAAAGGAAATCTCTGCCAGGACACACAGCAGGGAGAGAAATGCAAATTCATTAAGGAGCCAGCGTGGTGAACTCCGGTGCGAGTTGGGTTTCTGTCTCAGCAGCACAGACTCATTTTTTGGGAGGCTCTCTGCCTCTGCCCAGGCTGTTTCTGGTGGCGATGCCTTTGTGCCAGCAGGGAGAAGGGGACCAGCTTTGCTGCAGGAGCACTGCCAGGTGGCCGATCCCTCTGCGGGCAGGCAGGACACGCAGTGTGGGCAGAGACACCCTCGCTGCCTCCTCGCCAGTTCCAAACACAGACAGGCTCACGGATTATTTTAATCGGGCTTGCAAAACAGGAGCGGCTTCAGGTGCTAATTTACTGGCTGTGTAACACGAGAACTGCAGCTGGGGCGGGAGCAGCGCCGAGCTGGGCACAGGGATGGGAACCCCTGACGTGTCCGTGTGCGTTCCCAAGGGAGCGCGACGCTGAGCCAGAGGCTTCAATTCTGCTGCTTCCTAATTCTGGTGCTTCCTAACCTTGCTGACCCCTGAGTCTCTGCAGGGCTGCAGGTGAAAACAGCAACAGCACCTCCACGAGGAATGTTCCACGTGAAATATCCACGGGACCTCATTAATTGCGAGGAGGACGTTCCCAACTGAGGCACGCAAGGGAAAGAACGAGGAGGGAACAAGGATATGAATATATCCTGCATACACATGCAGAAAGAGAGAAGGTTGCATCACAGAACTTTCCAGTATCTATGGGTGGCTGTGGGGAGGCTGGGAAGAGAGTGCTCATCAGAGCGACAGGACGAGGGGAATGGGTTCAGACTGAAAGAGGGGAAATTGGGGTTAGTTACACTGAAGAAATCCTTCCCTCTGGTGCCCAGAGCAGCTGGGGCTGCCCCTGGAAGTGCCCAAGGACGGGGCTTGGAGCCCCCTGGGACAGTGGGAGGTGTTCCTGCCCACGGCAGGGGGTGGCACTGGATGGCTTTAAGGTCCCTTCCAACACCAACCACTCTGCGCTTCTATAAAAAACCCAAAACATCTCCAGACCTGCCCTTGAAAAGGTGAGTGAATGCTACACATCCTGTGACTCAGAGAATAAAAGATAAATAGCTCAAGACTTGGTTTCTGTGGTTTGTTCCGGTTTGTTGCTTTTTTTTTGTGTTTTTTGTTGTTTTGTTTTTTTGGTTTTTTTTGCAGGGGGATTGTTAAAAGTTTGAACATTTTGAGCTGGCAGAGGCGAGACAGCACCAGCATGGATTCATTTTCTCCCATCCCCAGGGGCTGGGGCTGTGTCCCGAGGGAAATGAGCCACGATAAGGTCCGTGCCTCGGGAAGATGCAGGATCTGGCACATTCCTCCACGGCTGATGTAAGGAGATTGCCCTAAGTACAGGTTGCTGTGCCATAAATCTGCACTGGGTGAGCATCTCAGAGCTGTTATTTTGCATGCTGAGCACCTTTGGGAGCTTGGGAAAGCATCACTGAGGGCATTTCTGCAATTCAGCAAGACTTTCACACCTCTCCCACCTGCTGGGAGCTTCAGATGGTACCAAAAGCCTCAGATTTTTCTGCTCTGTTCATCAACTTCCCAGGAAACTCTTCCCAACCCTGAGCAACTGGATGGCTGGGCTGAGAACGGACTCTTGCTTAGCTGGGAATGGACTCTTCAGTGGGAAAGACCATCATCCACCAGCTAGGAATGGTTTGGGAAGCCAGAGCTGAAGTGTGGTGGAAGAGAGTGGAAGGCACCAGGAAAAGGGATCATTAATGGCAAATCCTGGAGAGATTTTGCCTAGGAAAAGCAAATCCTGCAGGATGGTTGGGAGGCAGAGAGAAGCAGTGGATGGGGTTAAATCAGGTGCAGGGCTGTCCTACTGATCTGATTCTCGGGGGTTTAACCCTGCAAATCAAACATCTTTAAGTAGATAATGCAGTCATCATCACAACACCAGCACCACCCATCTTGGGCCCTAAAGCAGGGACAGTTCAGGACACTGGCAAGCATGGAATAGTCTGGGTCAAGGAAATGAGGTCTGGGAGAAGAACTCCTGACTTGTCATTCAGCCCCCAAAGCAAGGCTCCAAACAAGGCAATAAATGCGCCAGCAGCATCTCCAAAGAAGGGCCGTGCATCCCCTGCCAGACAGAGGGTTAAAGATGACACTGCCCCGCTCTCCCCACTCCTTGGAAATCTGCCGTGTGGCTCTGGCTGGATGAGCTCAGCGCTCAGCCCACCCTGCCTTACCTCATGCAGGAAATGAGAGAAAAAACAAACACGTCGCTCCAGACCTTGGGCCGAGGCCGCAGCGAGCCGAGAAACCGAAATCCTAAAACTCTGCTTTTGGTCTCCCCTCCTGCTGAACCCTTCCATGAGGCTGGCAAACAAGATCTTGTCTGTGTTTAGGATCAGGCCTGACTGAGCTGCCTGTCAAGGGTCTCCTGGCTTAGTTCCCAAAGGGAAGAAGCTTTCCATCAGGCAGCCTGGTGGGACAAGATGCTGCCCCTCTGCTGCAGCCAGAGGCAGGAAGCTTTTCCTCCTGAATGAAGAGAGGTGGCTTTTGCGATAGCAGAGTCTTGCTGGAAATCAGGGGCCATCCGTGCCCTCTGCTCTGAGAAAAGCGACCTCAGCTCCTCCTGAAGCAACTGGGCCTGGAAGGGAGCAGCTGTGCTTGCCCACATCAAGACACCCTAACCATCAACCCAGCACCACCACCATGTTCACCACTAAACCACGTCCTCAAGGGCCATAGCCAGATGTTTTTTGAACACTTCCAGGGATGGTGGCTTCACCACTTCCCTGAGCAGCTCATTCCAATGTTCTACAACCCTTTCCACGAGAAAAGTTTCCTACTATCCAATCTAAGCCTTCCCTGGAGCAACTCGGGGCCGTTCCCTCTTCTCCTGTCCCTGTTCCCTGGAGCACAGCCCCACCCCCCCGGCCGTCCCCGCCTGGCACACG
>VWZN01012380.1:45873-61733 GCA_013396955.1 Regulus satrapa | reverse complement strand
GGCCGCCTCTTCACGGCTCCAGCCGCCCCAGGGACCGCCCCGGCGCGGCTCCTCCCGTCCCCTCTCGGCTCCGCCCGTCCCCTCACAGCTTCGTCCGCCCCTTCACGGCTTCCCCCGCGGCTCCTCGCGGCATCGTCCGCGGTTTCACCCGACCCCTCTGCGCTTCACGCGTCCCCTCACGGCTTCGCCCGCCCCAGCCCGGGACGCTCGGACCCAGGCGGGGCGGAGGCGGGAGCCCTGAGGGGAGCCCTGAGCTGTCTGACCTATTTTTGCATCTGCTTCGCCTCTGTGGAGCCTCGCTGGCTTCACGAAGCTCAGTAAAAACAAACAAACAAGCAAAAAAAGTCAATACACAGTCAGATACGAGTGGAACGGTTTAATTATTCTGTACAGGCAGGACAACTGGATCGACTGCACTAGGGAAACAGGCAGAGACGAGGTACTTTGTCTTTCTCCGTGTATAAAAGTCAGAGGAAACCCGTGAAGCAGATGGGCTCGGGCCAACCTAACCTTCTTCTTGGAGCTCAGTGTCCAAGATGTGCTAGTTCTGAAAAATTTTAAATTGCTCCTTTTTCTTCTCTGCGATTGCACAATGTTGTATTATGAGCTCGAAGCAGAAAATTCACCTTGTTCAGCTGGTGACAGAATGTGCTGCTGTCTCTTGCGGTCCTGTTTTGGAGAATCTGTCTGCTGATGAAAAGCAACAGCAGAAACTTGCTACCAAATCCCTGCCATGTTTTATTCATCAAATTAGTCTAAACAGCATTTAAATTAGCTAAGTAGTCAGACTGCTTCAGTCAAAACCCTGGGAATGGGGCAAGTGGGGATGTGGAAGTAAACTTTAAAGCTATCTCTGTTTCTCAGAGCTCTGTAAAAACTTCAGCTACGATTATCCATATCTCGATCATTAGAGAAGCTCTGGAGTAGAAAGGTTTTTTTTTTTAGTTAGTATAATCTCTTCTTTGTTGCTTCTTCATGGCAGAAATCCATCCCAAACCAGCTGCTGGCAACTACAGCTCCCCTCAGAATTCGCTTTGTCCTCCAACCTGGGTGACCAAAGCCAAGAAGGGTCTTTCACATGTGTTTTTTGGCTCTTTCTTTTTTTTTTTTCTCTTTTTTTTTTCTTCTGAAAACCAGCTGGATTGCCCTCAGAGTAAGGTAGTGATGCTGTGAGGGGGTTGGCAGCGTGGGGCATGTGGGTTTTTCCATGGAATCACAGAATCTCTTGAGTTGGGAGGGACACAGATCACTGAACCATNTTAACGCTTTTGGGTGGTTTTTTTTTTCTGTTGCCAGCACAAACAGGTAGAAATAAGCTGTGTAAAAACAAGCGGGAGCGTGAAGTTTGGATGCTTCCAGCTGGGAGCCGTGTCCAGAGAGCCGCCAGTGTTGGTTACAAACACAGGATCCCAGCGTGGCTGAGGCTGGAGGGAGCTGGGCTGGTGCCACCTCGGTGCTCCAGCAGGGCCATCCCAGAGCCCAGGGCANATAATTAGAGTAAAACTCTATTGCGTGTGGAAATTTAGAAAGTTTACAGACTGTTCTGGTTTATTCTCCGTTTTATTCTCTGTCTCAGCAGATATGCCTTGTTTAGAGATCTAAAAAGGTGTGAGGGCAATCTCACAACAGCAAAGTGGGGCTTGCAAAATCCCAGACAGGTTCAACACAACCTCCTGTCTCTGGGATCACAGAATCCCAGAATCCCTGAGGCTGGAAAATCCCTCCCAGCCCGTGGAGCCCAGGCCGTGCCCGATGCCCACCGTGTGCCCAGCCCGGAGCACTGAGTGCCACGGCCAGCCCTGCCTGGGACCCCTCCAGGGCTGGGCACTGCAGAGCTCCCTGGGCAGCCCCTGCCAAGGCCTGAGCACCCTTTCCATGCAGAAATTCCTCCTGCTGCCCACCCTGAGCCTGCCCTGGCCCAGCCTGAGGCCCTTTCCCCTTGTGCTGTCCCTGTTCCCTGGAGCACAGCCCCACCCCCCCGGCTGTCCCCTCCTGGCAGGGAATTATGGCTTGATAAAGACACCCCTGAGTCTCCTCAGAGGAGTCTAATTCCTTTTAACGCTTTTGGGTGGTTTTTTTTTTCTGTTGCCAGCACAAACAGGTAGAAATAAGCTGTGTAAAAACAAGCGGGAGCGTGAAGTTTGGATGCTTCCAGCTGGGAGCCGTGTCCAGAGAGCCGCCAGTGTTGGTTACAAACACAGGATCCCAGCGTGGCTGAGGCTGGAGGGAGCTGGGCTGGTGCCACCTCGGTGCTCCAGCAGGGCCATCCCAGAGCCCAGGGCACAGCAGGGTGAGCACAGAGCTCTGCCAGAGCCCCAGGGAGGGACCCCTCAGCCTCTGGGGCCGATGTGCTCAGGGCTGGCAGTGCCCGGGGCAGAAGTTGTGCCTCCTGTGCAGGGGAATTGCTGGGCTCAGCCCCTGCCCGTGGCTCTGGTGCCACTGCTGGGCCCCGGAGCAGAGCCTGGGCCCTGCTCTGCCCTCCCTGCAGCCTCTCAGACCCATCCCGCGGGCACTGCTGGCAGCGTGGAATGATGGCAATGCAATGACCTATCCAGAAAAGCTTAGAGGGGCTTAGAAAAGCAAAGAATAACAAGAGGCATCCTGTGGAAAAGCCTGAGCAGCGCAGTGGTGACACATCAGGTTATAAAACAGTTTGGGCAAAAGCATAAGCAAAACATGGCCATGCTGATTATACCCATTTTCAGCTAAGCCCTCACTGCTGAATTGATCCCAGCTCGTAGCTAAGGAAACAAGAGTTATCTGAGCTTTTGGCCCACATCCTGGGGAGACCCGTGGTTTATACAGAGTCAGGCTTTACTCCCTGCCTGCATATCCAGGCTATTGCTTCTGCAGATGAGAATTTTTCAGCGGAAAAAAAAAAGTTTTCTTGGTGTGTTTAGTGAAATTCTGTTGGAAAGCGTGCACCTCACCTGTCTCCCACCTCCTCAATATCCAAAAGGAGGCGTTGATGCCAAGTATGCTGAAGCTCAGACAGGGTAGGCAAAGCCTGCAAGGCTGAAAGAGAAAGGGAAAAGAAAAGATGGGAAGAAGTAGAGTGGTTTAAAACTTCTGGGCTCTCTTAGAGCGGCGCAGTGCGACTCAGCTGTCTCCCAGTGACTCTGTGCAGAGCTACCTGGCCCCTTTCCTGGGGCTCTTTTAGTTTATATCAGACATATCCCAACCACAAATGGCTTCGAGGAAATCATCTTTTATAACTACACGCTGTGTTGCTTTGAGATCCATTTTATAAATTTTATATTTATTTTATAAATACTGAGAAAAGTACCCATCCCAACTTCTGCAGAGTTATTCACTGTATGGAAGCTGTAGTTGGTTGGAGTAAGAAAAGGATTTTGAATGTTCCGGCAGTGATGAGCTGAGAGGGAGAAAAAGAGAACTCCAGGAGTTTTCTGTTAGAGGCTGTAAATGTGAGGCTGAAAGGTAATGAAATAGAAACTGGTTGGTGATCCCAGTTTCTGCTCCAGAAAGGGATTGCTGTGTTCTGCGTTGTCCAGGGCAGGCAGATACCCCACAGGGGATCCCTTCCTTGCTCCTCTCACGTCACATTCCACTGGCACATCTCTTGGGAAGTTGTTCAGAAATGGATTTTGAATGGTTTCACAGGGTGTTTTCTGCTAGGACGGGGAAAATCTTATCAATGAGGTATCATTCAGCGAGGAGTCACAACACCTCCAGTTCACACCCCAAAACTCTGCACAAAGAATCTGCACAGCAGCCACGTTGCCCTTTACACCCTCCACAAGTATGGTGATGTTCTTTTCTTGTTCCCTGTATCTTCTTTTTATCTAAGTTGGAGGCCAAAACCATTTACAAATGCAGCATTATCAGATTGTTCTCCTGTTCTCCTCTATTGGTTTTTTTTTTTGTTGTTTTCATCTTCAGTTCTGGTGATGCTGAGGGTGGTGAGTTCATGACTTGCATTTATTTTTTTTTTGTCTCTTGCAGTGCAATCAAATAATCCTGTCCTGAATCATTTCCCTGTTTCTGCTTCATCTCTGGATTTTCTGTAGAGGTGCATCCATTTCCAAACCACGCTCTCTTCAAAATGCACCGACCTCTTCTGAAAACCCCTTTTTTTTTCTTAGAAACCCTCGTGCTCCTCACTGCCATGACCATTCATGGAAATGTATTTCTTCAGCAGTGCAAGGGCAGAGAACCCACACTGCCCGTGTCCCCACCTGAGTGTACTTTCCAGCAATGAGGAAAATGCTCCCCTTGCCAGTCTGAGCATGGGGGTGATTCCCATGGGACACAACTCGGGCGGGGCATGGTTTCAGCTCTCCGTGTAATGCTGATCAATCCAGAGATATTAATTACATGCTCCAGGGAGGAAAAGGGTCAGCCCCTAACTCTGTGTTCTGCTTTCCTTCTCCTGCAGCCTCCGTCCTTCCCTGTCAAGGAACAGATCTCTAAGCAAGAATCTCTTCCTGCTGGCTGGCAGCCATTCCTTATTATCTGGTGAGTGGCCAGGATTTTAACACAGAGGCAATCACCACAGAATCACAGAGTGGTTTGAGCTGGAAGGGATCTCAAAGATAATCCAGATCCAAACCCCTGACACGGCAGGGACCCCTCCCAGTGTCCCAGGCTGCTCCAGCCNGGCTCAGCCCAGGGCACAGGGGGGGTTCTGGCTCCCAGCTCTCAGCCCCAGCAGCCCCAGCTCCTTCTCCAGGGCTGCTCCAGCTGCTCCTCCCCCGTGGGCTACTCTGAGGCACTTTCTGCTCTTCTGGGCAGGCCTGTGGGTAGGGAGCAGTTTATCCTCCCAAGGAAAGCCAGGGGGTTTTCCATAGCTGGTGCCACATTTTGGTTAGCAATGGGAGAACTGGAAAAGGAAGGACCCGCGTAATTGCTGCTTTTTTTTTTGCAGAAAGGGAATGAATTCGGGTCTCATCCGCGCTGTGTGCTCCGCCCGCTCTCCCCTGCGGCACGGCAGGGTTTAAACGGGTGCGAGCCAGCCCGTTCTCCCAGGAAACACAGAAACCTCTGGGGCTCCGAAGTGGTTTGACCTCTTTGCAAGCAGAGTTTCTGGTCTTGCAGTGTGGCTTCACCCTGTGTGGGCAAAGTCGCCAGCCTTAATGAGGTGGTTGCCTTTCTGGGAGGTGGCAGGCGCTTCCAGTTCGGGAGCAGCGTGACCCCATGCAGCAAAAGAGTCAGGCCGTGGAACGGCTTGGAGATTAAAAACCCAGAGATAGATTCAGGAAGCCTCAAACCACAGCCAGACTGGGTTTTCCAAGGGTAAATTTAAATAAGAGTTTCTTTTTCCACATAAGTTAAGAGGAGGACAGAAACTACAGAAACTATGTGGCCCTGTGCTCTATATATGGAAAGGTAAATTCCTTGTTTGTTTTTTTAACCAAAATGCAGGCACAAAGAGAGCTCAAAGATTCAAGCATGCTAAAGGCAGGGGACGGTTCAGAATAGTCAATCATGAAAGAGCTGGAGAGGACAAGAGAAAATGGCCTTAAGCTGTGTCTGGCAGGCTCGGGTTGGACATCAGGAGGAATTTCTCCAAGTTCTAAGGCAGTAAATTATCCTTGTAATAATTTTGATTCTTTCTACATTTTCTATTCCTGTTTGGAATTTTTATTTTCTTTTTAAATATGTTGATCACCCTAATTTACCCTGAGAAGAGTGAAGGCCGTGCTACCTTCTGTCTAGCTGTAACAGGCTGGTTTATAGGGAATTATTTCAAGAAGTCTGGAGGCCATTTAAGTACCATTCAGAATTTTGTTCTTATCCAGACTAGTTAACATTTGTCACTCTATTTTTTTCCACAGGAAGTAACAACCCACTGCTGCTCCCTGGGCAGCCCCTGCCAAGGCCTGAGCACCCTCTCCATGCAGAAATTCCTCCTGCTGCCCACCCTGAGCCTGCCCTGGCCCAGCCTGAGGCCTGTCCCTATTCTCTGGCTGTCCCCTCTTACATATTGCACAGTTTTTATGTTGCCCAGGCAGTGTGGGATGCAAACAAAACATACCATCACTTTTGGTGAGGTTTTTCCCAGCCCAAAGCCAGGCTGAGGCTTGGCAGAGGGAAATGTGTTGTTTTTCTCCCAGCTCTGGCCCGGGCTCAGCTGATCCTGTGTTTCAGAGCACAGATTCCAATGACAGGAATGAAGCAGCAGGTCAGTCATGGGGCTCTTTCTTTTAGCACCGTTAGCAGTTACACCACAAAAGGCAAATGAACAGAAAGGGGCATTCAGCTAGGGCTGGCTGAGTCTTAGTCTTTTGTCTGGAAAATCCTTAACATCCCTATTGAGGACTGGGGTAACAAATTAAAAACTTTTGTCTGCTTGCCCCGTGTCAGTAAAGCTGTGAGCGTGGATAAAGGAAAAGGGAGCTGTGGGCTGGCTTTTCCATTCATTAAGGGAAAAGTCACTTACTCTTCTTTACAGGGGGTTGAAAAGAGCTGCCCAGTGCAACAGCAGCGCTTGGATCCGCACACGGGGGGTGGAGAAATGGAGAAACCTCTGCGCACAGAAGCAAGCTCCACGTGGGAGGCTCTTGGTAACATCCCAGCACTTCCCTTCTTGCTTTCTGTGGGAGCTGCAAGGGGCTGGGGTGGTTGAAGGCGCTGGGCTGCTCCATTCAGGAGCTGTGAACTCAAGCTTTAGAGTTTCACAAGCAGCAGGAGCAGCAGCATCTCTTTTTTTCACCACCGGGAGACCGTGCTGGGTAGAATGGAGTTCTTGTTTCTCTCGGCTTTCCTGACATCTACCCCCGATTGAATGTCTGTTTGTTTCACTCCCGTCAGGATAAAATCTCTTCTTTTTTTTTGACAGATTTCCCCGTGCTGGAATTCGCTTTTGCAGTTGATGCATTAACGGCGTACGGATCGATTTGGTAAAACCTTTTACTTAAAATGCCAGAATAGAGTAATTGACTGTGCTTGTCATCAGATCTCCTTCTGCTTGGGCACTCCCTGCACTCCTCGAGCTGGGTGATGTGAAATAAGGCTCAGTGAAATGTGGCAGGACGTGAGCTGCAGCATTAGTTGTACAAGAAAGGTAAATTCTTGTTAGAATTTCTTGTTAGAATTTCTTGTTAGGTAACGCCTAACAAGGTGTTAGCAGCCAAACCCATCATTTGGGAAGTTTCAGTGTTTTTTCCTCCATAAGGTGCTGCTAACACATGTTCACTACATTAACACAGGCACCTTTGTGCAAAATGTTCTTCAGCAGGCCCACAACCCTTGGCTGTGGAATACGTTCACTTGGGAACTGATTCTGTGTGAAAAGGGAGCCTTACACCCATTTATCATCATGAAAGGAATTCCTTCAGCACTATGGAAAACAGCCACCTACAATTATGGCTCAGTAATTTAAAATGCCAATTGCTTTCCTTTCTGACAGAGAAAATACACGTCTGTGCGTGCAGTAAAGGTATTTAATGATCACATGCTGCATTAACAGGATAGGAAAATTAATCCCATCCAATACAAAAGTATAAATATCATTAGCTGAACCAAGATGAATGTGACGTTCCTGGGGAGTGAGTCTATTTTGGGGAAATCACGGGGTTGGAATAAGATTAAAATAAAAAAAGAGGTGACACTTGGCTCTTCTAACTAACTGTAAAATATTCCCTTTCCCACTAAGAAGTAGCAGCTTGTTCCTTTCATAAAGCCTCTGCTTTAGCCTCTCTATCATTTCAGCCTGAGAAATACTTGGGGATTCAAACAGACCCTCTGACTGTGGAGTGGCAGGACAAGGGGGAGTAGCTCAGCTCTTGGAGAGAAATCCTTCCCTGTGAGGGTGGGCAGGCCTGGCCCAGGGTGCCCAGAGCAGCTGGGGCTGCCCCTGGATCCCTGGCAGTGCGCAAGGCCAGGCTGGAGCCTGGGGCGGGAGCTCCTGGGACACTGGGAGGGCTCCCTGCCGTGTCAGAGGTGGCCCGGGGTGGGTTTTGAGGTCCTTTCCAACCCAAACCCTTCAGCGATTCTGTGTAACCAACGTTGCTTTGATTTTTGCAGAGCAAGTTTACAAAGCAGCTCAGCTTGTGCCACCCTTAGCACTTGCCCTTACCTCCAAGACTACTTCAACTTCTCCTAGGGTAAAATTCATTTGGTTGGACTTAGCCAAAGCTGTTGTTTATCTCATGGAATATTTTAAAAGCCAATCTGTTCCCTCCGTTGGTGTATTTTTATTCTGATTTAAATAGACACAGAACAAAACACTTGTGGTCTGTGTGTTTAACGGGCTGTGTGTTTAAAGATCCTGCCTTGCCTTTTCTGGTCCTACCAAAGCTGCTGAGGGCAGCCTGAATATCCTTTTGCAGCTTCTGTAGTCATTATAAATCTTCCTTTGAAGATCTTTCTGTCACTGGGGCTTGAAAGAAACCAGAGAAGAACCTTCCCAAGGTAACAGAGATCTATCTATCTATCTGTCTGTCTGTCTGTCTGTCTGTCTATCTATCCTTTGCTGCTGATCAAGGGCAGAGAGCAAACCCACCTACGTTCCCCTTGGCTCGGGGAGAAGGGTTCAGCAAATCAAAGGCAGGATTTGGCCCACTGATGTGTTTGGATACAGTAGGTGGCAGAAAAATGTTCTTTAATCAGTGTCTTTTACTTGATCACCATTAGCTCTGTCATGCTAATACAGTGTTACTGATTAAAGATCCTGAGCTTCCCTGTAATAGTCCCAAATTACCGTCAGGATAATGAGATTTCCATTTCTAAACGTCCTGTTCGTGCCATCCAAATCACATCTGCATTCATGTAGGTACCCAACAGGAATTATTCTCCCTTCCTGCATCAAAAATGCCACGCCACACTCAGCTGGAACCAGCTTTCCCCTGCTTTAGTGCTCCTTCAGGACTGTTATTATCAGCCCTGGCTTATTGCTGCTGTGTATTTAAACAGGCAGTCAGGGACATTTGCAACTCTTAAGTGAGCTCTGAGGCACGTGGGATACTGGGCGCCACCAGATCAATTATTTGTGCTTATTAATCATGTCTAATAAATCCTCCTTGCACCCAGGCTGCTCCTGCCGGCTGATAATCACACCCAGGCATGGCTGAGCGTGGAAACCAAACTGCTGCTGCAGGAAGAATTGTTTCCAGCCAGGACAGAGGCAACAGACAGCAGCAGTGCCAGCAGAAAAGTGAGAGTGATGAGGGGAACGATGGCCAGGAGGTCTGAGAGCGAAGCCACCACGCTGGCGGTGGCGTTTGGGAGAGCCCTGTGACCATCCCCAGCGCTCCAGATCTGGGCTCCAGCACAGCCCCTCTAACGAGAGGCATTCCAGCCACTTCCATCTTGTTTGGGTGAGCCTGCTGGGTTAACCTGAGCTTTGGGTGACGATGCCATCTCCACAATCTGCGTTTTTATCCAAAAATCTCAGAGCAGTTTGTCCCTTTGCTGGCTGACAGGTCACCCGGGTGTCACAGCACCCTCCAGGACAAAGCCCCAAGCGTTGGCTGACCTCGAGGGACTTCAAATTTCATTTTGTTGCAGCTGTCTCATTGCAAATCAAGAGCAAAACTCTTTCTGCTCTGATTTCTGATGTAGTAAACATAAATTAAGAAAAAAATAAAGGTGTTGGTTGTTATTAATGACATGGAAGCCTTTCCTAGCTGTAAGTTACCCTAGAATTGGATCCGAGCTAATACAATTTCAAGGAAACATTCTCTGCTGTGATCTCCAAACAGAGGCCAAAGGCACCTTACACATCCTCTTTTATGCTCCTCACAATATTAGCCCAATTTGCAGAACAAACACATTCAGCCCTCAGCCCCGGGGCCGTGACCCGTGAGTAACGAATCGCTAATGGGATTGTGCTCCGCACAGAACTCCCGCTGGATTTGAAGGGAGCTGCTCCACCTCCTGCCTTCTTCCCACCCACCCTCTGCCATCCTCTCCTCTAAAAGGCACCCCAGGCCCGGGAGAGGGAGGTCTGAGCCACAAGGATGCTTTGAGCTGCCTTTTCTTTCTTTAGCAGAGGTGGAGATGACTTTTTTTTTTTTTTTTATGGTTAGAAACTGTGTGGCCACGCTGAAGGGCTCCAGGACGTTGCACCATTCTGAGTTTCCTGTGGCTTATATTACTTTGCAATCCCACTCAAGGACTGTAACTCTAGCTCCACTTGGACTTTGGGGTTAAATCTTCAAGTTACCAACGTTTGCCATCAAAATGAGAACATCAGCTTCTCCCCTTGTTTCCTTTCTTCCCAAAAGCAGCACCAGAGGCTGTTGTGGGGGAAACTGTAGAAGCTGGGAAAACCTTTGATGCTCATCCTCACATGGAGAACCTGATGCCCTCAAGGTTTATTTGAGTCTATATATTTTTCAAGCTGCTAAGAGCCACTTGTTTTATCTAATGTTTCCTTGGAAGGATATGAGGATCCAGATAGAGATTTTTTTCTTCTGGTTTAAGGATAGAATCACAGAATATCCAGAGTTGAAAGAGACCCACAGGGATCATCAAGCCCAGCATCTGGGCCATCCCAATAGTCTCAGCCTGTGCCTGGCAGTGCTGTCCAAACACTTCTGGAGCTCTGGCAGCCTTGGGGCTGTGACCATTCCCCTGGGGAGCCTGGGTGGTGCCCAGCACCCTCTGGGGCAAGAACCTTTCCCTAATAACATATCTTTAATTTCCCTCACCTGATGCATGAGAGCAGAAGTGTTGGGAAGGGAGCTCTGGAGATCCCCAGGGCGAGACCATCGCCTGCAATCAATCAGGACAATGGAAACATTTATTATTATTGTTATTGTTGTCATCATCATCATCAAAAGAAGCTTGATTTTAGGAATGCAACTGGCTTGGGGACATGGCCCAAATCTCTAGGCAGCTTTAGGCACTGAGTTCAACATGATAACTGCTAAACCCACTTGTCAGAGGCTCATTCTGACATTAGTCCTGTTATCCTGCAGTCTCTGGGTACAGGAGTTCGTTTTTAAAACACACTTTTTTTTTCTTTTTCCTTTTAGGCTGGCTTGAAAGGCAACTGCTGCCCCTACAGGGAAAACGGAGAAAATCCAGCTTGGGAATGAAACTCGTGTCCTCCCTCTCCGGGTGCCAGCACAACAGGAGCGCAGAATCCCCAAATCGTTTTTTGGTAGCCCCCAAAACCACGTGAGGTGAAGGACAAAGAGAAGGTCTGGTAGGAAAAAGCCCCCAGGATGGGATCCCGGCTCTGGGCAGGAAGGAGAGCTGCCACAGGTGACTGCAGCAGCTCTGGGCTCAGCAGAAAACCACACAGAGCTTCAGTGGGAGCCTCTGGGTATCCTTTTGCTCCTGCCCCTCGGGCACCACTGGAGGTGACACGGTCAGGAGCTCAGTGGCCCGGCACAGGGGGACAGCCAGGTTTCCAAATGAGGTGACAGAAGGTGGTCTGGAGGCACTGTCCTGTTTGCCAGCTTGACATCAGGTTAAGGGGGAGCATTCCTTACTTACTTACTCCGGGGAGGCCGTGGCTGCACACTGGGAACAGGTTGGGGCTCCAAGGCATCTCCAAAGCGAAGCGAGCCTGGCAGGGCTGGGTGGCAGCAGGGAAAGCAAGGAGAGGCTGTGGCAGCCAGGCTTCTACAGCCAGAGAGGAGGAGGCAAAGGGGGATCCGGTGGCCTCTCCTTCTGCCCAGAGACATCTTGGGGACATTTGGGAAGGGCTCCGCACAGCTGCGTCACGGGGAGCCCCAACCAGTCCCAGGGAAACAATTCTTACAAATTCACTGTTAGCACCTTGCCTCGAGAAATCTGCCCCTTCCCAGCCTCTGCTGTGCTGCAACCTCAGCTCCGAGCACTGACAAAGCCATTCCCTCCCTGTTATCCCAGGATTTCAGCTTGAGCACCCGCAAGGTGATGTCTCTTGAAAGCCCGGAGCTAATCAGGCTTCCCTGAGTCACTGCAGAGCCACGGCACTGCTACAATCCCTCCTGGGCGCTGCTGATTTCCCAGAGCAAGGCTTTCTTCTCCTAACTCCCGCCTGGAGAGGTAACCGAGCTTTAATGACTCCACAATTAATGGCTTTTGGGCTGCTGGACCTGCCCGAGCACGCAGGCTCCGTCTGCAGGGAGGAGCAGGAGGAGGAGGAGGATGCAGCAGTGCCGGGCTCAGCCGAACCCTGCCGGTGTGTCTGGAAAACCCTTCTGGGGATGAGCACAGGTTTTCCAAGGAAACAGGCACGCCGAGGCATGCAGCACAGCAACGATGCGCATCCACTTCAACCTTTATTTATTCACAGTTCACGGAAGGGGTTGTTTGTTTGTTTTTTGGGTTTTTTTCCCCCTAAGAGGAGAAGCAAACCCCGTTAGCAGCAAGGGGAAGAGGGAGGAGATGAACTTTGTGGGGTGCTGGAGAAGCGCCGCCCGCTGAAGGGGCCGGGAGAGGGGACCTGGAACCCTCAGCTTCATGCACTCCCAGCCCCACACCGCCTCCAGCCCAGTGCGAGCTGCAGCTTTGATCCCAGAGCCGCTTTTCGGGCTCCTCCGTCACCCTTTCGTTATCCCACGGGACGCGCCTGGCGCGGCGCTGAAGGAAATGGATCCACTGAAGGCACTGGAGGAATGGTGGTGCCCTGGGCTGTCCCGTTTCTTGTCCTGAAAAGCCCAGGAACGCGTCCAGTCCCCAGGAACCAGCCCAGCCAGGACACTCCACTTGCAGAGGGATGTTCTGGCAAGGCAGTGACAGCCTGTGCCTCTGGAAATCCCACCAGTCCCATCTGGAGAACTGCTGGCTTGCTTTCCCCTTGGAGTTGTCTTCCCTTCTTTTTTGTTTGTTTTTTTTTTTTTTTTCCTCTCCTGTTTAAGTGGGGAAATGTTTTCTGCCCTCCCTCCGTTAAGTTTCTCCTTTTACTTCCAATTTTGACGCATTTCCCCCAGACACGTGCTATTTTAATCAGAAGCAATCAGCCATTAAAGCCAGATTAATTAAAAAAACGAGTTTACGTATTTTCCTAATGATCTGAAACAATCTCGCATTTATAATGCTGTTTGTCTGCAACCCATCACCGCTTCATATCCCTGATCAGAGAGGATGACGCCACCTCACCATTAATCAGTGCCTGAATAACGAAGCAGCTGAATCGGAATCTCCCGTATCCTTTGGAAGCAGGGATTGTGGTCTCTTTTCCCATTTTTACTGCAGCTAACAGCCCTGCCCTGCAGCTCTTAAAGCCACAGCATGCGCATTCAGCGCGCTCTTTGCTCGATTTCATCCACCACCTATTGAATATTGAATATTTCGCTCTGCTGCCTTCTTCTGAACAGCCCTTGCTACCATCAGGGGACAGGGAAAAAGCCCTGTGGGGACTCTCTGCATTCGGAGCAACGACGTCTCTCTCTTAATTTTCTATTTCTAAGGCTTTCAAAACCTTCACAGCCAGTACAAACCCATCAAGTTTGGGGTAAAGACACTGAATTAACCGTGTCACATGGGGGTCAGGAATGATACCGAAATGACATCAGGAAGACCCCGAGCTGATGGTGCTGTTTGGTGCAAATGGTGTCACGGACAGAGACACTGAACAGGAATGATGTCAATCATTTCAGTCATCAATACCAGCGGTGAGGAAATGCCATCATCAAGTGATGGTGTCAATCATGGAGGGTCCTCCTCCTCCAAAGAAGGAGGACCTACGGTCGGTGAGGAAAGATGATTGAAATTTCACTGGAGTTAGTTTAATTAATAAAATGTCAGTGTGCTAATAGTCAACATACCTCTCCAAATTAAAAAAAAATATCTCTTCATGGTGGAACATCATTAATTTATGGATTATTGATCAGTGCCTAATGATTGTGACCTGTTAGCCTTTAACTGATCCATTCACACTGATTCTTGATTAATCCATTTATTCCAAGCTCCAGCAGGAGAAACCCCCAGCTGAGCTCATCCATGGCCAGGGACACATTCCACTATCCCAGGTTGCTGGCACACTCTTGCTTGGGATCTCCCCCACCCGTGGGGATTGGTTGTAGGCAGGCAGGAAAAGCTGTTTCCAGGAGCAGAAGGGGCTCAGCAGGATTAAGCCCTGGGACAGCTATTCCTAAACCTCTTGGACAGCCCTTTGTCATTCCCAACAGGGAGGTCAGGCTCCCAGGGAACCAATTTGCACAGGCTTCAGGATCATATTATGGGCTGGGAAATGCCCGTCCTGGGGAAGCAACCCCGGAAAGGGGGGATTTATTGTACGATACCCCCAGGGAGGTGTCGACAACATTAATCCTATTAGGGCATTAGTGAGATGGGATGACAAGAAACCACAGTGGGGAAGGAAACCACGCCCTGCCGAAAAGCAGGACCCCCCCAAACCCCCCTGTCCCCATGGCATGGCACGAGGGGAGCAAACGGAGAGATAAATCGGAACTGGGATTGCCAAAGAGAGATGTAGCAGCACCCCCGAAAGCCTTCCCTATTCCTAAACTCTTCCTCACGCAATCCACTCTTATCAACCTGGGAAAAAAACAGAACACAGCTTGCCGGTATGAGATCTACTCACAAAGAAATCCCTCCTCAGGAGAATCAAAGCTGCTGACATCTCCCCAGCACCGCTCCCCTGGATTTCTCCGGAACCCTTCTCCAAAGCCATTCTCTCTCCATCTGCGTTTCCCCTCATAACTACCAAGCAGTTGCCTGGATCCCGAGGTCAAACAGAACTTATCCACTCCTCACCGGTGCTGATGAAAATCTGTGAGGAGCTGCAGGTCACAGCAGACCTTTAAATAACTTCCAAGCTGGCTCTAAATTCGACTTCTGTTACACAGAGAATTTTCTCTCAGAATGGCTCAACTCCATTTTTAGAAAGTGCAGGATCTGACAGCTCTTTACAGAGGCCCAGGACACCATTGTGTTTCACCTGTGCCAATGCATAAATTGCTATTTATTCCAGCTTAATTCTTAATTTTGCTTGGGTAATGTCTGCAGTCATTTGTTGATTGTGATAAGTCACGAGTTGCTTTTTTTTTTTTTTTTCCCAGATTCTGTTTTGTTTACGTGCCAAGATCAGCAAAACACGTCTCTTGTTCGGTGTTACAGAGACACACCGGTACATCCAGTCCCTCCCATGTGTGTTGTCATCCTCCCATGCCTGGGAGAGAGGGGGAGCTGGATGTGTGGCTCTGCTATCTCCACAATCTCCTGGCTGGAAAAATGCCTGAAATACGGGAAAAGTTGTAATCAGACCCTGCAGATCTTCCCACGCTGGGGAACAGCCCTGCAGGGAACCAAGCTCAGCACACATAGGATCCCCTCTGTGGGCACCAGGAAATGATTTTGACCTTTTGGCATGGAAAAAAAAAACCAAAAACCCAGTTTTGTAGTAGAAGTCACAATTTTTGTGAAGCGCAAGGTTTGAAATGGGTGTTAGTGCTCACGGAACAATATTTGAGCCTCTTTCTACCTGGAGATGGTGACACCCAGGGGTTGCTCCTAAGCTAAATTCTCCCGTGACTTTATTTTAACTGAGATTTTATTAGTAACAACTGACTTCTCACATCTCCGGAGCTGACAGAGAACCGAAGCCCGATGGCCAGTAGAGCTCCTGCAGAGTGAAATAAAGGCTGCTAGCAGAATTTGCTCCTGGTTACACTCTGGTTTTGGGGATCTTGGAATGGGATGTGTTCATCCCAGTCCAGGATCACGAGGGAATTCTCCCCAGTATTCCACCTAACCCTGCCCTGGCTGGCAGTGGGAAGCCATTCCCCTTGTCCTGCTCCTCTTTCTTGTAGGTTTCCTCTAGGTAGTGGAAAGCTGCCAGATGGATTTCGGAGGAGAACTCACACCCTACTACACCTCAGCTGCTCTGAACGAGCTACACTGATGCCAGAATTGAAGATTTTGGGGACACTGCATGTGCTCAGAAGGGCTCAGGGTGGCTTCCTTGAGGGCTGTGTCCAGTTCTGGGAGCTCAG
>VWZN01012380.1:1594-42809 GCA_013396955.1 Regulus satrapa | reverse complement strand
GTGAGATTGGGGGCTGTGCTGGGGTCGCAAGGGGCTGCTGGGTTTGTGTCCCTCCTGGGGCAGAACGGGGGTGTGAAAGGAGCTCCCCCCCCGCCATCCTCCCGCGCCCCGGCAGCAGGGTGTGCTGCTCCCTGCTTGCTCCTGGAATGGATCGCTGATTGCCCGGGCTGCAGTGTTTGGATTTCTCAGGGTGTGCGAGGCGTGGGGCTGTCTTTGTACCGTGTTCCTCCCGGAGGCCCTGTTTTGATCGAGGTTTCTGATTTATTCTGTTTCGCGTGAAAACCTCATTAAAGAGTGCCTCAATGCCTTCGAGGCACCGTAAATACGCGGAGAGAGGGTGGGAAGAGAGGGGGGGGGGAAAGATGATTATTTATAAAAATAATAATAATAAAAACCCACCCCGGGAGCTCTGCCATATTGACGTGGTGCTGCTGAAGCTTGCTGATGCAGGCAGCCTCTCCTAGCAGAGCAGCACCGGGATGTCGATGAACGAACGTCCTCGTGTCACTTTGGCTGATGGTGCAGCCTGATGTGACAGCAGGATTTTTTGTAGTGATGCCTTCAGACCGCCTTCTCCCAGGTCCACGTGGATGCAAACGCTTTCTTGTTGGTTTCCATGCCCGGTGCCAAACACAGAACGGGGTCCGGAGCGCCTGGCTGGAGTCAGTGGAAGTGATGCTCGGCTTTGGGCTTGGCTGCCGTGTTTTTTCGGGGAGTGGATGTTGTGTTGGGAGTTGCATTCCGGTTTGTTTTGTGGGTGTTAAAATTGCTGCAGCTTTGTGAAGTTGTTTGGAGTTTGGAAAGAGAGGGCAGTCCCCCCCGGTAGGTAAAGGCTGCTTTTACAAAGTGGGTAATGAAGCCTCTCTAAATCCGGAGAGATTGCAGTGATTTTTCTGAGTTTTTGGGCATGTGGAGCAGAACTGAATTCAGCTCAGATGCCTCTAAACTGCGTTTGTGATCTGTGGCAACAAATGGCGATTCCCCAATTATTACGCTTCTCTCTCCTTCCACATTATCCACCTGGGAACAGCGTCTCTCATGCTAATTAACTCTTAATGTGACACAAATTTAATAAATCCAAGTGGGTGGATGATTTTCAGGTCTTGGAGGTATTATGGATAATATTTGACCGTTCAGAGTTAACGGTGCTTTGTTGTTTTCCGTGGATCTCATTGCTTCTCTCAACACTCATCAAGCTTGAATAGGTGCTACTTTTAATCAGATAATTCTTGAGTTCCCTTGAACTGAACCCATGCGCTGTGGGTGATGGTGACTTATAAATTCTTCCTCCTTCTGCTCGCTGCCTCTCTGCATCGCCCAACGTTGGTTAATTGGTGCACTAAATATGGGTGGCCTGGGAGTTACTCAGATTTAAAAGCAATTTCAGCCTGGCCGTAAGGAATGAAACTGGAATTAAAGGCTTTTTTAATTGGGGCAGCAGGACATCCTGCGGGAAAAAAAAAAAATGCTAAAAAAAATAAAAATCCAGACCCTTGCTGGAGATAGGGCTTGTTTGAGTACTGGAATAAACCCACGTAGCAGCATCAGGCCTGAAGGCTGCTTTTGTTGGGCCTGGCAGCAGGTCCCTGTTTCCTGGGGTGCTTTGCAGGGACCTGTGCAGGGCAGGAAGGATTTTTGGAGGCTGCCCAGCCAGGTTAGGTGCAGGCTGTTCTTTGCTGAAGTGGAGCAGAGCCCCCGAATGTTCAGTCGTGATTCAAGTGCAGCACATCAAACCCAGCTGGATAGGGGAGGAAGCGCTCTGAAGCCTAAAACGAGCTCCAAAACCACAGTTTTAAAATAGGGGTTTCTTGGATCTGACGGTCACGAACTGAGCTCTCAGCGCTTTCCAAAGGGTTTTGATGTCATTGGAGGCTTTTTGGGGCAGGGGCCCTCTGGAGGGTTGGCGTTCTGCATGGAATCTCCGGCTCTTGACGCAGCTGGAATTCCCAAAGCGTGCGGTGTGACATCGTGAAGGCCTGTCCCCCTCCCTGTCCCCAGAATGCAGAAAACTGAGGAACGTGTGAAACCGACCGGCTTTTTGTGGATCACTTCATCCCTGTCACGTTTTATTCTTTTGGAAGATCTTTTGAGCAGGGGCAGTGACTTTGGCTTTTCATGGGTGGGAAGAACATCCATCCTAGTAGTGGGGCTTGGTGCAAAGCGTCCCTGCCCGTGGCAGGAAAGAGATGGTCTCTGAGGTGCTTTCCAGCACGAGTCATTCTGGGGTTCTGTGGTTTAAACGTCTCTAAAATAGTTGCCTGTGTTGTTGCTGGTCTTATCAAACACGGTGTTGTAGTCGAGGAGGAAAAAAAAAAACCAAATTCTTGAAAGCAAGGCGTGAGCTCTGTTGTGATAGTCACTGATCAGGAGCTGGAAAGAGAAAAGAAAACTTAGTTTTGGAGACTGTAACACGTTTCTTAAAGAAATGCAGTTACTGCTGTTGCTGGGGTTTACGGTTGACTCATCCAAATCAGGGGAGCAGATCTAGAGTGGGACAGATGTCCTGTTCTTGTGCTGCTGCAGTCCTGCTCTGCTGTCCACTTACACATCCAGAATCAAAGAAAAACACTAATAAATCCTTATTGGGGAAGCATCTTCCCTAGGTTTTGCTTGTGCAAATAAATCTCCCATGACTTTAATAATACTTTTCTTCTCCCTGACTTTCCAGCCTGGTCTGCCTTCTGTCTCCCTGATTTTGAAAGTAGTTTTTTCTGTTTCAAATGGAATTAAGGCAAAGCATATTGCTAGTTGGAGTTTAAAAAATAAATAAATAAAAAGGACTTCAAGGAATTTCAGAAGTCCAATAGCTTTGGATTTTTCCAGTGCAGGAAAACTGGCAGCTTCCTTAGCAAGCTGGGTGAGGCACAGGTGTGGTGGCAGAATTCCTCAGGTGACTTTGCTGGACTGGCTTTTATGGGGCGCTGTGGGCACTTTTATTAGCTGTGTGGGACGAGGCTTGGGAATTTTATCCCTGCTCACTGTGTCTGAGGAACGGGGGCTGCATTGTCTAAGCCAGCTTCATCAGAAAAAGTAGGAAGAAAACAGAAGTAAAGGCAGGGTAAATCCTGTCTTAAGGACTGAAAAGAGCCTTAAAATTGCCCCTTTCTGAACAGGAGAGCTTTGGCAGCCTTGCCTTAAGAAGGATTTTTAATAGCTGTCATCTCCTCCTGTCCACTGCAGCCTCCTCCTTTAATTTCCTTTCCTAAAAAAGAGCATTGCAATGGGGAGTGTTTTACAATTTCCCTTGCTGGTCCATTAGTGTATTAGCTTAGCTCCGTGTGTGTTGAATGCCACTAAATGTCACTTGCAAATTTAATGTTGGGAGCACTGAGATTTGTGCTAATTGAATTTAAAAGTCTTATACTTGAATTTGTTAAAATGGCAGAGTCATACAATTGAAACGTTTTAATGGGAGAGTGGAGGAGCACTTGCAAATGTGCTCTTGTGAGTGAATCCAACAGTGCATTTGTGCAGGCAGATCAGGGTTTGATGGGGTTTTACTGTCCCTTTGTACGTGGCAAGGTGGTGACAGCTGGCCAGATCTGCTGTGTTGAAAGTCTTAATGCCCGATGTCTGCTCAGGGTCATTGTTGAGACCAACTTAACCTGAAATACTTGTGTAAAAATGGGGAAGGTTATAGAGCCTTTCAGTTCGATTTGAATTTCTGCTTCTCCAGCCCTAGTTTTAGGCACTGCTGGACAAAGGTTAATTGGTCAGGCTGTTGGTCTTTAAACTCAGTCATCTGTGCCTGTTTTCTGGGGTTTTTATTCAGGACTTCAGGAACTTCTTCACCTGAGGGTTTGTTGTTGAGTGGGGGGGTCCGCTTGGGGTGATTTTGTCTGGTTGATGTTTTCTGTGGCGTTTTTTGTTGTTGCTTTTGTTTTTTTTAAACAGAAACTGTGGCATTAAACACTTCTTTATTCTTAACTTCAGCCAAATACTCAAGAATTGGATAGGCAGAGGAAAGGAGACCCTACTGCAGTACTTTTTGTGAGGTAAAGTGTTAAAGAAATTACCCTAGATTGGAAAAAGAGTCATGCAGGTTAGTCCTTGGCTCTCCAAGCGGTGTAAATCTGTGCCTCCCTAGATAGCACAGTGCTTTTAAGAAGTTTCTCTGGAAACACTTCCATTAAATCTCCTGTTACCAGGCTTTGACCTTCTGCCACTGAGCTGGCATTTCATACGGGCTCCTGGCATGAGCTCTCCTGCCACTTTCAAGTAAAATCTTATCAGGCATTGAAAAGTTTGACTCTGCAGTCGAGCGCTGTGCCAAAGCTGTAAAAGCCCTATTTGTACACAAAATGGATTTTTGCTTGCTAGGAGGGCTGGGGTAGTGCTTCAGTAACTGCAAGGGATGGCTTTGAATCTACATAGTAATGAAACAGCTCCATCTAAATCGAGCATCTCCTCGGCTCTTTGTCTTCTCCGTGACCCTGCACGGAGTTCTACGTAGTCAGGTTATATCGCCCTGCAAAACTTTGTCAGGGAAGTTTAATTTGAAGCCCTTTGAAAGGCTTTAAAAATGGCTCTGCTGTTGGGGGTGATGGAAAGGACCTTGAGAGCGCCTCGAGAGCGATTGCTGCCGGAGGAGCTGCTTGGCCATGGAGAGCTGCTCCCAAAGCCTTGTGCATCCAGGGGCATCCGGGCTGTCCTCCCCCAGGGCTGGCAGGGCTGTCCCTGCATCTCCCTGGCAGCGCCCAGGGCCAGGCTGGACAGAGCTTGGAGCAGCCTGGGACAGTGGAACCCGTGGCAGGGGGTGGGACGGGCTGGGTTTGAAGGTCCTTTCCAAACCCAAACCGTTCTGGGATTCTGTGATGTGATTCAAAACCCGCTTGGTTGAACTGGGAGGGGAAATCCAACGCTTGGGGGGGGTGACTGGGGGGCTCAGGGTGAGCTTTGCCTCTTGCAGGGGGGCAGGCAGTGGCCTGTGGGTGTTGGGTGGCTGGGGAATGCATTTTTAGAGGAATGAGAAGCAAAGCAGACGTAGAGGAAGGGAGAGGAGCACCCATTCCAAAGTTTGGGGTGCTCTGCAGAGGCGCTTTGGAGGGAGGTGATGTCCAAAGCTGAGCTGTGAACAAGGCAAGAGTGGACAGAAAAGGGTGAGTGCCAGAGGATCCCTGCTAAATGACTCGACAGAACATGTTGTTCCCTCTCCCCGGGTGCTTTTGGGATGTCGGGATCCGTATTTAATGGAATCACGGTTTTATGGAGGCTCTTTTCCACCCTGGGAGAAGCTGGCCTTTGCCAGAAGCAATACTCAGTAATGGGCTGGGGCTTCTTATCTGCTCTCAGTGAAACGCTGCAAAGACCTTATTTTGCAGTAATGAGCAATTGCCCGCAAATTAACAAAACTCTTTTGTCAGATACTGCCTTTGTTTTTGTGCCTGTGCAGTTTCCTAATTCGTTTTTTTCCTCTTTCAAAACATAAATAGATGGGTTATCAAAGGCCGTTTTAATAAACAAAAACAGGGCCCTAAGCCCATTTATCAGAAGGGGATTATTGGAGTTCTGATGGTTTGTTCAGAATTCCTTTGCTTGCAAGAAAATGAGTGTCTGTGCTGAGAAGACACAGACCCATCCAGCCACGTGTCCTTTATCAGAGAATTAGAATGTTTTGGAGAGGGAACGCCAGAGTTCAGCCACGGGTTCGGGAAGTGTAAGTGGCTGGGAGAATACTTGTGGAGATGACAATCACAGGCAAAAAACCGTGTTACTTCCTCCTCTGAGCAGGACTAACCCCGAAGAAATGTCAGGGTCCTCTTGGGCTTGGAAAATGTCCAAGGAAAGCGGAGGGCTGCTTTGGGGAGAGGAGTGTGGGGAGAGATCCTGCAGGCTGGATTCAGTGCCCGGGGAGGAGAGGGGGAAACCTGAGCCCCAGCTGATATCGGATCCAGGTGCACCAGATTGATGCACTGAAGGCCATCAGCTGTTTTCTTCTCTGTGCCCGGCCAGCTGAGTTGATGTTCTTAGTGAGCTGCTCCTTAGCTATCTCAGCTTCTGACTCTGCTCCTAAACTCCTGGTCCGTCAGGGCACCGGTGAGTTGAGCAGCATCATTTAGAACTGTCTGCAGGGAACTTTCCTTGGCCACTTTATTGAGTCTAAAATCCTTTTATGATTCTTCCTGTTG
Organism: Regulus satrapa; assembly: GCA_013396955.1. Taxonomy (NCBI): domain Eukaryota; kingdom Metazoa; phylum Chordata; class Aves; order Passeriformes; family Regulidae; genus Regulus; species Regulus satrapa. The sequence continues at coordinate 36,681 of VWZN01012380.1, read as the reverse complement.
GACTTCTCCTTTGCTAATAATGTGCTTAATGCAAACAATCTCCTTTAACCTCTTAACTTTGTAATCCCTCTCACACTGTAATTGTGCTTTAATGCTGCCCATTTGTAGTTGGATATGAGGAAATATTTGAAATAATTGTCCACTCGACGAAATGTTGGTTGACTTCACAGATCGTTTTGTCTTTTGTTTGTTAACTCCCTTGGGGATGTTGTTTGCATGTCCAGGGCATCCATTTAGGTCTTTCCAAGGTAAAAGTTTGGAAAGCAGGGTGAGGAATCCTAGGGAACGCTGCCTTTCTTCACGTGGCTCCACTGTGTGTTGAAATTCAGCCTGCAGGATGTGATGTCATGCTAATAAATTAATGACTTGCGTTTATTTGAAGATTGGATAATAACCCAGGCATGGGATAATAACCATGGGAGCCCTTGGCCCTTCTGCTCTGCTCTTGCCAGAACTTGTGATGCGGATAAATCTTCGTCTTTTCAGCACCAGTGTTACGGGGTGGGAGCTTTTGTGTTCCTGCAGGGACAGACACCCTGACACCCCGCAGAGGGGGCTTGGACTCGTGTTCCTGATGTGGAGACGCCGAGCTCCCAACTCGTGCGAGGTGCAGGTTCCAAACCGGGCTCGGTGCACGTGCGGAGAACGCTTGGGGGGGGCTGGAAGGTCCCGTCCGAAGCCAGGACGGAGCCGTTCCAGGACGCTGCGTTCACTGGAGAAGAGCTTGTTGGATTTCCCAGCCTGGTTGTGTGTTCCTGTTGGGGGTGGCTTGTGGTAGGCTGAGGCTTCCCATCCTGGCACCCAGGGGGGAGGAGTGAGCACCTCAGAGCTGTAACCTCTGATCCCTATCACTGAATCCTTGCTTCCAGCTTCAGTTCTCCTTCCCAGAGAAACCCAAGGCTGGGCTCCATGTGTTCGAGGCCAGCTTTCTGGGCTGGTTTAATTCATGGCTGTCAAAGAGCTGCTCTTCTCTTCCCTCACCTGGCCTTCTTATTCCCAGTTTCCAGCGTTAAAGGGTGTTCCACGAGGCTTTGGAGATGTGCTCTGTGGTTTGCCTGGCAGGCTGGGGCCTTATCCAGAGGGAAAAAGCAGCACAGGGAATTCCAGGAACGGGAATGATCCTTTCAGGCCCGGGTCATTAATGACATTTTCTGCACCCCCCTAAAGTGGAATAATTTCTGCAGTGCCTCTGTCAGCTGCGTCAACAAATTTTGTGTTCGTGACCAACGCGCTGTTGAGTTTTATTTTTTATTTAAGAAGGAGAGGGTCTGCAGTAGGCTGAGCTGGAGTGGGTTTTGCTTTTGGGAATAACTGGGGGAGACTTGGTGGTGGTGAGTAGGCAGGATGTGTGTGCAGACAGCTGGAAATGGCTCAGGCTTGCTTTGCTTCCCAGCAGTGTCCTGAGAATCAGGAGAGCTGGGATAGAGCCCAGCGCAGCTCGTGGGGTGTATTCCAGTGGGACATTTTGCACGCCATTCCTGTTCCCTGTTCTGTCAGTGCGTGTCCTCGGGCGTCGTGGTGGGGTCTCTCAGCCTGGCATTGCTGGATTTGGGGGTGCTGGAGCAAAGCTTGAGTGCAGAATGGTGGTGCAGAGTTCTTGCACCCTTTTGTCTTTGATGGTCGTGGAAGAGGCCCCACAAACTTCAGCTGGAAGGGAGGAAAAGTCCATTTATTTCCACAGACGCTGCGCAGTGAAACGGGAAAAGTTTGGAGAGCTGAACGTGCTGATCGTGCTGTCTTTATAGCCTTAGAAGTGGGCAAAGGAGTAAAATAAATAAAAAGAGGAATGGTTTCTGTAGTGGCTTCTCTGGAGGCAGTGTTTTGGTTCTGAGGATTTGTTTCCTTTCCCGGTCTGCTTTAAAAACATTTCCTTTTTCATAAAAGCGGTGAATTACTCCATGGACATTTATGTGAAGGGGCTGCTGGGTGCTTAATCACCTACTTATTTTATTTGGGCTGTACTTTAGTAAAAATGAAGCAGAAGACAGATTGTCCTGCCCGATTGTCTGGAGCAAAGCACCTTTGTGATTTTAATTGGGGTTTTCATTGCTATGATTTACAGTGGCAGGGTGAGGGCAGCACCATTCCTGCGGTGCCTCAGACAAGTGGGAAGAAGGAGGAGAAAGAGCAGAGCTGTTCCTTATCTGGACACTTTCTTAGGTGCTTACAGAGCTGTGTACTTAAATAATTCCTCCGTGTAAGTACTGATGTGCAGCAAAGCGACACGGATTTAAAGCAAGGGCGTTTATAGTGGAAGCATTCTCAGCGTGACTTTGCAAATATTCCCAAGTTCAGCTCGCCCACCTCTGGTGCTGCCTCTTGTCCTCGGAGGGAGGGAGCTTTTGTGCAAGGCTCAGAAGTGCAGCTCCAATCGGAAATTACTTTGAAACGACCTCTGCATTTTGGGGGTTTTTGGTAAGGTGGGATGGGAGGGGGAATTTGGCCTTTCAGCACCGCGTTGGTGTGTGCTGCTCCCTGTGCTCAAAATGCAGGAGTGTTGTCAAGCTTGGACTCTCCTGTCATGTGCAGATGTGATGAATTTCCTAGAAACTTCAGGGAGGGGATCAGAGTGATGTAGATCGTTTGGAACAACTGGTGATTCAGACATTGAAGCGTAAATTGGGTTTTTTAATGTGCTGAAGAAGGGAACAAAGCCTGTCTCGGTAAAGTCAGCATCACAAATTTAGGGGCTGTGTTGATTTTTCTCTTCTGCTTTTGGGACTTCAGCTCCCCTTTTTGTGTCATCCACGTTGGTTTTCTTTCATGCTTTCCCCCGTCAGGCTGTTGAGCCAAACTTCCCAGTGCAGGATTGTGGGGGACGGAGACACCCCTCAAAGTTTAGGATTGTGAGGATTTGGACACCTCTCCAAGTGTGGGTTATGATGAGAGGGACACCCCTTGAAGTTTAGGATTGTGGGGGACAGAGAAACACTGCTCAAAGGATTAGTGTTAGGATTCTGGGGACTGGGACACCCCTCTAAGTGTGGGGGTTGTGGGGATTAGGACACCCCTCAAAGTTTAGGATTCTGGGGATTGGGAACCCCTCCAAGAGTGGGGTTGTGGGGATTGGGACACCCCTCAAAGTTTAGGGTTGTGGGGACTGGGAACCCCTCAAAGTTTAGGATTCTGGGGATTGGGACACCCCTCAAAGTTATAGGATGGTGAGGATTGGGGCACCTCTCCAAGTGTGGGTTATGAGGACAGGGACACCCCTCCAAGTTTAGGATTGTGGGGACTGGGAACCCCTCAAAGTTTAGGATTCTGGGGATTGGGACACCCCTCCAAGAGTGGGGTTGTGGGGATTGGGAGGATGCTTTGCCCCCCTTCCTTCCCCTTCGTTTAAGAGCCCAGACGCTGAGCAGCAGAGGAGGGAGGAGGATCCTCATCCTGCTGGATGTCAGGAGAGGAGTCTGGCTGCTCCCCAAGCCGACTGGGAGGAGCCGGGATGGAGCTGGAGCATCCCTGGGCTGCTCCCTCCCAGGTGTCAGTGTGACCTGCTGGCCCTGCAGGACATCCCCCTGCGTGTTCACATCCACAGGTGCAGCCTGGATCCCTTTTCCAAGGGCTGCTTTTCCCTGAAGCTGGAGTCAGGCATCAGCATCCCCCCAAGGGCAGGGCGGGGAGGGAGAGCTGGCTGCAATTCCAGCTGGGGGTGGTCCCCTTCCAGCAATTAGGAGGAATTAATTGCTTGGCCGGAGCGCTGAGATGTTGCAGATGGCTCTTAAGAGGGATGGAACAGATTCCTGATCCTGAGGTGTGTCCATTTGGAGGAGGTGGATCCGGGAACCACGTTTGTGCCAGATCCAAGGCCAGATTTTTGCTGAGAAATGGGATATTTCCTACTGCTGTCATTTCTATGGTCTAGGGAACTTAAATTTCTTGCTTAGGTTGGGAGCTGAAAGCAGACAATCCCTGGTTTGGGGCTGTCGAACAGAAATGGGGCCAAAGGACCATTTGCAAATGGGTTTGTTTATTGCCGTGCCTTTGGTGTGCAGTGCTGTGTTCCTGTTTATCCCTTTCCAACGAGGCATCTGTGCATTCCAGGGAAAGTCTTTTTCTGCTGACAAGGACTCCTTGCTTCTGAGTACAGGGCTTGTCTTCAGCCCCAGCAGCACTTTCCCATTTTATGGAAGATTTAGCTCAATTTTCCACCTTATTTTCTGTTAATTTTTAGCGAAAACGCGTGGCTTTGTTCAGGCCCAATTTGCAGATACATTTGTGGAGCTCATTTTTTCTCTTTTCCTGCCAGTGCAGTGTTTTTTTGCCCCTTTCATAAATCATCTGATGAAGCTGGAAGAGGCCGTTTGGCGTTTACAAAGCTAATGGAAAACTTGAGTAAAGGATGCTTTGGCAGGAAATGGCCTCTCAAAAAGGGAAGTAGTGCAAAAGCCAGTTCTGTTTCCCTTGTTCACAGACTTGTCAGGAAGGGATTATTAATCCCTCACATCTGGGCAGGTGCGGCCAGCTCAGGATTTTTAACAGGAGCAGACCACAGCAGGGAATTCCCTCTCCCCCACCCCGTTCCAATCCAGCGTTTTGGTTTCTTCAGGGAACTTGTGTGACTTTCTAGAGCCACGTTTTTGTAGCTGGGCGTGTCAGAAGTTTACCACAGAAACCCTCAGGAGCAAAAGGGGAAGGCAGCTCCTGTTGAAATACCAAAACCAACTGCAAAATCGAGTGTGACAGCTTTTGGTGGGAATGGCTGGGGCTGAAGGGGTCAGGGTGAAATCCCAATCTGATTCTGCTCAAGGTGAAGGTGGTGGTGGGGGGGAAAGCCCTGCAATTCCAGGAAAGCCTTGGAACAGCAGAATAGCCAGCAGCGCTTTGCCAGGTGCCACATCTCATGCTGAGAGTGCATGGCCAGGTTTGCTTGCCCCAAAGGGCTTTTTCCATGAAGAAGGCAGAGCCTCAGCTAACAGAGCGCTCTCCAAAGCTCACTCTCAAAGGATAGCTTTTTTTAAATATGGAATTTCTACCTCTATGCCCATCAAAGCCTGGGAAATGGCCATCCCTTACCACCTGCACAGGAGGATTGTTTCAGCAAGATTAAAAAACAATTACTGTAGCCTAGTGGGGGTGTGTTGTCCAGGAAATTTCCAGGTTATTAAATTCCTTCTCCAAGTTGATGGCTTTGAGGCCAAGACAGAAGGTAAAAAAACTTTCAGCACGCGAAACAAATTTCTGCTGGGAACTATGGGAACCTCTGAAAGCTGACACGACTTCTGCATCTGTGTGGAGTTTTAATTTATTTCATGTATTTTGCTTCCTTAGGGCTCAGGCGCGCTTGCTTTGTTCGAGTTAGTTTATTTATGGACACATTGTGCTGTTCTCCCCTCAGGGATGACCTCTCAACTCTAGCGAGTCATCTGCCACTTGTTAATGTTGATGTTAAAACCCGTTTAAAATCTCTTCCTGAGGTTTAGAGGTCTTTTGCATCAGACTGGGGATGTGTGGGGTGGTTAACACAGAGCAGTTGCTGCTCTGGTAGCTGCTTTCCAGACTAATTAAACACACCTGATTGTCACAGGTGTCGATCTTGGATCTTCACTGCAGCAAGCCCACCAAGTGCAAACCCAGCCTGGATTTGTGCAAACCCTCGCTGTGTTTGTGTGTGGGGGGCTCGTTTATCCTTTCTTTGCAGTGGCCAGGAGAATCCCTTGTCCCAGGAGGAAAACAAACATTCCTGCTGAATTCGATGTGTGGGGCAGCTTGAGGGCAAAGCCTCGCCGGGAGGTTGAGGTTTCCCTCTCTGAGCACCATTGTCCTGGCAGGAGCTTTGCTGCGTTCTACAGCCACAGAGGGAATAAAACACAGGGAGAGCAGATCCCCATGCAGGGGAGGGGTGTGTGTGTGTGACCCACTGCAGACCCACCCTGGAATTCATTCCCTATGGGTTGGTTTCTTGGGGCACTACCTGCACGCAGGAATCCCTCCTGCTTCCCTCTCCCAGGAAAAGGCAGCACATGAGACAATTTCAGTGTACCTGGAGAAATGCTGCCTCTCACTTCAGCTGCACTTAACCCTTGGCTTTAAGTGGCTACGAGAGGTTTGTGAGACGCGCTTGATAACGTTTAAGAAATAAAAGACCTCGCCGTGAGAGAGGGGAGGAAGGGACTCGGAGCTTCAGGCTGATGGAGGTGTGCATCCCTTCCTTGCTGACTGTCTGAGGTGAAAACGGGCCCTGCAGCGAGAGGAGCTGCTTCTTCCAGGAGGAGGTGTGCTTGGGAATGGCCAGTTTGCTGATTTTTCCTCAGCTTTGCTGTTATCAGGAAAATTAATCCACGATTGTCAGAGGTTTATGTCCAAAAAGGAGACAGAGGAGTCCCTTTATTGGAATAAAGGGAGAGGCCGTGGGGCATTCCCCTGGGATCTCTCTGATTTTTCAGAGGATGCAGCCTCTCTTTTATCCCAATTTCCCGGCTGCGTTTCCCTCTCTCTTTCCCCACTGGCTGAGGTACTTGAGATGCACAGCCTTTGCCTGATTCCTAAAAATTCCCTTTTAATGTATAACCCTCCCTTTTAATTCTTAACTCTTATGGAATTTGTTTTCCTCCCCATTGTTTCTTTCATATTTCAATATTCAGTTTTATTTATCAGCAAACCTACGGTTTGTTTGTAAAATCAAATGTCTTTTCCATTCATCAGTCAGTGGAAACCTTCCCATTGTTTCTCCTGTGTCTTGGTGCTAATTTGTCTGTCAGCAGACCCTCAGTTTGTTTGTAAAGGCACAACCCTCATACCTCTCACTCTCCTGCCTTGCGCAGGGCTCGCTGCCCAGGTCTGGCTGTGGAGCTCTCTTGCACACCTGTGGTCTGCTGGGTTTGCTCACTGCCTTTGGAAAGGAGTTTCACCGATTTCTGGGTTCTCATCCCAGAGATTTCCTTGCTCAGCCACCACTCAGGAGTCGCCTGCTCGATATTCCTCCCCCATGCCTGACCCGGCTTGTTCAATCCTGTTCTTTCCTTGTGGAGCAAGATGAAAAAAAAAAAGCAGCATTTGCTGAAGTTCACAAGGCTCACAGATGCATTTAGACTGGAAAACACCTCCCAGACCATGGGGTCCAAGCTGTGCCTGATCCCTACCTTGTCACCAGCCCAGAGCACTGAGTGACCTCCCTGGGCAGCCCCTTTCCCCCTTTCCATGCAGAAATTCCTCCTGATGTCCAACCTGAGCCTCCCCTGGCACAGGTTTGAGGATGGTGACAGGCTCTGTAAGCAGTTTGTGCCTGCTGGGACGCCACAGGAGAAGGTGACATCCGTGTGCCAGCACAAACCTTGGCTGCAGAAATCCTCAGTTGTGAGGTGAAGGTGTAGCTGCTTTAACAAAACGTGAAGTGGAAATGTCTCGTTCTTGGTGTTTCCAAATTTGCTTGCAGCTGCTGTGCCCGTGCCCATCCTTTCCTTCTGTCCTGCTTCAGGAGTTATGACCTTAAAATAAGTTGTGGTGCGCAAAGGAGTGGGAAGTGAGGCAGCACCACTGGTTTCAGGTTGTATTGCTGTGAGTGTGCCCTGTGCTGAGAGATTTTCTTCTGGCTGGGGACTCCAGCGAGGGCTGAGCAGTGCAGGCTGTCATCACCCAACTGGGACTGAGCCAATGCTCCTCTGCTCCTCTGGCCTGCTGGCAATCCAGACCCCAAATTAAAAACACCAGGATTTGGAGAAGGCAAAACGCTTGTCACAGTTTCCCTGAGGTGAGGCTGAGCCCTGTAAATCTCTGCAAGGGAAGAGAACGGATTTCTGTGCTGTGCTGCCACGTTCTGCAGTGCCTTGGACGGGTCTCGGGTGGGATGGTCACAAATTGCTCTGTCACCACTCAGAGGGCACTGCAGTGGGGTTTGCTCTGCCCGTGGCAGACCGATGGCTTCCTTGGGCTAACTGGGACAGTCGTGTCGTTTCGCTGGTGTTTGGAGAAGAAATGGAGCGGGCAGTGAGGCCTGGAGGTCACTTTTGTATTCCAGCCTCTTTGTCTGCTTTAAAGCCATCGGTACGGGGCAGCTTTGCCTGTTGCTCTTTGTGCTTTGGCAGCAGGGACTGAATTCTGTGTTTCAGCTGGCCCCAGCTCTGGTGCCTCTTGGGTGATGAATTTCGTGTGTTTCAGAGTTAGGCATCCTCTCCCCACAGGTTTGGAAAGCGGGGCTTTGGCCAAAGAGGGAGAGGCATCTCCTGTATAAAGGTGATGTCAAACCTGGAGCCTTTTGGTGTACGACCAGGCTGCCTTTCTGCCCCTCCAGTGCTCTCAGAGGTGTAGCACAGTTCTTTGCTCTCCTTTTGAAATTTCTCTTAAACAGAGCCTTGAGGATCTTGTGTGACTTGCTCATTTTGTTACTCGGTACCTCAGGAAGTGCTGCGGTTGGGTTGGTGTACTGCATTTAGGCAAACCCGCTAATTTTGGCGCTTAGCACGCCTGGTGTAACTACTTTTCTCTCAAGGTGTAAGCAGAAAAAAGGGAAATAAAGTCTGGTTTAAAATCACACCAGGCGAATTCCAGTTTGGGAGACAGTAGGAGTAAGTGAAGGTCTGTGTAGGGTTTGTTTTTTTTTTCCTGTTTATATTTGGTTAATTCTACTTTTGCAGCAGAAAGAGATCAGTCCATTGATTAATTAGGCAGTTCATGGATATAAGAAACTGACTGCAGAACCAGCTGGTAGTTGGGAATTCCCTGGCAGGGAGAAAACAACAAAACCATATCCCAAGAAAAACATGGACCTGGAGCTCTGGGATGGTGAGCCTGTAGAGCTAGATAAGGAGACAGCACAGGAAAATGCCCTCACTGATAACTGCTCCAGAGCCAGCAGAGTGGGAGACAGATAACTGTCCCCTCCAAAAGAATTCCCCAGGCTCAGTAGCCCGGCCTTGCCAGCAGGGTCCAGCACATTTTATTTCCTCTGCTGCAACAGGGATCGTGTCTGCAGCAGCCTTTAAATGAGAAGAGCTTGGAGCTAAAAAACTATTTGCTGCTTTTTTTTTTTTTTTTTTTTAAGGCAATAGCATTCTTAATATTCCTGTCTTCCAGTCCTGTTCCGCAGGGACAACTGGACTGGAGCTGGATTGTGCTTGTTGTGGTGCTTTTTTCTGGTTGACCACTGTGGTTGATTCCTCTTGTCCTAAACAACAGCTTTGCTGAGTGCTTGGGGTAGGAGTGGCATTTTAAGGTGGGTTCGACTGTTTTCACACTGGAGGACAGCAGGTGATCCTGCAGGCTCCATGGATTTCACTCCTGCTGAGGGAATTGTGAGCCAGGCTGCAGGGGAAAAAGAATTCCCTTTAAATCCCCTTTCCTTTGACAGTGGTTTTCTGGAGCTGCTTACTGGGGAAGACCCCGTAAGTTTTGGGTCTCCCTGCTGTAACCCCTCAGGTTTTTCCTACTGCTTGATCGATTACCCGCTCTGAAAAAAAGCAAGACAGAACTGACAGCCTTGCCTCATCCTCAGCTTTGCTGTAGCAACCCTTTGGAGCCCATTACTAAGAAATTAACGCTTTTTGTTTGTAGCTTTGCTTCAGCAAAATAAGTCTTTTCATAGCTGGAAAGCCTTAAGGAAAAAAAGTTTCTGGCAATATCAGTAGGAGTTGCAGATCTTTGCTGTGCACACGCTGAAATCTACATCTTGCTGTAATGTTTCTCAGAGCTGAAATATTTTTGGATAAACAAAGCGTTTCACATACTGTTTAAAGTGCTTACAGGCAACCTTTACCCCCGGAGTGGAATGCAGCCATCGGGAAAAGCGCGGTGGGAACAAGGACCTCTAAGAGAGTTGATGGCCAGGAGTGGGATGGAGTGGGGCAACGTGTCCTATCTAAATGTTAATTCTGATTGACATATCGCATTCCAAGGCGTTTATTGCATGAAAAATTACTGGCATCCCTAACCAGATTATTTTATTATTATTTTTTAATTTATGGAGCGGTCTGCAGTGGGTTTTTCTCCCCCAAATTTCCACTGGGTCAGTAAGTAGGAGAGGTTAGAAATGTGCTGGAGAATTGTAGCGTGGCATCTTAGGAATCCTGGAGGAACCTACTCAGATAAAGCCTGCTTTGCTTCCAGAGGAGAAGCACATTTCTTGTACTTGTCATTTTACGGTAAGGAAAATTGGAAAGTCTCTCCTACGTGTTATTTGCAGAGGGGAAGAGAGAGCAAACCCCTCCCAGCTTGTTAGGCAGCAGTGTAAACATATCTGCGTGGCCTGGGAGCCAGAAACAAGGATTTCTTTGCATCCCTTGTGGTTGGGAGAGGTGCTGGAATGACTCCTCTCTGCAGGGACCCGTCGTGCTCCTCACCAAAGAGTTTCAGTTGGGATCAAGTTGCAGGGAGTGGGGGAAAGCTGAGCAGCTCTTGGGATGAGGCATTCCCAAAGGGTTGTTTGTTAAATCCATGCTCCTGGAGCTAAAAGTAGCCAAAGGCTCGGGCAAAGCCTTGCCTGGTACAGGGCAGTTTAGCTGCCTTTGAATTTTGATTTAACTGCTGCAGCTGAGCAGCTTTGAGGGTTCAGGTTTGGGGTAGTGGTTTTTTTTTTTTTCACTGCTTCTCTGCGTTTTCGTTTGTTTGGGGTTTTCCTGTTGTATGAGGCTGTAAAGGAAATAAAAATCCTAAAGCTTGGGGTGACTGAGGGTTGTAATAGTGGAGGCAAAACCTTGGCTTTTCACTGAGCAGCGCCAAAGGGAATCTGCAAAAAGTCATCCCCGGTCTTGGGTTTGCTGACTCCTTCCCAGAGGTGCCGTGGGGGCCACACCTTCCCTTTTCCCATTTTTCAGCCTTTCTTTGATGGAGCTGTCCTGGGCAGGAGGGCAGGAATTGCAAAGGTTAAAATGGGACAGCTGCCTGGAAGTTTGCTGGTCGGATATCAGTGCAATTATCGTGCACATCTTCACTTTAGATGAGACCTTCATATGGATGGAATGATATTTTAAGAGCTCAAAGAAGCCTCCTTGATAAATTTAAGTGCCAGCAGCGTATTTTTTATACTCAGGAGATCTTTTAACTGCTGCAGCGACACGGGGGGAAAACCTCTTGGGCGCATTGTGAGGTGCATTGAGCAGAACGTGTTTGGATGTGGTTTTTGCCACTTCAGTGGAGCTCTCAGGGTGGGTGCTTCATGGAGCAGGTTGTTTTAGCTATCCTGAGAGGCATCCCCTGGCCAGGAGAAGCAGAGCATCCTTGTGGAATTGTAGAATTGGCCGTGCTCCACGTGTCCTTGGAGCGAGCTCCGTGCCCGTGGTGACGCAGGGCGGCCGACAAAGGAGACGTTCAGTCCCCAGCTTAGGATCGTGTTCCCCCCGAGTCTGGATTAATGCTCTTAACCCTGCTGGGGCTGCAAGGGCAGCCAGCAGCTCTGGGCTGGTGCCCTGCTCCTTTCCTGGAGTCTCTGCTGGCCTTTGGGATCTGCAGGGAAGCACCTGCAGCCATCCTGGTCTCTGTCCTCCTTGCCAGGCCGTCACACCACTGCTCCACAGGAGTCAACGTTCCACTCAGTGAAGCCTCATCCTCGTAGGAATTGTTCTGGTGTTAAAAACTCGGGAATCTTCTGGGTTTCTCAGCTCTCTGAGCCGTGAATATCTTTTCTTCGGAAGGAGTCGTTGCGATCTGTGGCTTTGCAATGGCTGAGCCTCAGCTCTTCCCTGGTAAAAGGTGGGATATGTCTGAGGTGCTGTTCTTTCAAGGCACTTGCAAGGTGGGAAAGAGCTAAGTTTCAAGTGCTGTGGCTGGTTTTTGAGTCAGTGGATAGCTTGAGAAGGGAGCCTTTGGGCTGTGAAGTCATGGATTTCAGTGCAGTGGGAATTCTGGCTACAGGTCAGGGTGAACCGTTTCTGTCTCCATCTCTTGAGGAGGAACACGTAGACCAAGCCTGTCTTGGAGTCCTCAGCTTCCATCCCATCCTCCTGCAAAACCAGAGCAGGTACCAGTCACTGGAAAATGGCTCATGAGATGCCAAACACCAGTTTGATTGGTAAAATAAAGCAGTATGATAAGCAGTACGAAGGGGTTCCTGTTGGTGATGCACAAGAGGAAACTTCTCTGATGTCACTGCAGTCCATAACTCTGGTCGCTCCCTGAATTCCTTATCCCTAGCATGTCTAAATGACCAGACCCTGGATTTTTATCTTGGTGGGTCTGGCTGTGAACACCCTGACAGGGCCTCAGCTCTGAGAAGCTGCAGTTTGTTTCCTGTTCTTAATGTTTTCTGACCTAGCCATCATTTGCTTTCTTAGAATTAACCAACCTTTGCTTTTTTTCTTAGAATTAACCAATCTTTGCTTTTTTTCTCTTCAGAGTATTTTTGGGTGAATCTGGGGAATTCTCAGTACTTTACCTTTTGGGGACAGTTGAAAATATCAGCGTGTACCAAGTCACTTTTCAGTGTCCAGGCATCGAAGTAGGGCCAAGATTTCCACGTGTCTCTGGGGCACTTGGCTCCCTGAGGAGTGAGAAGAGTCACAGCAACGCTGGGGCCAGGTTTGTGGAGAGGAATGTGCCCTGGAAGGTGTTTTTTGGGAGGATGAGCAAGAATAAGGTGGGAGAGAGGAGGTCTGGAAACAGGAATGATTATTTTGGAAACAGGGAAAGACCTCCTGCTGCAGAGGTCGGGTGTATTAAGGTCACCATGATAGTGCAAGAATTAAAAAAAAAAGTAATCCCGTGAACAAATCCTACTAATTCACATAAGTATGTTGCTGTTGATTGTGGTAACAATTTTTTCACTTTTTGGGAGGCTGGGAATGAGTTTGCATTGTGCTGGCAGGTCTCTTCCCAGCTTTCCATGCCCAGAAAAGATGGAAGGGATGTTTCTGGGCTGCCTCCCTGAGTTCATCACTGCACTATTTAGTGGTTCCCTAGTGCAGATCTGTCTACTTAAACCAAATGAGGATCATTCCTTCCCTTCCACGTTGCTATTAGTGGGATGATTTCATTGTCTCTGCAGGAAGAGAGCAGAGACAAGCAACTGTAGATTAGGAACAATTTGCAAAATAGTTCAGTGATTAGCACGCCTGTGGAGATGTTTTTCTGTGTAAGGGCTGCACCACAAATTTTACTGGCTCCCTGTGCTCGAAGAATTAACTGTGAGGAGGATTAAAATGACATCTTAGACATCAGCTAAACGTCCTCTCAAAATCCCTTACGTTGTCTCTAAATCAATTAATTTGATTTCTTTAATCCACAAGCAAACTGGGTTGGTGAACTTGTGTGAGTGATCTATTTGGGCTGAATTTCTCCAGAGTATTTTAAAGAGTACTTCAGTACTGATGAAATGGTGAAAAGAAAACCCGAAACAAAACCAAAAACCAGTGAAATGTGGAAATACCCTGAGCCTGAGGGGTGAAATGAAGATGCTGCTCTGGTCATGGGGGTGCCTTCTCCGAGCAGCAATCTTCAGCCGGTTAATCCAGCCCTCACAGACATTCCTGATCCTTGCTGGTTAGATGGAACGAGAAAGACAAGAGCCTGCTCTTGTTCCTTTTCCCACGGTAGATGTGGGAAGGAAAAGACACAGGAGAATCCTCAACTCCAAAGCTTTGCTGGTGAGCAGCACAAGGAGTTCTGTAAAGTCTCTAAAAGTGGCCCTCAGCACTCAGATGTGGCCACTTAACTCTCCTAAATCCTGGCTTGCTGGTAATTCCACGTGGATATAACAAGGACGGCAGCATCCACCTGGAGCACATCGGAATATTAATGAGATAATTAATATTAATAACTGGGAATCCTGCCGGACTCCGCTGGCTGTAACATCTCCAAGGAGTCAGGGGGAGGGAGCTCCCGCTCTGAGCTGTTCTGGGGACAGTGTTAGATGGCTGGAAAATGGGGAATATTCTGGGAATAAGCCAGCAGAACTCTGGAGGAGTTTGGGTCCTGTTGCCCGGTGCTTCTGAGCCGTGTCACGACAACGGCGACAACTTCACTCCTTCACCTTCACAGCACCAAAACCTCCCGAATTTCTTCTCAGCTGGCTGTCAGAGCAAGGGGCTGAGCACTGTCACCTTTGATGCTGGTCTTGGCACGGCTCAGCGGCTCCAGGAGCTGCGGCGTTCCCTCAGGGATGCTGAGTGTAGGGAAGCAGGGCCCCGAAGCAGCAGAGCTCTGCAGGCAGGAGGGTCTCCCTCAGCCTGGTACACGGGCTGGTTGCTGATTTGGGGAGGACAGATAGACCCTCTGTGTTCTGAGAAGTGGTGCAGATAACACGAGGAAGGGCTGCGTGTGACAGGAAAGAGCTCTAATCAAACCTGGCCACGCTGTCCTGCTGTCAGCAGAGCTGCCGGCCCGTGCGTCGCTCCTGCTGTCCTTTCGGCAGCCCAGCAGTAATCCTGGATGTGGCAGGGAACGTGTCCTTGCAGGCTCCCTGTGCTGGAGAGGGATCCTGGTGCCTTCTCTGCCGATTCAGGGCTCGCTCCTCTGCAGCCTGAGGTGGTGTCTGAGCAGCTCTTTGTGGATCCAGGACAGCTGCGGTGCCTGGAAGGAGGGGCACGCAGGGCGTGGAGCTTTTCCTGGCTGCCTTCCTCCTGGGCCAGGCTCCCAGCACCCTTGGGGGCTCGGGGAACCCTGCAGATAAGCGAGTGGGATGAGTCTGGGAGGGCTGCTCTTGCCAGATAATGGAAACGGGGCCTGGCGCCTCTCCTGAGGCCACAGCAGGCAGGGCAGGAGGCTGGCAAGGCTTCCCCGTGGCTCTGTCCAGGTGGATGGAAGCTCTTGGACGTCCAGCCTGGGGCACAGAAGGATCTTCTGGTGTCCCCCTCCCTGCAGCTGCGTTACCCCTGAAGGTGAGGTGCTGGAAGAACTCAAAAGCACATTTCCAAGCAATCCTAAATGGAGCTGAAAAAGAGTCCCAAGAAAATAGAATTACCAGCTGCTTGTTTCCTGGCAGAGACGGCTCCTTGGGTTTGGTGCTGCTTCAGCAAGCAGAATTGGATTTATCTCCCCTTCCTCCCCAACTTGTGTTTGAGTAGAAATGTACGAGTTGCAGTTTTATAATGAATGTGGATGGAGCAGAGAGACCTCTGGTTTTCCTTTATCTGAAAGTTGAATTGGAGGAGCCCTATGGAGCACGGGGCTGGTTCTGTTCTCAATCCCCACCCACGTTTTGTGTCCCTCGGAGGCTGGAGGGATGGGATGAAGAGTGGGTTTGCTTTTCAGGGTGGGATGAGTGGTTTGTGGCTACTGTCACCTGAGGATTTTGGCCGTGAGCCTTTTGGGTTTGTTTCTCTTTGCTTCTTCCCCTCTCTCCTAGATGATCCTGGTTATCTTGGAGACTATCAGAAAAGGCTTCCAGCCTTCCTCCTTAGCTGCCCCTCAGTCACACCTGGTGTGATGCCTAGTTCAGAGCCAGGGTCACTTCAGCAGCTCCCTTCAAAGAAAAAAATTGAGGTTTATTTCTTTGGTGTGGGGCTCCAAGTGTATGCCATGAGTTTTTTGGATTGAGCTCTGGGTAGCAGGGTGGTCAGCAGCCTGTTCCTGGCAGTGGGAAACCCACCTTGTTCTGGGGGTGGTGGTTTTCCTCCAAACCTCTTTGGACACAGGGATATTCTCTCTTTTGAGTCCTTTGAATGCTGTTTTGAAAATGCAGCTGCTCCTTCCCTGGCAGTGTCCAAGGCCAGGCTGGACATTGGGGCTTGGAGCACCCTGGGATAGTGGAAGTGTCCCTGCCATGGCAGGGATGGAATTATGTGAGATTTAAGGTCCCTTCCAACCCAAACCATTCCACGATTCCATGTTATAATGGCCTCTCCTGCATATCCCAACTCTTGTTAGACCTTGAGGTCATCTTCACACTGTAACACCTCCTGATGCTTTAATGAGGGCTTGCTGTTAGCTCTGCCTCTTAAACGTCCTAATTTTGGTTTGTTTGGTGTTTTGTTCACAGTGACTCTCATGACTGCGTGAGAAGCTGCCAGCAGCAGGTC
This sequence comes from Regulus satrapa, assembly GCA_013396955.1. Taxonomy (NCBI): domain Eukaryota; kingdom Metazoa; phylum Chordata; class Aves; order Passeriformes; family Regulidae; genus Regulus; species Regulus satrapa. The sequence goes on along the minus strand of VWZN01012380.1, from coordinate 20,797 downwards.
TGAGCTTCGACTCTCCTGTTCAAAATGAGCTTCTAACCTGATGCATCGAGTGCTCTGGCTAGAAAAGCACTTTCAGGTAGGTCAGGGCCTCTTGCATTTTGCATTTTCAAGCACGTGTGTTTTGGAGTGCTGTTTTCATTCCATACCTTTTCTGCTGTGACCCGAACTGGGGCAAGTGCTCGCTTTGGACGTGGTGGGTATTTCACAAACTGTCTGACTCCAGCATTGAATTGTAAAATCTCAGGGAAAGACAGCTGAAAGATCCCTTCCATGGGTTTCTTCTGACTGTGTCCAGGGAAGGATGACTAAGAGCAAAACTTGAAGATGTAGATCGTGGATAAATGCTCCCAAAACTCTGCTTGTAAAGGAAATCTTTGCCCTTCTGGCTGTGGGAACTGGAGTGATGTGTTGTGTAGACAGCCAGAATGGGGCTGGAATACCTCTGTTCTGTTCCCAGCTGTGGCTTTGACAAAGAGAAATGACCTGCAAAGAGAGACTAAACGGGGTGCATGCCCCTTGTTGCTGCTTGTAGTTGTGTTTTTGTCTTTCAGTAATCCTTTGAAGCTGCGTGAGGATTTAATGAAAGGCACCTCATAAGATTTGTCGTGGTTTTGTTGAGTTTGATCCGTGCTGGAAAGCTGATTGAAGACCTAGAGGGGAGGTGTAGTGAGAATCAGGAAATAAGAGTGGAGTTTTGGGTGTAAAAATTCTGAGAAAGAATATTCTAAAAGCTATTTTTTGTTTGTGTGCAACCCCAGTGTCCAGCACCTTGAGCGAACCAAGTCTCTCTGCCTCCCATTCCTAGCTGGGGAACCTTTTGCCTTTTTCCTGAAAATGTTCTGGAGTATTAGTGAGCCTTAACTGGCTGATTGTGAGAGGCTGTGGTGGGAGACAGCAGAAAAGCAGCTTGCAGTTCTGATTCTTCCTAATCCAGCTGAATTCTCCCTGCAGGTGCATTTATCTTTGGGAAATTTGGGTTTAGTCCCTGTCCTGTAGGTGTCCCAATACTGCATCTCTCTGGATTTCAAAGGATGTATAATTAAGATGTTCAGTGGCTTTTCCACAGAATCTGTAAGAAATACCACCAGAAACCATGATAGAAATGCTGTGACTAAACACCAAGGCTGCTGAAATTCAGGGAAATTATAATTTTTTTTGCACGTCAACAGGTCAGGTGAATTACGAGCAGGATTTTGCAGTTGTTGCTCTCTGAAAGCTGCCTCTGTGTCATGGCTGTTCTGGACAAACTGTAATACTGAGTCTTGTTTACAGCAGTTGTGAAAAATTCCTGCTTTCCCCACCCTTCTTCAAGTGCATCAATTCCTGCTGGGAGCAGGAGCCACTTGGAGCAGACACCCGAAGCTCCTGTCTCTGTATTGATCCAGCTTCTGTTTGCTCTGCATCCAGTACACAGGCGTGATGAATAATGCAGGAATCTATTACTTAAAGTTTAATGCAGCTTTAATCGGGGTTGAACACCAAGAGGTGCAGTGCAGGAGGCTGCTCTGCTCCGTGCTACACGGAGAAGATTCACACCAGGAGTTGGCTGGGGCTGGGTTGTTGGGTTGTTCCCTCTGCCCAGGGCAGGGCTCGGCCCCTGGGCCGGACCTCCAGGGCTGTGTCCAGTTCTGGGAGCCCAGCACAAGGACATGGAGGGGCTGGAGCCCCAGGAGGGGCTGAGGGAGCTGGGAAGGGGCTGAGCCTGGAGCAGAGGAGGCTCAGGGGGCCCTGGTGGCTCTGCACAGCTCCTGCCAGGAGGGGACAGCCGGGGGGGTGGGGCTGTGCTCCAGGGAACAGGGACAGCACAAGGGGAAAGGGCCTCAGGCTGGGCCAGGGCAGGCTCAGGGTGGGCAGCAAGAGGAATTTCTGCATGGAAAGGGTGCTCAGGCCTTGGCAGGGGCTGCCCAGGGAGCTCTGCAGTGCCCAGCCCTGGGGGGGTCCCAGGCAGGGCTGGGCGTGGCACTCAGTGCTCCGGGCTGGGCACACGGTGGGCATCGGGCACGGCCTGGGCTCCACGGGCTGGGAGGGATTTTCCAGCCTGAAATAATTCTCTGATCCTGTGGCACAGCTTGTCATTTCTGTGCAGATATTCACTTGCAGGTGCCTGGGTGTCCGTGACCTCTGTTTTTTCCCAGTATTTATCTCGATCTGTGCTAACATACGTTCTGTACTCGTGGGGTCAGAGAGCATGTGGATGACTCTGCTGTGATCCGGGCATCTCACAGTGGAATATCAAGGCACTGCTGGCTGTTCAATGGCTTTTATTTCTTCTCGGTACGAGTATTATTTTTTTAAACAAAGGAAAAACATCCCTTTCATCAATTGTTCTCTTTGCAGAACTTGAGCCTTAAAATAATCCAGGAAGCCTTTTGTTATATAAATATACTCATCCTCCAGCTTGGCACGGAATGTGCTTGACAGAGCTGCTTGCTGAATTCTGTTTTAAACTTGAATTTCGGTGGCTATGAAGGAGAAACCCTGGGCTCAGAGAGCAAAGCAAACGCTGATTGCTGTGTAATCACAGTGTAACAGGGACTATTTAAAGCAGTGGAGAGCAGGGGTTTATGCCTGGAACTCTGTTTCCGTGTCTCAGTGATTTTTTGTTTCAGCTTGTTACAGCCAGGTATGCTCATACCTACCAAATTTAGCTCCATGGGAAGAGAGCATATGTGCAGCCTTTTGAAAATATTCCTGCTTAAGTTGTTCGCTCAGGAATAGAATCCTGTGTGAATACAGCAAGGGCTTGGAATGGTTAAGAGTAAATTCCAGTGCAGAGCACTCAGTAGTGAGATCTCCCAGTTAAGTGGGCAGCAGTTGGATAGAGCAGATGTTTAAATAGAAAATGAACAAAACATCGCAAGGGAAAAGAAACAACAACAACAAAAAAAAGGCAAAAAGAAATCCCACAAACTGAAAAATCCATCAACCACAAGAACTCACCGCCCTGTGAATTTCAAAGAATCTTTGTCAGAAGTGGTGAATGTTTGCTGGGTGTTGTCTTGTGCCCCTAAAAGCACCTTGGAGGGAATTTATGAATCACGTGGAGTTTTTCCGTGTCCTCCCCAGGCCACACTTCTGTTGGGACATTGGCCTCTTAAGTGACACCTTAGGTTTATTTTGCTGAAAGCCTGAGCTTGAAGCTGCTGCTGCCCCAGGAGGTTGGACTCGGCCCTCTTGGAAGTCTTTTCCAGCCTAAACGGTCTGATGATTCCTCCCAGCTTTTTCCAGATGCGTTCATCAAAACTGTCCCAGAGAAGTGGGGATGTTAAGAGGATGCTGCAGGATGCATCTTCCACCACCCCAGGTTGCTCCAGGCTCTGTCCAGCCTGGCCCTGGACACTGCCAGGCACATCCACAGCCTCTCCAGGCCATGACATCTTTGGCAAAACTGAAGGTTTAATGGAATTTTGGAGCCGTGATTTTTTTTTTTATACCCTGTGTTCAATGTGTTGGATCAATCAAATTGCGTTTTGGTAGATTTCCTGGCTGCTTATTCAGTGCCTTGGCTTGTTCTGGGTGCTGTGGATAATTTCCTTCTTGTCTCCTAATTTATTTGCCTTCAGACATGTAGCTGCTCCCGTGTTTCCTGGAAAATGGAAAGGATGTGCTAGCAGGAAATGGCTGCAGTTAATGAAAATAGGCTGTACCTGCTGATGATTAATCCTTAAAATCCAAAGAGGGAACGTTCCCTCTCCAGCTTGGTGGCCTGAATTAGCATCTGACTGTTCCTTTGTCCCGAGGCTGGCTCTGAATGACTCCCGGGATTGATTCATGGCTCAGGGCCCCCAGTAATAGGATTTCCTGTGAGGGTGTGTCACCGCTCCTTGCACGGGTTCAAAGGGAAAATGGGTTTTCCCTCCTGTGTTGCATCCTCTGCTCTTGTGCCCCTTGGCTTTGGCTCCTTTTTTCTCCCTGACTCTGGAGATTTTTTTGCCTGGGATTTTTTGCCTGCTGCCATCCCAGCTCTTTCCAGCCTCTCATCATCCACCCAAGGCATGTGGGGACGGGCAGGCCTTGCTCTCCTTGGGTTCAAGAGCAAGTATAAATACATTTAGTGCTTCTCTGAAAGGTTTTCGAGTGCAGCACTGCTCTTTTTGCAGCTCTTCTTGCTCCCTTTGAAGGCTGTGCAGCCGCCACTGAACTCGGGGCTGCAGTGCGTGACTGCTCCCTTAGCAAGCAGTTAAAACATCAGCTATTACACTGGCGTGCAAATGTTATTTTGTGCTGAAGTCATGCTGGAAATAGTTCAAAATGTCTTGTTTATTTGGATTCACGAGGGGCACGCTGTCTCGCTGAGCTCTAATCTTGTTTTGCTCTCTGCTTTCTCTGCAATCAGCAGAGCTGTTTTCAAACCACACTGAGAGATTTAAGGTACCTCTCGCTCTGCACCCCAGGAGCCACAGACTGAGGCCAGCACGCCTGGGTTTGTGCCTTTTGGGAAGCTGGGTTATTAATCAGTTGCTTTCCCCCAACCTCAGTCCTTAGATGGATGGAACAGGCTCTGTTCCTGAGTTGAATAAAACGCAATTATTTTTTTTTTTTCCTGGCCTGTGCTGCCCTGCCTCTGCTGTGCCCATTGCCAGTGAGGAGCTGACAGGCTGTCAGCAACTGTTTTGACAGATTCTCGTGTACTACTTAGGGAGACAAAAAAGTTACATCTCACATATTTTGCTGCGCAGGGATAAATACACAGCACAGGGTGGGTGAAATATTTGGTATGAACGTGCTGAGGGCTTTTGTAGACCCAGCACAAGGGTGTCTGCTGTGTGACCGTCCCAGCTGTTCAAATCAGGTAGGCATGTTTCAAAATCCTCCTGTCCAGAGCACGTTCCCACCTCCCGTGCCCTTCCCTGCATGGTGGAGCATCCTCACAGCCATCACCAGCCACTGACACATCACCAAATTCCCCCTAAGAGTTTCTTGGAGAGCCTGATGCAGCCTGGGCTGCTCGTGGCACATCCCAGGTGTGAGGGACACACCTTTGCACAAAAGGCTTGTGCCATTATTAGGATTTGTTAACGGGGTGGCTTCGGGCTGTTTTGTGGGTGCTGGTGCCCATCCGGATGAGCAGAGGCAGCTCCCAAATTCGGGGGCAGCGCTGGGCTTGCTCTCGATGATGTTTTGTTGTGATTGCCTCCCCTCTGCCTGTGTTTGGTCCCTGCGAAGCTTCTGGGGGAAGGCAGCTGAATACCAAGACGCTGTCTCCAGCTCTGCAGTTTTGCTGATCTGTTTGAAGTCCCCAGACAGTTGATCAGGCAAACTTGCTGCTAAATGGATGATCTAATTCCCAGTGAATGCTGTGATCACAAGCATTACCCTACATCACAGGAACGATTTTGAAAACCAGCGCCCCGTACTCCTCAAGCTGTCAGTTGTCTTTCAGCACCCTCGTTTGTGCTCTTTCATCTTTAAATGCTTGTGCTGAAGCTCAGACAAACTTACCTGTCAGGAGATTTTTTTGCGTCTCTTCCGTCTCCAGCTCCTTCCTAGCTGTAGCTGGCAGTTTAAAAGCTGTTTACAGAGGAGGTGTAAAGCAAGGAGCTCTCCTGTAGCTGCTGTTTCTCGGAATGATTTTTCTCATACTCCAGTAATGCTCAGCACCGGGGCCGTGTTGTGAGGGTTGCTCGAATCCCTGAGGATTCTGCAGGGCAGGAAGGCTGGAGAGATGCTCTGGAGAGAGGTGGATTCCCGGGAAAGGAATGGAACACGGAGCACACAAGCACAAACCTGAGTGCCTGAAGAGTGGCCCCCAGCAGAGGAATGCCACTACACAGCCCACAGGTACGTGGCTTGAATTTTACAAGGGAGAGCTCCTTTGAAACCTGACATTTGAAGGCTCATAAATTCATTAGGGCTGGAAAGACCTCTGGGATCACCCAGTGCTCACCGTGTGCCCAGCCCGGAGCACTGAGCGCCGCGTCCAGCCCTGCCTGGGACACCTCCAGGGATGGGCACTTCAGAGCTCCCTGCCAAGGCTGAGCACTCTTTCCTTGCAAAAATTCCTCCTGAAATCCCGTGTGGGATTTCCAAGAAAGTCTGGGTTTTTGTGGACCTGTTTATTCTCGTTTTTCTCAAGGTGGGGTTCTTAGATGGTCATTTCAGTGAAGGCCCAGTTCTCAGCACAAGTCCTTCCTTTCTGTTGCAGCATCCAACAGGAGTACCTGACAAATTGCCCCAAGGAACACCTTTATTTTTACACCTCAGCCTTGCAAAAAGCAAGTCTATAAACTTAGATCAGTGAGCTTAATAAAACAGCCAGCTTTTGTTTGCGTCCTTCTGCTTTTTGCTTGTGCAAGAGGCACCATCCTTGTAAAAGTCACGCTAAATCTGAAGCTCGTTCTCTGTTTGTCTGTAAAACGACAGAAACCCACCCATTTTTTCCATGTTGATGCACTGGTTGTTTAATTCTATCTGGAGAATTCTGGTACTCAGCCAGGCTCTGCTTCTCTGTGGTAATTTGAGGTGGAGTGAAAATGGACACTTCAAAGCAATCCTGTGTTGTGATCCTGTGTGTTTGAGATGCTGAAAACAGGCCAAAAAAAGAAAGGAAAAAAAAAAAATCCGTGTTCCAGCAGGAGTTTGAGGCTACAGCTCTGCCCCTGAGTGTACTGTGAATATTAATGACAGAGAACTGTGGGGAGTGTTTGCACATGAAAAGAGGAAACCCAGGTGTGTGTGCTACAAGGTCAGTGAGTCTGGAGAGCAGCAACTGGTAACTAATAAAAAACCAAGTCGTTTTCTGTGCACCTCCTTCTGGGTCACTTTGCAGGCGCTGCATGAGGAAATAATAAATATAGGTGACCTAGGCAGGTGTATAAGTATTTCTTGGATTTTAATTTTTTTTTATTTTTTCATCAAAAAAACATCTTCAGGTGAGTGGAGGAAGACACATGCACAGCCAGGGATGTGGTTAATTCCTTGCTCTGCTGCTCTGTTTTAAGAAAACTTTTGGAAGCATCTGTTTCGAGATATTGAGAGTTACTGCATTTTGCAGGCTCTTTCCTGTCTCTGAAGCCTAATGCTTGTTTCCTGCAACACTGGCAGAGTGCAAGAACATAATTAGTTTTGGGCTTTTTTTCTGCTCTTGGGAGGCTTTTTTTCTGAATTTGGAGGTTTCTTTCACTGCAAGTAGCTGCAAAGTTAAAGTAAGAATGAATAAATATTATTAGTGAAGGAGTCGACAACAGAACAAGCTACTGTAAAAATAATTTTCAAAATCACCTTTTTCTCCACAATTCTCCATGTCCTGGATCCTCCATCTCCAAAAAGAAAAAGGTTCAGCAAAGGCTGATGAAGGTGACCAAAGGCATGAAACAGCTGTTGTATAAGAGGAGATAAATAAACTTTGTCTCTTCAGCATGGAGGAGAAAGGCATGTGAGGGGAAGAAGTGAGGAGAGCAATGTTATGCAGATTGGGAGCTTTGCATCTTCCAAAGATGACTGTACCCAGGCCTTCCTCACTCAAAAAAAAACCCCCAAAAAACAAAAAAAAAAAGCCCCAAGGAAGCAACGAGCTTATAAAAGGGAAAACTTTTCTTTTGGTGGTGCACAGTTACGCTGTGGTATTCCTGGTGGCCAGGATGTTGCTGGAAGGTGAGAGGTTCAAAGGAGGCTGCATAAAACCCATCCTGTTTAAAGCTATTAAAGGCAGTGTCTCCTGGCTCAGGGAAGAGTCATTAAAGCTGTGTTGGGAGGAATCCCAGCGTGGCTGAGGCTGGAGGGAGCTGGGCTGGTGCCACCTCGGTGCTCCAGCAGGGCCATCCCAGAGCCCAGGGCACAGCAGGGTGAGCACAGAGCTCTGCCAGAGCCCCAGGGAGGGACCCCTCAGCCTCTGGGGCCGATGTGCTCAGGGCTGGCAGTGCCCGGGGCAGAAGTTGTGCCTCCTGTGCAGGGGAATTGCTGGGCTCAGCCCCTGCCCGTGGCTCTGGTGCCACTGCTGGGCCCCGGAGCAGAGCCTGGGCCCTGCTCTGCCCTCCCTGCAGCCAGGGCCAGCCAGGGCTGAGGGCCCCTCTCAGCTGGGGCTCCTCTCCAGCCTGAGCAGCCCCGGCTCCCTCAGCCTTTCCTGGCCCCGAGATGCTCCAGGCCCTTCCTGGGCTGCGCAGCCTCCGCTGGCCCCGCTCCGGGAGCTCCTGGCCCTGCAGGGCTGAGGGTCCCCAGCTGGGCACGGCAGAGCAGAGGAGCCCACAGGGGCAGCGTCCCTCCCTGAGCTGCTGGCAATGCTCTGCCTGCTGCCAGCACCCCCAGGACACTCTGCTGGCCCAGGGACAGCTCGGGGCCCCCCAGGACCCTCTGCTGGCCCAGGGACAGCTCAGGGTCCCCCATGTCCTTTCCCCACAGAGCTGCTCCAGCAGTTTCCCCCCAGCCCGTGCTGGTGTCTGGGACTGTTCCTGCCCAGGTGCAGGATCTGCATTCCCCTTGTTGAAAAAGGTGTCACTGGCTGTGTTAAACTTCTTGTAGAAATGTGAAAGTTCCTTTTGTAAGCAGATCAGAAATAACACCCAGCTGTTGCGTAGCTGTGTAACACAGGGGCTACAACGTGGAGTAGCAGATGAAATGTGGGATTTCTTGGCTTCCGTGCTGTTTCCTACTTTGGGTAGATAATGGGAAACAGGCAAGGAATAGCAAGCGATTCAGGTGATAAAAAGCTGGTGTTTAGGAGCAGATGATAGCAGCAGTTGTCTTGGCTGGCTGGGCCGCGTTCCTTTCCCAAAATTCTGCAGTCTGGAGCCGGGTGGGTTGGGGTGACAGTGTGCCAGCTGCTGCTGGGCTAGCCATGGGCCCCCAGCATTTCTCCACACGCTGGGTTCCCAGCCCGCCACAGCGTTTGGGTAGGGCTGGGATTGCACCTTCACCCAGGGAGGGAGAAGGTTCTTTTACTACGCACAGGGGGGGGTTGCTTGGCTGCCATATGGAAGGACTGAATTTTCCCTGGAGATTTTTGACGTTCGGCAGCGTGTGGGTGTTAGGAGGCTTTGGGAGGTGGAGGAGGATGGAGTTGGAATAATGTCCTTTGAATCAGAGCTGTTTTGATCTGCTAGAAAGAAACTGGCTGCTGTAAAAGGAGGGGAGAAATCTTCAAACATTGGACTACTCTAGGGTTTTGTGCAGGGAAGAAAGGCTTGGAGAAGGGAGCTGTTGAAGAATTGATCTTGGTGTGAGTGGGGTAAAAATCCAAGTGTGGGTGAGCCACGTGTGGGGTCACTGACACGCTGCACCCACGAGCTCGACAGCCATACCTTGAAAATGGAAAAAGAGGCTCTTGGTTCTGTGGGCTCCAGCCCAAGGCGTGGGCTTGGTGACCTATGTGCTTCCTCGGAGAAGAAATTCCAAGTGATTTATCCCTCTTCTGATCTCTCTTGAACTCTGACTGCTCGTGTCTGGTGCTGTCAAGTGGCTGCTTCTGTATTTATGAGCGAGCTGGGAACTGCTGGCCTGCTTTGCCTCCTCTGAAAGGCGAGTGACAGTTCTCTCTGAGATGGCCAGGGTGGCATTTCTGCACGCGCTCGGACTGAATTTACTGTCGGGAGCTGAAAAGCGTGGATGGTGACGGCTGCTGGAAGGGGAAGCGTGTATTTACTGCTCGGTGGCAATAGATTTATAGACAGATACTTCGGTTTATAGATAAATATTGTCGCCTCTATTTCTGTAGCCATGAGCAGTGGGTTTTAAAGCCTAAACTTTGCTATAATCTAGGGACCTTTTTTGCATTTTTTTTCTCCCCTGTCCCATCTGGCGAGTTCTTCACTGGCGGCTGGGGCGTCACGTGGAGCCAGGAGAGCCAAGAGAAGTGACGCATCCCGGTATCCCATGGTAACTCTCCTTCCCCTTCGTTTTTAGCTCGTTTGCTTTGCTCCCAGATGGAATAACCTGCCTGTGAGCTTAGCTCAGCTCTGCTGGCTCACAGGTGAAGGTGAAAGGCTGTGCAGGGTTCTCACTCCTGCAAAACGGCTCGCACCCAAATTAACCCAGCTTGCCTTCTGAATGGGGAGCAAAAGAGCACAAACCAACACCAGCCCCCCAGCAAGGCCAGAAATCTCCAAGTTCCCCACGCAAACTCCTCAACACGCAGGGAGCACCGGTGGGCGTTTGCTCTTTGTTTGCAGGTCAGGATATTGAAGCTTGTCTGAGAAGTTTCTGCAAAGCACAGGTAGATACCCTTCGAGTGAGGCACAGTTCTCACCAAAGCTAAATTTGCAATTCGGGTCTTGCAGTTCACACAGGTTTTACTGCTGGAAACTTGTTGGGTGGGGATTGCCTTTCCCCCCCCCCCCCCCCTTCTTCCCCCCCCCCCTCCTTTTTTTTTTTCCTNAGTTCACACAGGTTTTACTGCTGGAAACTTGTTGGGTGGGGATTGCCTTTCCCCCCCCCCCCACCTTTCTTCACCACCTCTATCATTTGTTTTTAACCTCTAATTGCTGTATGCGGTTGCTGCCTTCATTTTTGTTTGAAATATCCTGTTTATTCCCTAAGAAAAGCTCATGGTTTTGCATCCAGATACGCTGATGTTTTTAAAGAATTCTGATTATCATTTGAAAGAAGGATCATTTAATTATAGAATCTTAAAATGGCTTAGGTTGGAAGGACCTTAAAGCCCATCTTGTTCCACCCCTGCCTTGGGGACACTGTCCCAGGCTGCTCCAGCCCCAGGCTCCAGCCTGGCCTTGGGCACTGCCAGGGATCCAGGGGCAGCCCCAGCTGCCCACCCTGCTAGGGAACAATTAGTTGAAAGTAATTTTCTCCTCTATGCCCGTGTATCCACTGTAACTTTATTATATCGAACTAGCCGTGGTATGACTGAAACTGGAGGCTACCAATGGAGTAGCTCCTCACCAGGTGTAAACAGTGAGTAGAGAGCACCTCAAACCTGGTTTTGCATCCTGTTTCCAGACTTTTCCTATCCTCTTTTCCATGTACACTGAAGCACAGCTAAAGCAATGTTTGTCTGGTTTAACTCTGCCCCGCCGGTTGGATTTTTTGCTTTAGGGCACAGCTTTCACAAACCCAATTTATCCTCGGGGAGGAAGAAGAAAAAACTGGTTTTGCTCACACCATAGTCCCCGCGTAGTGGAGGAGTCGGTGGTGAAGTTTTCCAGCATTTGCATTTGCTGTTGCCACAGCTACAAGTGAGCTCACAGCATTTTCAGTCCCTCAGGCAGGGACACGAGCAGGAGTTTTGGGAGTGAAGGCACCACCAGTGCCACCCGGATGACTCATTCTGCTGTGTCCGAGGGCTGGGGAATCACTTCTTGAATGGGAAAGGATGCCGTGGTGTGCGGGGGAGGAGGCAGGAGAGGAGCTCTGAGCACTTTTGGGTGCTGGGAGCGATGCACGGCATCCCTGCGGGCACCTGGATGCCGGGGAATATCCCAGGACTTCTCTGATGTGCTTCCTCTGGCTTTGCTCCAAGCAGGTATTTAGTACAAATCTCTCTCCTCGTCCTTAATTCAGCGGGCTGAATTCCCTTCTGTTGCGTTTCAGTCCATCGTGCTGCCCTGGGTTTGCATGGGGACTGCTGCTGCCTGGGTAAATCCAAACAATAGCCTGCTTGTGGCAGCTGAAAGTGGGGCTGGAAAAAAAAAAAAAAAAGAAAAAAAAACCCAACAAAAACCCTCTTCTGTAATTGCAGGGAAAAAAAAACCCAACAAGCCTGTGTGCAGCAGGAAGCAGCAAGACTCTATTAACTCATAGTTTTAATTTTTTTTTTCCCCCCTGCCTCTTTTGCACAGTCCATGATGATAATTTAAGTGTAAATTGCTTAGGAAAAGTCCTTGGCTTGTTATTTAGTAACCGATTGCTTGCATGGCAGGGAGGTTGGGAGGTGAAAGTCTCTTCCAACCCAAACCATTCCGTGGTTCTGCAGTTTGGGTGGATGGTTACCCCCTATCCAGAGATTTGCCATTGTAACCATTGTAAGTAAGTGTGGGATTTTTTAATAAGGAGCTAATTTGCTGTTTGCCTTCATCTAGGTAAGATTTACAAACTTTGAGCCGTCTTGCTGTCAGGTTTCTTCTTTTTCCTAAGGAAAGCCTGGCTGGCTAGTGCCTTTCCCCTCCAGGATTGCCTGCTGCTCTTGCTATGGGTGTTTCATAAGCTGCCTGCAGTGGCCTTTTCCTGCTGATTCTCACCCTTGCAATGGTTAACGAGAAGCTGTTTCCTCTGTGTTGTCATATGCAAAAGCACTGCTGTGCCACTGCTGAAATGTCTGAGACCTGTTGTGTCTCACAGGGACAGAAAAGCTGGGGGTGGGAGAGAACTCTTGATACGTGGCCAGCTCAGTTAATCCAGGGATCTGAAATTAAAAGTGTTGTGAGCAGTTGTGTGACATTTTTTTTTTCCCCCCAGCAAGCAGGTGGAACTTGTCACACAGGTCGCTTCGCTGGCGTCCCTGTCTATCGACCTGGGCTCATTTAAAGATTTCATTATTGCACTCGGTTGGTGCTGTTGAGGTTTTGGATTTCTGTGTTTGAAAGTGCTTTTGTATTGATGAGGTGCTTAAGGGTTTTTTGGTTTTTTTTGCTGTGTTGGAGGACTTTTTCTGCTGCGAGTTGGTTTTGGGTTTTTTTTTTTGGACCGATGGGTGTGTAGGTTTATGGATTAAAAAAAAAACGAGGGGGTGGGAGAACCCTCCAAATAAAGCCCAACTGTGACCTCTGGAATCAAACTGCAGCTCTGAGGTTTAGGATGAGGGTTTAGGGCAGCACAGATGCAAAGTGAGGTCTCCAGAGGATGACACCCTCAGAGAACAGTGCCTTTTCTGAGCTGTAGGTCAAGGGCATCTCCAGGCTCCACTTTTCCTTCCTGTGGAATAGATTTGGAATAGGGGAATTCAGCTTGTGTTGCACAGGGAGATGCCAGGTCCCGTAGCAGGTGGAACAAAACAAGAGAAGATCAAACTGAGGGGGCACTGGCCACCGGGAGGTCTGGGAAGGTGCATTTTTCAGCTTATGGGAGTCCCATCAGAGTGTGGTGGACAGCCAAATTACAGATTTGGTACTTGGATTGGTGACAAATAATGGAAGAGCACTGTAGGCTGTAATAAAGCCAGGAGTGCCAGAGTTGTGAGGCACAGCAATGCTGCTTCTCGCTGCCTTTCTTTTTTTTTTTTTGGACGAGGCTGCCCGAGGAATAAAGGTCAGAATTACTGGGGAAAGCCTTTTGGCATCAGCTACAAGTGAAGTTTATCCCTTCGAGGCAGCTGCTCGCCCCAGGGACTGGCCACTTTTGGCTTGTGTTGTTTGGTTGTTTGTTTTCCCTTCTCTTAGTAACTCTCCAAAACACACTGCAGGGTGTCTGGTTGCACCTAAGGGATTACCTTTGTGGGCAGAAGAAAAAAAAGAAGGACAGAAGTGACCAGGAGGATCTGCATTTGTGCTTCTGCCTGGAGATTTTGGGCTGGCTGTGCTCCCTTTTTTCTCTGGGATGAGTCTCTGCAGGTGACACCAGATGACAGAGCCTGGCCTGAGCTGCTGCTCTCACTCTTGCCCACAAGGATTTTGTGGTCTTTTCCTCTGGTGGAAAGCAAAGGAGTGGGTCTGGGCACGAAAATGATGGTGGGACCATGACAGAGTGTCTGGTTTGGAGGCATAAAGAGGCAATTAAGGCTGGGGAGAAGTGTTTGGAACACTCCTGGAGAGCAGGATCCAAGGGAGCCTGGGGAAGTGCTCGCCCAGGGTGGATTGGCACAAGGTATTCTTGAGTTCCTTCCACCGTGAAAAGGCAGATTAAAAAGGAGTTTCTGCTGCCCAGAGGGTTCTGGTGAGGTGTTTGTGTTGGACAGTGTTGTTCCCCATGGGAATCCGTGTCCCTTCCTTTCCAAGAGGCTTGTTTGGATCTGACGTCGTGGTGGGATTCAATGCTTCCAGTACAAGACATTAAACCGAGGTTTCAAAGTAAAAATATCCCGCTTACCCCTGAATCTCAGAATGACTTTTGAACCAGCGCAGGCAGGAGAGAATCTCTCTGTGGATTATTTGCTCTCTTGGGTTTTTGATCTCTTTTCTTTTTTTTTTTTATTGGCCCTAAAAATGTCCAGAGGTTAAAATTAGGATAATAAACATTTACAAATGAATTTTCTACAGTCAATTTTCATTTAGCACTGAAAGCCCTGGAAAGCCTGGTCCATTTTGGGATGCTGAAGACAAAGTGAGTTTTTTCCTGTTTTATTTTAGAGCTGCATGATGGATGTGGAAGCTAGAATTTTCCTTTATTTAGTAGTGTACCAAAAGCAGTGTTTTGCTGTATAAACAAAGGGTCACATTCATAACAGCAAGAGCAGCTAAGCAAGGGCAGCGACTTAGAGGGGGAATATATTGATATTGCAAGCGTTCAATGAATAATGGAGGTGTTTTGTGGCAAAATCTTCCTGAATTTGTAACATATTGACCACACAGCAGCTTTTCTTAGGCAGGAGGGAGAGCTGCTGTGTCCATCCATCTCTGTCACACTGTCCTGTTACATAGGACATTTGTGTATTTGGGAAAGGAGCACGGTTCCTTTTGACCAGTCCTCAACTCCGCTGGGGGTTCCTGTTGGGTGAGCCTGTAATGAAAATCCTGGCTGTGCTGTGGTGGTTTTATGGTTGGTCATCATTCATGGCCCTCAGCGTGGCTATAAGGATGTGCTTCAGTTCCTGCTTTTTTTTAATTCAGGACCACTCTGAAAATACATTTTGGGTATGTAGGTGCCTCAGGTGATAGCCAGAGTCTTTTCCCTTGCAAGTCCAGAGCAGTTCTTTCTGCATTTAGTTGGTTCTGTTTATGGGGTTTAATTCAGTACGAAACAGTGGCTCACGCTGCCCAAGAGAAAAGTCCCATAGAAGTGGGGTTTGTTGTGTGCCCCGAGTGCCACAAGGGTAAGGCAAGTCCTTGGCCTCCTCAGGAGGAGCTGCTTGGATGTTAGGAGATGCTGGTCTAGTCTGCACGTTCACAGCTGTGGGAGTTTTAAAGGCGAAACTGTGAGCTGGGAATCTGAGTCCCTGTGCAGGGAGTGTCTGTTGGTTTGGGGCTGCCTCTTTGTGCACCTACTCACAGAATCTCACAAGAGTTAGGAGGGATATCAAAGCCCATCCAGTGCCACCTCTGACACAACAGGGACCCCTCCCAGTGTCCCAGGCTGCTCCAGCCCCAGGCTCCAGCCTGGCCTTGGGCACTGCCAGGGATCCAGGGGCAGCCCCAGCTGCTCTGGGCACCCTGGGCCAGGGCCTGCCCACCCTGCCAGGAACAATTCCTGGATCCCAGTATCCCACCCAGCCCTGCCCTCTGGCACTGGGAGCCAGTCCCTGGGTCCTGGCATTCCAGTTCCTCACTCTCAGACACAGCTCCTTGCTCTCAGACACTTCCCTGCCCAGCCTTTCGTGTTACTCTGGAATCCAGCTTGGTAGCCACAAGTGGAACAGTCCATAAAAACCTTCCCGAGCTCCTGGTACAGGGAATGAGCCACAGACCCTGGCAGAAAATGCACCTGCCTGGGGCAGGGACGGGGCCAGCTGACCCCAAGAAGTCCCTTGTCCCTTGTGGGGCACCTGGACTTGGTGGCACTGGGAAAACACCTGTGGATGGCCTTCAATGCCCGTGGACCAGTGCTTGCAGGGAGGCAGTTTCAAAGTGCAGTGGTGCCTTTTTGATTTGGCCCTGTGAAGAGACCTGGAGTGCCCTGGCTGGGCTCTCCCTGTCCCTGCTCAGCCCCTGGTGTATTTGCAGAGAGAGGAGAAGGAGGAGGAGGAGGAGGAGTGCTAAACTGAGAGCCAGGCAAGGCAGATGCGCTGACAGTTCCAGAGAAATGTGTTTTATTGGGAGCTTTTGGACAAAAACCTGGATATTGCATGGAGTCTTCCCCGTCTCTCCTTTCTAGGGTGAAATATTGGTAGGGAAGATCAGTTTTGTACTTCCCTCCGTTGCTGGTGGCCTCTTTTTGCCAGACCACATCCAGCTGTGGGAACGGGGAATGCTGGAGATTTAAAGAAATTGCAACTTGAATTTATCTCTTGGCCTTAAAATAAAAGACTTTAGTATTTCTGTTGTTTTACACCAGCAAGAAGTAGTGATCTGCTTAGTTAAATGATATCCATGTCTGATTCTTCTTGCTTTGTTACAGTATAGGATAATCATCCTCTGGTTTTTAGAGGCGTGACAGGGCATTTGTGGGGCTGAGGTCTTTTTTAAAGCGTTCATCCCAATGGTGATGTTTGAGGAGGAAACAAAAAAGCAGAAGGGAAGCAAAACTCAAGGGAGATGCAGACTGTAAGGGGCCTTGATGGAATGTGGGTGCTGAAACACCTCCTGTCGGGTCTGTTCACGTTGCCTTGTTTCTGACCCTCGTGTCACTTTGAGGAAGCAGAAATGGAGTCAAACCACAGCCAAGGTGAGCTAGCAAGGGCTGGGAGCTGAATCTGGCCCTCAGGAGTGAGGCAGGGCGCGTGTCACTCGTCCCTGCTGAGCTGGGCTGTCACCTGTCAGCCTGGGCTGTGACGCTGTGGCAGCGTCCTAGGCAGGGCTGAGGTGCTGAATTCCTGCAGGGGGCACAGCCAGGCTGGCTGAGGGCTCCGGGATCACAGCCTGCCTGAGCTTGGCACACACCTCCAGAGGGTCACCTTGTCCAGCAGGGTCACCCCCAGCTGCTTGGCCAGGGCCGTTTGCCAGGCTTTATCCACTGAGGAATGCAGAACTGGGCCCAGCACTTCAGGAATGGTGGTGTCCCCTGTGCTGAGTAGAGAGGGGAAGGGTTGCTCTTGTGATGCAGCCCAGGATGTTGGTGGCTTTTTTTTTTTTGCTGGCTCCTGGGAGGGTGTTGTCATCCAGACCCACAGGTCCTGCTTGCCAGAGCTGCTCCCAGCCTGTGCTGGCTCCTGGGCTCACTCTTTCCTTTGTTTGAACACCTGCATGCCCTTTGCTCCAGCCTTTTAGGGTTCATCCAGATGGCAGTGTGACCCTCTAGCGTCCTGGCTGCTCACCCCAGTTCTTGTGTCCCCAGCAAAGTGCTGAGAGCACGCTCTGTACCTCCTCCAGCTCATTTAAAAGAGGTTAAACGATTCTGGCTCTCATATCAGCCCATGGGAAGTGTCTGTCTTCCAGGTGGACTTTCTGCCACTGACCACTCCTGGCCAGGCCTGGCCATTTGGCCACTGTTCCACCCACCTCCCAGCTCTCCTGGCTTCTCCAGACTTTGCCAGCTCATCTGAGGGTGTGAGAAGAGCCAGTGTTGAAAGTCTTGCCAAAGCCAGGCCAGACAACATCCTCCGCACTCCCTTTGTCCATCGGGGTTGTTTCATCCTAGGAGGAGGCCAGGCTGGTGAAGCAGGATTTTTTCCCTTCATATGTACTTGCTGACTGCTCCTGATCACCCTCTTGTCCTTCAGGTAATTAATTGGAAATGGTTTCCAAAGTTCATCAAGCGTGGCCTCACAGTGAGAGCTCCCTCAGCACTCGTGGATCCATCCCATCAGGTCCCCACGGCATGAAATGTGTCCACCCTGATCCTCTAAGGATAAGTCTTCCAAACAATTTTTTCCAAAAAATAAAACTGCAGGTGGCTCTCCTGGCCTTCCTCGGTGTGTGTGAGCTCCAGGGTGGCAGCAGAAATAGCTCCTGGCAAAACCCCGGGGTGTGTGAGAGCCTCCCTCTCTTCCTGGATGGATGCAATATTTAGTATTTCTCTTGGATTGTTCAGCCCCGCTGGGGTGTCCGAGTCGAAGCTGTGCTTGAGGAAAACAAAGGGCTTTATTTCTGTCTGATATTCTCCCCTCCTTGTTTCCTAATGTATCCCGTCTCTCCAGAAGGGCTGTGCTTCTCCCTCCTTCTCCTCTGCCTATTTATATCCGCCGTGACGTTGCAGGAGTGTTTGCTTTGGAAGAAATCTCTCCGGCTGAGCCAAACTGAAAGCAAACCTGCTGCAGGAGAAAGCCTTCCTTTCTTCTGCTCCCGGGGAGGAGGGAGGCCTGCAGAGTCCGAGGGGATTCTCACCTGGGAAGGACAGGAAGCCGGGGAAGGTAAACGCCTTTTTCTATTTGACTCATGCAGTGCCATACACCCCCAAAACTGTGAACTGCTCATCCGGGCTGGTTTTTGAGAGAGGAGCTGTGAAATGAGCTGCTGAAAGGCTCCAGGCTCAGGACAGTGGCTCTTTAAAATAATCCAGCAAGACTTTGTCTCATCAGCTGCTTGCATGCATGCACAGCTCAGGGATTGCTGTTCCCCCTCAGCAGTGACACACGGGGGCTTTTCCTTCTTTCCCCCGCTCCCCAAATATTCTGGTTGCACTGTGGAAGTGATTTCCTTTCAGTGAAACTGAATTTTGCCTTATCTGGAGCTTTCCAAGCCCATCAGAGCCCTGGCTCTGAAACTTCCCGAGCCTTTCTGTTGCTATTGTGCTCGGTCTGAATCTAAAATAAGGAATTTGGATGATAGTTTCATTAAGGTGTAAACTGAACAGTCTGCATTGTACTTGTAGGGTAGCTGGTGAAATAAGGGCATTTACTGTTGGTTAAGGCCAGGTTTTCTGACATCTGCAGCTGCATTTGTTACTTTTTGCTGCTTTTGAGCTGTAGAAGACACAGAAAGTAACACTCGAAGGTTTTGAAGTGCTCAATATGAAGCAGAGCATGTTTGAGACCCGGATTTTTGCAGAAGTTCCAGTCCCTGAGCAAATATAACAGTCCAGCGTAAATAAACAGCCAAGAAAACAAGCCTACCTCTCTAGAAAGTTGAAGTATTCATCTTCACCGTTTCACTCCCTATTAGATATTTTTAGCTCCGAACCAAACTGCATTTTTGTGACCTGTAATTGCAGGGGTAAAACCTCAGCCAGTGATTTTTAGGAAAACACAACAGGCAGTGGAAGTTCCGTGGAAGCGTTCTGGATTGGAGCTCTTTGGTGTGGATGGGGGAGAAAAGGGAGCTGTTCTTGCTCTGGGAAATTGTGGGTACAGCACAGTAATACCCAAGTTGAGGTCAGCCTTTGGGAATAGTTACAGGTGCTTAAAAAATAACAGGGGTTTCTTCGAATGAGAGCATGGGAGGGATGATGGTGTCCCCAGTTTGAGACACACACCTGCACCAGTTAACTCCTGTGGAATCAGCTCTGTGATGATGACCTTGGGTAATCCACTGGGAATAACCAGGAGGCAGCAGGGTGTCACAGAATCACAGAATCCTGGAATGGCCTGGGTTGGAAGGGACCTTAAATCCCATCCATCCCACCCCTGCCATG
>VWZN01012379.1:283592-299138 GCA_013396955.1 Regulus satrapa | reverse complement strand
GGTACCGGGGCTGCGGGGCAGCCTCCGTGCTGGACGTGACATCCTTGAAGCGTTCCCGGTTCCGCTAATGCCTGGCAGAGCTCTGGCCCCCAGTTCTCTATGAGTTCATCACTGCTGCGTTCTGCTTCGCCCCAGGTAAAACACGAAGGCGCCCTTTAACCGTGGGCTCTGTTTTCGGTGTGAGGGCACTCGCCGTGCTGCCCGCGGTTTGAGTCACGGTGGTGCCACCCTGTTCTGCAAAGGGCTCCGAGGGCCACAGGTGGTAGCAGGAGCATAAGGAGCTTCTCGGAACGGTCTCTATTTGTAATATAAACGTAGCTCAACTAAAAATAAAACCCTCGAGTTTGTTGTGAGAGGATATGTCACTTCCTTGTGTTGAAATGCATTCCATGTCTCACCTTTTGTAGGCATTTAGCCCCGATCACAAGACCAGCATCATTAGGAGGCAGAGACAGGAACTCAAGCTTTTAATTGCAGAACTGAAAGATCGTGACAAGGAGCTCAATGACATGGTGGCTGTGCATGAGAGACACATTCAGGCCTGGGACGACGATCGCCAAAAAATACTGACTTTAGCAGAACGATGCAGCTTATTAGCTAGTAAGTGTTGTGATATAAAGAATGAGACCTTGGTCTTTAAGTGTGTTCAGGTGCTTCAGCCCCTCAACAACAGTTTTGCCTCATGCAAGGAACCATTTTCCTACCCTTCAGCCTTAAGTTTTATTGTCTTTCTCTGAGGTCTAAACTTCCACACTGGTGCTGAAGTGATCTGATCTTGAAGGGGGTGTGATGATCAGATAACTCTGAATGTGTAAATTGCTTCTGTGAATTATTTAAAAAATAATCGGATTAAATAAATGTGGGGGAAGATAAAAATTTGTAACCTGCCAGCGAGTTACAGAGCCCTGCACCCTGAGGTTCTGCTGCACAGCTCTGAACAAACACAAACCACCCTGCAAGAGACCTGATGGCTCTGAACAGTCTCAGAGCAGAGCTCACCACACAGCTCCTGTGCCATCTGACCTGGGTAGCCAGGGAATTCTCCTTCAGAGTGTGCAACATAAGCATCTAGGTCTGAACTGTGTGATATTAAAATTTCTGAGATTTAAGGAATGTTTTCTCACATACGACTTTTTCTCCTTCCTTTTCAGATGAGCTGAACGAGAGAAATGCACTTATAAAATCACTGACCAAAAAGTTAAAGTTGTTGGAATCCCAGCATAATGACAGTAAGATAACACTTGAGAACACACAACAGAAGTTTCAAGAGCTCACTCAGAAAGTAACAGATTCATCTGTTCAGTGCCAGGCTCTGGAGGTAGGGGTTGAGTGATGGTCTGGGTTTGCAGTCCGTGCATTTACAGGATACCTGTGATGAGCTGTAACATTCCAAAACTGAGACATGCAGGGTAATAACACTCTTGATCACAAGCAAACTGGGGAACAGTTTTTACTCCACTCTTTTCTCCAGTTTGCTCAGGATCCCACATTGCCCTTCACAATGTTTAAATGACATTGTGGATGCATTTACTGGGAAAAGATAATAACTTTGAATCACTGAAGTAGAAGCTGACACTTATTTCTGTTCACTAGGAGAAAAATCAGAGTCTCCACTGCTCAATTTTGGAACTGTCTGCTAAAACAGGCCAGCTGCAAGCGAGGGAACAGGAGCTTCTCACTATGCTTCAGCTGAAGGTAACATCTCTAACATCTGTCAGCTCAGGGCCACTAAATGTGGTCAAACTGCAGTGCAGCTGTCACTGTGCCACAGGGCTTCTGTCCCTGGTGATCTCACTGCTGGTTAATTCTCAGGCTTGTTTGAGAAGGGAAAAGTGGTCAGCAATAAACTGGTTTCTTTTCATCCACAAGCTTGTTTCCAAAATTTAATTTGGTAGGTTTTTTCCTCAAAAGCTCCGAAGGAAATCTTCAACTACTGCAGAAGGATGTACTGTTGTTTTGTCAAAACCCATCCAGGATACAAAAAAATAAGAATTCATTGTGTTTCCTCTTTCAGGATAAGGCCTTAATTGAAACAACTGATCAGATTACTGAGGTAACATCTAAATTTAAAACACTGGAGAGTGCATTGCGTTCAGCAAAGCTGGAGGAATTCAGTCGCAACAGGGAACAGCAGGACCTCAAGCTGACACTGAACGATGTCGTGTCTCAAGTAAATAAGATGAAAGGTAAATGTTTCTGCTGGGCACCTACTTTGGTCGAGGCCAGCACGATTCCTTTTCACTCTGGGAAATGCTACGTTTTGTTTTGCAGATGTCCTCTCTGAAAAAATGAAAGAAAGCAGCAAGCACCAGGAAGAAATCAGTCACCTGAAACAAGAAAATGGCTGCTTGAGGAGTGAGCTGATACTGGCAGGTGAGGGTGGGCAGTTGGCCTTTCCTGCCTTGGCTTTCAGGGGCTCAGAAACTTCTGGGCAGCAATCCACTGATGGCTGTGAAGGAGGCAGCTTGTTACCTGCCTTCCTTGCAGTTTAATAAAAGTATATCCCTCGTGTGCCATTCTTCTGTGGAAGCAATATCTGGGGCTTCTGCAGGGACACTTTATAAAATCTTGTGAAAGCACAAAGTTCACCAAAGTGATTACACGGGGAGGAGTAAGAGGCTTGGGGGATTCTCTGCTGAAAATGTCGAGGCTTTCTCTTCTCTGTTGCTTTCTTTAGGTGATGGGTTTGGTTTAGGCTGGTTTAATATGCAGGCCTTGGTAAACTGCATCTTGCTCTCCATAATACCTTTGGTTTTGGGTGGAAGAACATCTGGTGCTGCAGTGGATAGGAAAGGTCACTGCAATGTTCTCAGGGACAAGCACAGAGACCTTGAAAGCTTAGGTGGCCAAAGGTGTCCTCTGCTGTGAGATAATTTCCCTGTCTGTCATTTTTAGTCTGCTGTTACCTTTGCCAGATAATGATCCCATGTCTCGTTATTTTAAAACCAATAGAATTGGGAATTGTTTCACTGCATTTCCCTCTACGTGCTTGAATTAGAATTAATTAACTGAATTTCCTTTATGCTTTCCTCTTTTTCTTTCCCTTTTCCCTTTTCCTTTTTCTTTTCTGAAAATGTTAAATAAATCAGCCAGTGAAGCACAGTATCTCTGCTAGTAAAATGAAGCCAGGTGCTGAGGAAAAGTCTAAGGAAAGTACTTGATTTTTTTTTTGTTTTGTTTTGTGGGTTTTGTGCTCTTTTTCTCTGAAGGAGAAACAGGTCCCATTGATCTTAAGGAAATGCTTTTGTTTTGTTTCAGTACCACCTTCTACTGCTACAGACACAGCATTAGCAGTGCCCTTGCTTTGTGTCTGAAGTAATAAAAACAATTATTATCTTTTGAAACAGTGGAGGAAGCACAGAGAAAGGATCAGCTTTATCAGTTTGCCAAGTCTAAGCAAGTGCGGATTGAGAAAGAATTGTCCAGTTTGCGACAGGTACAGCCCTGCTGGGGTTTCTGCTCCGAGGGTAGAGGAGCGTTTTCAGTAACAGCACACCTGTGTGGAACACTGTAAAAAAGTTAGATCTAGATATTTCTGATTTAAGAAGAAAAAAAAAAATCTGTTAGTGGTTTGCTGGGAATCCCTGTAGAGCGTTGATTTATTTCCTTTGAGGTGAAGCTGAAAAGCCCATGGTGCTTCCAGGCTTGGGAAGTCACGTGAAGGGGCAGCAGGATTGGGATTACTCACCTGCCCAAGGTGACCTCAGCAGAGCAAGGGACACGGTGTCCTGGCACATCTGGTTTTCACTGCTCAAACCCTGTGTTAAACCTGCTCTCAGCTGAGGTTCTCAACACATGTTCCATTTTTCAAATTGCAAATAATTGATGGGTAGTTACCTTCTGCATTGACTTCATAAAGAATCCCCTGCAGTGAAAGCCAAATCCCATGATCATCATCCATGTCCTGCAATTCTGTAGCTGTGAACAACATCATAATAACATCTGTTAAGTATCAGGTAACAGTAATGGTATTTTATTTATTGTTCAGTGTGGTTCCATCTTAGAATAGTCTGATCTTCTAATAGAAATCCTGCTTATTGCTGCAACATCTTATTTTCCTAAATACGTGCAGGGATGTCCTGTTAGATTTGGAGGTCTGTCAGTAGTTTGACTACAGGCATTGGTTTATAAAAACATTTTGAGGATGTTTCTGGAAGACAAGCACTGTGCTACACACCTGATGATGATGTTCCTGCACCCAGACATCCACTAATGCCCCTCACTGCCTCTAACAGGTCTGTGTCAAACAGCAGCGGGACTTGCACTTCCTTCATGTCAACTTGGATAGCTCTCAGGACTCCAGGCAAAAGCAGGAAAAGGCAGCAAGTGGAAGCAGGTAAAGACATTTTTCACTTTTTTTTTCCCTTAAATAGTTTGTCCTCAAAGAGAGGCCTCACTGTTCGGCCCCAGCTGACGTCCTAATGGGTGTGTGCTGGGTCAGGGTGGCTTTGCTGGACTCTGCCACAAACATCCAGTGAAGCTGTCGAGTGCCTCGTGCTTGATTTGGTCAGGAGAGACCTTGAGCATCAGCCACAGACCAAGTGTTGTAGCAAGCCAGACAGCTCATGATTTTTTTTTTTAGAAAGTGAGCTAGTCTGGTGGTAGGGGTGTTAATCTGGCTCCCTACTACTTCTGTTTAAAAAGCAAAGTTTATTTTAGGAAGTAAACTTAAGAGAATCGGTGCACACGCCCTGGAGGTTCAGACAGAATCACCATCTACTGCATAAAAACATGAGGGAACTCTCGGACTGATTTTGGAAAGTAACAGCCAAATCCGGGCAGCTTTTCTGCGGGGTTTTGGCAGGGTGCAGCTGCCTGCTGGTGTGGGAGCTGCTGCAGAACCTGGCAGCAGCCTGTGTTCTGTAGAGCTCTAGGAATGCACTTGGGGATGCTCTTTACCTGCAGTAAAGTTTCTGACTTGTTTTTGTCGTGCCGTTGTAGCACAGGGGCCACGTTCTCTACCTCTGAAAGCCCCGGCGACACAGACAAGGGTAGGACTGAGGGCAGCCACAGGATGTGCAAGGAGTGTGGAACTGCACCAGCTCCAGCAAATAGGGTAAAAGCCACCCCTGAGATGTGTGAAGTAGATAACAGACAGTTACTGAATGCTTCAGACTTGGAGGAACCTGCCTCAGCCTTCTTAGACGAGTGTCAAAAAGTTGTGAAGGGCGTGGCCGTCCCTGCGGAAGAAGGAGAAAAGCAGGATGTTGCATCAAGCTTTGATGAGCTAGCCAGTGAAAAATCTCATGAGGCAAACAGCACGAGGCCATTGAGAAACAGGGAAATTGGAGAGAATGGAGTGAAAAGCAGAGACCGAAAAAGCTTTGACGTGTCTTTGCCTTCGTACGATCGCTGGCTTAACATCAAATCTCGTGTAGATTTGCAAAGCACTTTGATCCAGGACAACATCACGTCTGACAAAGCTGATAATGGAAACAAAACCTGGGAAGAGAAATCTGACCCTGAGTCTGGCCAAAAAAGCAGAGAGACTCCTGTGAGTTGCAAGTCTGAATCTGATTCCTGTATTAATAACTTCATCATAAATAAAGATGAACGGTGGAAGCCACTATCAGATCTGGAATGGCTGGAGATTTTCAAGCCCAGAAAGAAAGATGGAAATACGGGCCGTGGAAAAGATCGCAGCTGTTCCGAGACTGCACAAGAGATGAAATGTACCTGCTCCAAAAGGTTATGAGTTTGTTGCCTTTAAGAAATAAGCATAAGCTAGATTGATGTAGAAATTTAGGTGTATAAGCTCTCAGTATTATCTCAAGCTATGTTTAAAGTAACTGCTGTTTTAAATATAGTCTATCAACCTGAAAAGTAACAAATTTAAAATAAAAATAGCTCTTAAAGTATCGTGATTCTATTTTTATGCATTTATTTTTTTTCCTCCTCTCTTATCCCCAAGAGCTGTGTGGGCAGGAGAAGCTGCAATGCCATATAACTTAGCCAAATAAACTAATGGAGAAAATCTTAAGGATTTTTTTGAAATCCCAGGTGTTGCTTATAACTCTGATGGGTCAAATATGTTCTGACCAGAGCTGGACTTGTACAGTGAGGCAAAGAAACAGATCCAGGTTTTATGTGATGCTTTAGTGACTGTGTTATTTCTATTGAGAAATCACACCTTGGCTGGGCAAGAATGTAGGACACAGCTCTGAGCACAGGCTGCTGCTCCTGTCGGGGCAAGAAATGAGATGGCAAGATTTAAAGGACAGCAATCTGTCCACTCTCCAGTTTGTGGGACTCTGTCCTTCTGTTTGTACCGCGGGAGGAAAAGGACATGTGGTTGGGGATGAGCAGGATGAGGTTTCTAATGCTCAGAAGTATCAGAGGAAGGCTCAGGTGCCTCAGTGATGTTGGAATATCTCTGAGATAAAAACCTGCTCTGCATTTACAGAAATGGCTTTGTGCCTGCATAAGCAAAGCCATTCAGAGCTGGGACTTGCTGTGGATTTGTTCCGTTCGTTCCTCTGTTTCCTTTCAAAAAAAATTGATTTACCAGCTCTATTTTAGAAGGATTTCTGACATTTCACAGTGATTTCATAGCTGCTTTTTTTGCCAGAGGAGAGGAGCCTCCCAGCTGGTGGTTTGACAAGCACAGTGAATGAACAGCTGTTTAAACCTGCTCAGTGTTTGCCAGCAAGCCTGCCCAGCATCCAAACAGATTAATGTTATGGAATGGAAAGATCTGATGTATGGGTGCTTTCATTCAGTGTGGCTTTTGAAATATCTCAGGAATATCGTAGGAATTGTTGCTGCAGTGAGACAGACCTGTTCAGAAACAAGGTGAATGGGCAGCCACTGCAAAAGAATGCTGGCCTGGCACATTCCCACGTGCCTCAGCTGAGCTTCACACGCCGTGTGGGCTCTCTCTAGTTTCCACTGCCTATAAATCACTGAAAAGACTCCACTCCCCTTCTGTCTCCCCTGACCTTTCTTATCAGCTCCCCCAGCAGCACCAGTGACACATTGCCATCCCCCCAAATCCCTTTGGATCATGAAAGCTGCTTTCACTTTTTGTCTTGCCCTATATGTCTCGTCCTTGAGTGAATTTTAAGGGAAAAGGAATAAATTCAACCTGGGCAACGCAGCTAGAACAAATCTCCACCAGTTAGGGGGGGCTGTGCTGCCCATTTGGGATTTGCTGCTGAGCTC
This sequence comes from Regulus satrapa, assembly GCA_013396955.1. Lineage (NCBI taxonomy): Eukaryota > Metazoa > Chordata > Aves > Passeriformes > Regulidae > Regulus > Regulus satrapa. The sequence goes on along the minus strand of VWZN01012379.1, from coordinate 291,977 downwards.
TCCAGTTTCCTTGATGCCCACATTTGGTCCTGGGGCCCTGCTAATTGGAGATGGATTGACTCGGTGCAAATCCCTGCCTGTCTGCTCTCCAGCCTCTGCTGACTCGGATTTGCCGGGCAATAAATCCTCGCCCGTAAATGGGAGGAAGGCAGGAGCGTTGCTTCTGTGGAGGGATTAATGGCAGAGACCAAACATAACATTCCTCCTGGGACTTGAATCTGGATCCTCCAGTTTTCCATTGCTGCTTTCAGAGTGCTGATGATGTAGTTTGTGTTTAGGGAAGGGTGCTGGCACCTCCCTGTCAGCCCAGCAAATATTTTTGCCATGAGTTCCTGAGTTCTGGAACAGCCAGCAAGGAGGCTGTTAACAGTCAAAGATCTTCCAATGGCAGAGGGGATTGTGAAATTCCAGGGTGCAGGGATAATATCTGTGCGCTCTGCCTTGGTGACTTCATTTATGTTGGGCCAACGTTTGCTGCCTTTGGATTTTTATCTCAATTCTCATTTTACAGATGGAGCAGCAGCAGGTACTTGTTGAGTCTGCTCGGGCTGGACTAAGCCACTCATTCCTGAGCCATTTCCCTGCCTCAAAATGAAACCTGGGTTCCCTTCCTCTCCAACCTGCGTGTTTTCCAGGACAAGCCCTGCTCATCTCATCTCCTCACATCCCTGTTCCAGGCTGCTTGTTCCCTCATGTCTCCACAGAACCTTTCCTTGTCAGAAACACAGACAGGAGCTTTTCTCTCTTAAAAGAGAGCCCTGTTTTATCCCAGTGTTTTATTAGAGAAGTGAAATGGGACACGGCAGACACTCATGAGCTGGCAACTCTCATGAGGCTTTTTTCCTAGATTGAATGTCAGTTAAAAATGCACCTATTTTTAACACCCTCGCCAGGTACGGAATGCATTGTTACACCAGAACAAGTATCTAAAGAATATCTAATGAAATGTCATCAATTCAAATAGAATATTTGCTTTCAAATACATATCTTTTTTTTTTTTCACTATTTGCCAGTCCAGGCAGGGCTAGCACTCTGCTTCTGTTGTGTTCAGAAGCTGATGAATGTGGTTTGCTCCTGTATTTAAAAATAAATAAACCCAAGCCTCTTTGGGAAAGCTCTCCTGTGGTCTCTGAAGTGAGACGATGACTGTAAAACACTGTGAAATTCTCCTGAAAGGTACACCTACAAATATTAATTTGCCTAGGGGTTGATTAGAACCAAAAAGGGGTTTGGGTGTGAGACGGGAGCAAGTAGCAGAATGTTGGGAAGAGCAAAGAATTGCCTTTGGTGTGCTTTTTGCAAGGTCAAATACACACTCGAGCACATGGTCATGGAGCTGGTTGAGGCCGGTTGAATGTCAAACCCTCGTCCTCAGAGGATGAAACTGATCTAGGGAAGCTGTTAAACATGGGAATGCTCTGAGGAACAGGCTGATCTCCCAAGCTTCTTGGCTTCCTTGGCTCAGGGCCCACAGTTATTTATGTTGTGCCACAATTTTCCCTTGAAAGTTTAAAAAGGGTGGTGATGCTGTTTCTGCCAATATCTTAATTTATTTTTTTTTAACAGTGAAGGAAACGTGGATCTGAATTCCCTCCACTTGGCTTCTCCTCCCTCAACACCCACTCAGAAGACCAACATGACTCAAAGTTCTGAAAAATTATCTGGTGAAGACTCTCCTCTGGACATCAGTGACCTGGCAGTGACTAAACCAACAAACAGATACTACATGAAGACAGTCAGTATCTTATTGCACAATGTCCTTGACTAATTTTAAGGGGAATTATGGGGAATTATGACTGATGGTAGGAAAAAGTGGGGACTCAAATGATGAAACAGCAGGCTTATGGCAAAGGTGATAACATATTTTTTTAAAAATAACTCCTCGTTGCCTCAGTATGTCTTGGACAGCATAAGTGTAAATGAATTTTTAAAAATGAATAAGGTTTTGGAATTAAAAGCATCAGGAAAATGTATGCTGGATAATTGGTAATTCCACTAAATATCTGAGCACACGTGGATGCCATTATCAGAAGCTCTTGGACATCATTTCTTTCCCGTTCTGCTTGGTCTTCCCTCTTTCTCATGCCTTTATTCTCCCCTTTATCCCTGAAGTACCTCCCTTGTGAGTGCTCCATATACCTGCACGTGGAAATCTGTTAAAAATGGCACTAAGAGCTGTGTGTTTATCAGAAAGAGTCTGTTCCTTTGCAGTATTTTGAACAGAAACGTTTTAAAATCAAAATGCTGATTCTTGGTGTGTTACAATTCCTTGAAATCCTCCAAAAAAAAAAATAAAAGAAGATCCTTCCATAACTTTTGGCTCCCTGTCTGTGTCCTGCAGGACACCAGTTCCCTGTTCTGGCAGCTGGAGCGCTCCTTGGCCCAGTCCCGACAGATGCTGGCTGATCTGGAGCTCAGCCTTCTCCACACAGGCCCTTCCTGCATCCCCAAGACCAAGCCCATGAATAAGGTACAGATTGCTCTCCCAGGACGAGGGGGAGATGCTCAGGAATACTGACTGGGGCCATCCTTTCCCTCGTGCTTGGCTTGCACTCATTAGCAAAGCACGAGGAGGATATTGGTTATGAAGAGACAATTCCTGCGTGCCTTAGTCCTTGAATTTTTTATAGGATTCTGTTTGGCTGCTCAAGGTCATGACAGGATTTGACTCTCCTGCATGTGTCTGAACAGATGGAAGGCAAGAAGTCATTTTGGGGCAAGCTGTAGGAGGTCTAGGAAAAAAGTGAACCCTGGTTCTTTCTCACTCGAAGCCAATCAGATGATTTCTCAGGCTCAGCACACACTCTGCTCTGCTGTCCCAGAGACTTGCAGTCAGAACTGGTTTATCATTATATTCATGGAAAGGAGGGCAGTGTAGAAAATAGGTGGTATATAGGATACTTTGGGTGTGAATTTAAACCAGAAGCTCAGTTTAAATAAATGCAGAGTTCTTGTGGGTTAGTGGTTTAAGCTCCTTCATTGCAGGGTCAGAGAATATACTCAGTGGTCAAAGAAAAGAACCTGTATGTAGCTGTCATGGAAGTTTATTTTATGAGCACAAGTGCTGATAAAGTTCCTGTTGAGTATTTGGGCAGTAGAAGTAATCAGAGAAAGGATCACTTGTTTGGTGGATAAATATCCATAAGAATTTCTACCTTGTTTGACAAGGACATCGTGCCTTTTGTCCCTAGAAAAGAGCACACTTGTACTGGTGTGTATCCCAAAGGGAGGACTTAGGCTCCTGGTTTCAGAGCAGTGCTGAACCCTCATCTTCATCCTCACACATATCACCTCCCTCTAAAAAGTTGCACTCCTTTTAGCCTTAGATGAACTTGACCAGAACAACATTGCAGTAAGGAGCAGACAAAGCCATTTTTATAACGCTCAGGACCATGAACCCTTCGCTGTGCTGGGCCTGAGTGTAAAGGTTGTTGTGCCAGCGTTTGCATCAGCTGAAAGGATATTCTGTTCCCAAGTTCCTCTGCAGGATTTCATTCAGTGGCAAAGACAGCAGCAGTTTAGTCTTTTGCAAAGGCTCCTGAGTAGGAGGATTCCTGAAAAGCTCCCTGCACACAGTGCTTGCTTGTGGCTCTTGCCCAGCCCCATCAGCTGTCTGGCTCCTGCTCAGGGCCTGGCACGTCACAGCCCTGCTACTCCGGCTGCCCGTCACTCGCCTTTCGATTCTGATGCTGCATTTTTGAGCTTGGAAACTGGCTTCCCCTTCAGCACGGGTGCTTTAGTGGGTAGAAAACGAAGCAAACTCGTGTGTAGTGGACGGGAGCAGATCCTGAGCCACATCTGTGGAGCTTTGATCTGCCTTCAGAGCAGTTCTGGGCAAAAACTCGTCAAGCGTGTTTGGGTTAATCTATGCAGGCCAGCTAACCTGTGCTTATAAAGCAGGCTTACCTGGGGCTGGTTCAAACTGAGCTTTAGAACGTAATAAATGTGAGATACAGCCTTTAGAATGTCATCAGGGGGAATTGGTACGTGTTGGATTCTGTGCCCTGCTGGGGGGGGAGGAGAAGGGAGAATTAAGAAGTGTACCCCTGCTGCTCACCAGCTTGAAGCTGGCAGCTCTGGAAATTTTATTCTGCGAGTCCTTTGATTTCCTTGTAGTGTTTTTGCATTACAATAGAAGCAATAGAACTTGCAGGAGCTCTTCACAGAAGCCAGTTATCTGCTGCAGAAGAAAGAGATGCTAAGCTTCCTTTTTTTCTCTCTGATGTTCCCTGAGCATGAAGGTGTTTTCAGCTTGATCTTTTTTTTGTTTGCTTCCCTCTTTATAAATACATCTGCAATATTAATACACTTTATGGATTTTTTAGATGGGCCTGGCACAGGATTCTAAGTGCATTTCCAATAAAACTCTTGTGAATACTGTAACAGCAGATATCAAGTCAGCAAGTAGTTCCTTTCGTCAAATAATTAAACTTTTTTCAAGCATGTTCCTCATCCTTGGGGCAGTCAGATCTCACAGCTTCATTCCCCAGTACCTGCACTCTCCTTATTGTAGATAAAACCCTTCTGTGTGTTACAGATAACAGGATCAAGGATGTGAACATTGTTGAATGAGAGATTGGGAAGTTTTTTCCAGTGCCAAGGCCAAGGGCTGTTTTATGATTCTGTTCCTGGGCTCAGAGCCCCAAAAGTAGAACCTATTGAATAGTGCTGTTTCAGAATATCCAAAGCAGCCTTGCCCACAGCAGATTGATTTTTTTTGTTCTTTTTGAATCAGGAAATTTCTCACTCTCTGATTATTTATTCTCCTATTGTGGATTGGATGTTTGCAATAGGCACCACCTTGTCTGGTGCAGAGGACAAAAGAGTAACCAGATACGTGTAAAATCCTGAACACCACATGAAACTGAGTAAGAACCAGCAACAACGAGGAGAAAAAACTGGCAAAAAAAATAAATATAGTCTGCCAGTGCTGACACAACCCGAGCTGGTGCCTGCAAAGGGACCTCAGCTGGGCTGTGACACCAGGTTCTCGTGTGGATCAGCCCCGGTCCAGCGAGGAGCTCTGCTCAGTTCTCTCTTGGCGATTGCAGCTGCAGTCCCCGGGCTGTTGGTGCCCCGTGGAGCCGTGCCCTGGCGAGCCAGGCTGCTTTGCAGCACTGCTGCTTCTGCATTAAGCCTGGAGACACTGAGTCTTCTCCGAGAGCCTCTCGGCTCTGGGGAGCGCAGCTGATGGGGCACTTGGAGGAGATGGATGCTGAGTAGCTGGAATGCCCAACCTCCCCCTGCTGTAAGGTTCCCGAGCACAGAGAGAGAGCTCTTCCTTTCCTAAAAAGAGCCCCGAGGTAAAAGCAGCCAGAAGTTTTATAGGTTGAAGCCAGCACTGTGACTTGCATCCCGTAACCACTGATGTTACAAAGCTTCAGGAGCAAATCCCCAAAAGTGCTGAGCCCCGTGCTGAGGCAGCAGAGCGGGGAGAGCACGCTGAGCCTACAGAAATAATCACATTTGCCTCAAGTGAGAAAGAGCTGCTGGAACAAACACACCACAATCCGCTGTAGATCTGTGAAAAGAACGATTGGCTCTCCAAGTCACTGGCTAATGCGTAATTCTCATTTTCTTTCTGTGTTAAAAGGCACTGAATCACTGTGATCAGTTAGATCTGAAGCAGAGCAGGTCCAGAAATAGCTAAACATTTGTGCAGTTTCATATTCAGAAGCGACTGAATTGATTTTGGTTGTGTTTATTTGGTTTTAAATTGCTTTGAAACTCACTTGAGGGCAGGTGCACTGACAGACATTAGGGCAATTTCCTCCCTAGCTGCCAGTGATTTAGCCGTTCTCATCAGTCAGTTGTTTTGCCTCTAGAGAGAGGTTGGGTGGGGGGGAGTTGAAGAACTCAGGAGGAAAGCAGTGAGTAAAAGGCTATATTCAGTTTTGGACAAGGCAGCGTGTGCCATTGCTCATAAATGGTGACTCAGTGGCTGGCCTGGGGCACAAAGATCACTCCTTTCCTCAAAGCCAACTGGAAAAGTTTTATTTCCCAACACCCCGGTGGTGGCCCTGGGACTGTTGCTTTTCTGTGAAGTACTTTGTTTACCTTTTCCTCTTTATATTTTTACTCTATGTTCTTACTCTGTTTGCGGTGTGAAAATGTGGGTAGTAAATTCACATAAGTGGGGTTGCTTCAGATACTTCAGATATTTCAATGCTCCCGCTTTTTAATAAAAATCTTTTCCATTTTCTGCAGAGGAAGAAGTTGTTTCCAATGCAGAAGTAATTCTCAGGACCAAAGATCATCGACCCGGCAGCTACAATGGAAAGTTACCTCGTTTTTTTTCCATGGTCCTCTTGAGTGTTTGAAAGACTCACAAGTGGCAAAAGATGTGACTCTGCAGGAATGTATTTTATCTTGAAATAAAACACAGAATTATGCCAAGATTAACAAAGCTATTTTTATAGCTGAGAGCTCAGGTTAAACACTAGCTTGTTTTTTAAGAATCTGAAGTGTGTAATTGTTACAACGTAGGAACTATTTTTCTTTCTTTTTTTTTTTTTTTTAATGTTGGCTCAGAAATATTTATAGAGTATGACACAGCCAAGCATTCTCTTTTTTTTTAGCATATTGTTTTTGTTCTGGATTTCTTGCCTTGTAGAGAGATGAATAATGTTTATAGGAAGTTCCCAATTAGTGTTGTAAGCAGGAACTGCCTCCAGTGTTGCTGAAATGGGAGACCTGTCACCCACAAGATGGCCAGAACAACTTTCCACACTCAGGAGCTGATACTTCCAACAAAAGTTGATGGGATCAGGTGTGTATGGCCTCTGTTTGCCCTGTAGAGGTAGCCAAGTGTGATGTGACCTTTTTTTAGCATTTAAACTGGATTTATCTGTGCTGATTGGGCAAGATGTGCTGTTATCACAGTTTGAACTTATTTTTTAGCTGAGAGATCAAATGAACCAATAAAGGTGATACTTTGCTGTGTCTCTCTTGCCCTTTTAACACATTTAGCACTTGATTTCTGACACTTCTCAGCGCAGACACGAGTGGGCTGCCCAGTCCTGTGTAGGCTGGGAGCACTTTGGGACACCAGTGCCCCTCCCACAGCCCTGTGCCAGCGTTTTTCCTGCTCGGGGGCAGCCGAAGGTGGGAGTTTCTGCTCCATCCACTGCCACCAATTATTGCAGAGAAACACAACGCTCAGTGGAGCCCTCTCGTTAACTCTTTCATTTCATTTTCTGCTTTCTCTTTAATTACTCCAGTGACAGCCTTTCCTGCAGGTATTAGTGGCCCCAGAATTAGGTGGCCATTTCTGATGAGAGCTGCTGTTCTCCAGACTCTTTCCCTGCCTGCTTGCCAGCGTTACCCACAGAGGGAAGCTCAGCTGCTCCAGCTCTTTCCAAGTTTCCTCAAGCCTTTACAGTGCATTTATTCCTCTACCTGCACAGAACCTCCTCAGGCTCCATCCTCACAGTCCTCTGGGTATGACAAGAATTCCCCCTAAAAAGCAAATGGTAACAATGCTCACCCTTGAAGCTGTCCAGCAGCTACACAGAGAAATTGATGCAACTTCCAAGCAGCAGCTCAGCTGTTTAAATCTGTTTGAGGTTATTGGATGAACTCCCTGAATTTAAACCCCTTGAGAGTTTAAAATGATTATTTTAAAATCAGTGTAGAAAAACTGAGCTCAAGCGATGCGTCGAGGATCTGCAGAGCCCTAGGATTTTGTGTCGGGGCTGCCCTGGATTTGTGGAATGGGAAGAAGGGGAATAACTGGGTTAATTTATTCGGCACTAAGTGACTTAAAACCCAACTGCATTATTGACCACACTCTGATTCTCGAATGGAAACGCTTCGAAACTCGGTGCCTTATTTCTGGAAGCAGCTCAAATACTCCAGGGAGCCCTTTGCTATTGTATCCTTGGACTGAATTATTATTTAAAGACAACAAAGCTTCTGTTCAGCCGCGGCCTTTCCGCAGGGTGGATGCGAGCTCCGGTCATTGACTTTGGTAACGGGAGTTGTTGGTGTTGGGCTCAGAACGAGCTCTGTGTGTGTCTGTGTGTCTGTGTGTTCAGAACGAGCTCTGTGTGTGTCTGTGTGTCTGTCTGTGTGTGTGTCTGTCTGTGTGTGCAGGTGCAGCGGCCCAGGGGCTCCGATGGACCCTGGCACGATGCTGCTGGCGGTGACCGCCGCTCCCGGCGCTTCCTCAGCTGAGGAATCCCCTCTGTGCCTGGTGCCCCGCAGGGGTCGCTAAGGGACGTGTCCCTGCTCTGTGTCCGTGTCTCCTCTCCGTGTCCCCTCTCCGTGTTCCCGGTGTCCCCTCTCCGTGTCCCCCCTCCGTGTCCCGGTGTCCCCCCTCCGTGTCCCGGTGTCCCCTCTCCGTGTCCCCTCTCCGTGTCCTCCCTCCGTGTCCCGGTGTCCCCT
>VWZN01012379.1:261742-282690 GCA_013396955.1 Regulus satrapa | reverse complement strand
CACCTCCCGGGCCTTATCGCAGGTAAACACGGCCGGCAGCGCGCAAGGGAAAGTTTTACGGTGGCGGCGGGAGCGCGGCCGAGCCCGGGGGCCTCCCGCCCCGGGGATGGGCATCTCCGCATCCCCGCCGAGCCCCGGCCACAATGTTTGGCAACGGGGCTGGATTCACTCCTGCCCCGCGGCTCCGGGTCACCCGCGGGGGCACCCTGCGAGGATTCGGACCCACGGAGGATGGCGGAGTGGGAACAAAGCCCAAAGGCGTTTGTGCCCCATCGTTTCTGGCTTGGCCGAGGTGTCCGTAGTCCTGTGGCCCCCACGGGATGGGCAGTGGTCGGGCATTGATGGGGCTGGCATATGGCTGGTGGGAAATTAAGTTCCCAAACAGCGTGGGCAGGGATGGGCAGAGGGATGGACAGAGTGACGGGCTCGCTGCTGCCCCAGCAAAAATAACAGTGCCCTCCCGCATGCTTCCTCTGACTCCTGTGCTCTCGCAGGCTGTGCTTTCATCTCAGATGTTTTCCCCTTTGCCCCTTTGCTTTGCGGTTCCTTCTTTAGCCCCTGGGCTGGTTTGGCCTCGGAGAGCGCCGGCAAAGGCAGGTGGGAATTTCAGGCCTCGCAGGGTCACCGTGCCGGGTAGGAAACGGAGCTTGCTGGGTTTGGGGAGCCACACGAGAAAACCGGCAATTCCGGTTCCCTCTGGACGCGTCTCCTTCAATCGTCCCACTGGGCACCGCTGATAAATGATCTCGGCGGCAGCGCTGCCCCGTGCCCTGGGGCAGGAGCAGGGCCCTCCTCCCCCCGCCTTTCCCGGGCATTTGGGGCTTTTCCCTGGCACCTGTGCCCCGGGAATGTGCGCAGTCACAGGGATGCTGTGAGCGGAGACTGGACAGGGCAAAGAGGTGGTTGCTCTCTGTTAGAGCTTTTAGCTCTCCGGCCCCAGGCTCGCTGCCTGATGGTCACAGTCACTGCCCAGAACTGACCGTTTTTTCCAGCTTTATCCTGGTGTGGTTTCCTGTGGTGGTGCTTCAGTGAGAGCAGGACTGTTCCGTGTCAGAACGTGGGTATTGATCTGCCTTTTTCCTCTAATTATAGCAGCTGCCCAGCCGGCCGCCAGTTGCCTCTGTGTCACGGGGGGTGCTGGTGGCACGTCCCCTCTGCTACCTGGGTATTGTGCTCCAGGAATCCAGAGCCCCCATCACCTCTTCCCCTGGGAGGGCCTGGGTGATGTCTGTGGTTACAGACAGGAGTTGTTGACCCTGCTGTGATCCCAGGTCCTCGTGGGTGACATGAAGGTCACCTGCTTTCCCTGAAAAATGCTTCTCCATGTCTTGTGTCAGGGTGATGTAGATGTCTCCCTCGGAGAAGCCGTGCGTGGGAAGTAGGAAATCACCATCCCATAGCAGGCACTTGCTTGGCAGCCTGGCAGGAGGAAAAACTTGTCCTCTTCTGCTGCCAGCTTTTGCTTTTCTTAAACAAAAAAGGTTAAAAATCCAAGGAGCTCTGGAAGCTGCAGGATTGTATTGTGTGTGACTGCCAAGGGGTGTTTTCCTGGTGTAATTTGGGAAGGAGCAGCGTAAGGAAGGGAGCTCTGGAGTTTGTAGCTCAGCTGTTCTGACAGCTCTCGTGCTGCCTGGCCAGGGAGCTTTCCAGCTGCCAAAAAATCTCTCCTGCTGTGGCATCGTGCTGGGGATTGAGACCCTGTGGGATGCCGGGCTCCGCGGAGCCATGGGCAGGAGGATCAGCCCTAATTAAAAGCAGCCTGGAACGAAAGGGTGGATGTAAACTGTGCGCCTTCATTTGGGTGCTTTGATCCTGGCTTTAGTCACCGCCTTGGTACGTGCAGGCTGTGAGCAAAGCACTGGGGCTGCACCCTGTGGGCACCCACAGCCCACGGCCAGGCAGGTTTTGGGGTTGGCTCCTCTCCCTGGTGCCTGTCAGGGATGGGGAGCAGTCCATGGGTTGCATCAAAGTTTTGGCCGGGCTGGCTGTGCCCCTGGAGCGACAGCCAGGACCTGCCCATCTCCGGATGTGCCAGTGGTGTCCCAGGAGGGTGAGTCTGCCCATTTTGGAGCCATCCTCCACGGCCTGGCTTTGCCAGGCAGCCAGCAGGAACATCCTGAGAGCACACACGTCCCAGGCTGCAGCATTGGCCCGTGCCCATCCCTGGTGCCACCATCCCGTTTTCCTGGATCTCCTGGCCAGCCTTGAAGGCAGTGGGTGCACACCTGGCTTGGCAGCGCCGAGGGACTGGCACTGCTTTGGTGTCACCGTGGTTTATTTGGGACCATGCTGGACACAGTCCAGCTGTGGGTGGGCTGGGGCTGCCCCTGCATGGGTCCAGTCCTGGACAGGAAATGGCTCAGTGAAACCTCTGCACTGAATCACCAGGAGTGAAACCAACCTCTCCAAGCAGCTCCTGGGCTGAAGTTTGGCTGGTCAAGCACTGATGATTTTGGCTATCAGTGAGACTAAGGTGGGTAAATGCAATAAAACCACCACTGCCAGTGGGAGTGGGAGTCACAGCTCTGCTACGAGAAAGACCAGCAGGGTCCCAGCCCACCGAGCAGCCGAGGTCCTGTCCCTGGAGACAGGGGACAACATTTCCTTTCCTGGAGGTCTGCCCATCTCACACTTCGACCCTTCTGGCTGCGCCTCCACCGACCCCTGTGGGGTTCCATGGATGGTTTCGGATGGGCTGGGACAGGCCTGTCTTAGGGCAGGCAGCAAAACTCCCGGTTTGGGAGACGTGTCTGCCCTGCTGCCTCTGTGCAGAGCACCTCAACAGCTCTCTGCTGCAAGATGCATTTCCAAATCCTTCTTTGCATTGGCTTGGCTGCTCCCCGGTCCAGGATAAACCATCCTTTCTGTCAGTATCCCGTGGGAGGTGCTGGCATCCCTCAGGACCTGTGGCACATCTCTCTGGCCCAGCTGCCATCGAGGGCACAGCCTCTGCCAGCTCTGGGCTTTTGGGTGGCCGTGAAGGAACTTGGGGAGAGGCAGCTGTGCTGCAAGTGCCCGTTCCCCGGCCACTCCAGGCTCGTTAACCTTTGGGGATAAGAGGATTACAGCAAGTCACCGGCTTAACTCTGCTGCTGCTTTACGGCCCCACATGGCGGGGTAACACCGGGACTCTCCCGGTGCAGGAAAGGCAAAGCCAGCTCCTCTCCCCAGCAGCTGGGCTCAGCCTTTTGGGACAGGTTCACTCTTTGGGATGATTCACAGTTTTGTTGCTGTCATGGTCAGTTCGTGGATAGCTGTTCCAGACTCTTTTGGGGTGGGTTTGGTGCATGGACACCTTTGACATTGCCCCTTGGGTGTCGGGTTCCTCCTGCATAAGTCAGGAGCACTCGATAACTCGGCATCAGGTTCCTTCACCTGCAGGAAAGCACTCATTTCAGAGGTGTCCCTGGAAAATCAGGTGCTTTTTCTGGGCAGGTAGATAGGATTTTTATAGTTCTAGGGCTGTGGAGCTGCAGGGAGGGACTGAGTTCCTCTTCCGGGACAAGTGCTGGCAACGGGGCCACTTCCTGCCTTCCCAGCTGGGACCTTTTTCCTCTGTTGGTGACAGCTCGTGGACACAGGCACAGCCCAAGAGCTCCTGCAAGGGTGAAGCAGCTCAGTTGGGTCTGAGGAGGAGGAGGAAGATCCTCATCAAACATAGAAACTTGGCTTTGCGACCCATCAACACATGGGAGATGCAACTCACCCCAGTCTGGAGTCATCTTCTGGAATAAATCCCTAATTTAAAGTGTGCTGTGATCAAACACATCAAAATATAGATAATCCTCTTCTGATAATCACATTGCTCTGGATTTTTGTTTCCTCAAGATTGGCGTTGAGGCCGCCACTCCCTCCTTGCTCGGGGGTTGCTTTTTCCCCCTGTGCTGTTTGCGCGCAGCAACATCCTCAGAGGAACCCAAACCACTCCCCCGTGGTTCAAAGGCTCCTTGTGATTACACAAACAACCCTGGAATTTGGCATCTCGCTGTTGTGCTTTAATGTTCCCTGGGTACGGTGCTGAGTTCAGGCTGCAAAAATGCAAAAATTGGTTTCCTGGGACAGGGACAGCCGGGAGCACCAGCAGCAGTGGTCAGATCCTGCTGGGGATGGGGGCGGGGGGGGGTTTAATGGATGCTTTGTTTGTGGATAAAAAGGCCCATTCTGATGTGTTGCAAATGACTTGGAGGTGACAAATATGTCCTAAAATTCAGGGTATTCCCCCAAAGGCACCAGCCCTGCACTTTGGGGTGTTGGGGTAGGCATGGGGATGACGCCAGGTCTGACAGTCACTCTCCCCTCCTCTTGCAGGCCATCAGCATCAGCAAAGCCATAAACACCCAGGAAGCACCAGTGAAGGAGAAACATGCCCGCCGTATCCTTTCCCTTGGCTCCCAGCACAGCACCGAGGAGTTTGGGGTGTGGGGGTGTCACCCCCTGATGCTGGAGCCCCAGGAGATTTGGGAGAGAAGGATCCATGCAGAGTTTGGCTGGGGGCTGGCATCACATTGGTTCATCCCTCAGTGGAAAGGCACATGAGCAGTGCAATAAAACTGCATTTCTTTGGCACTAAAACGCAGAGGTCCCCAGCGTGCCCTCGGTAGGGGGAGGTGCACCCAAAAATGACAAATGGAGGTTTTTATCTGGGGGTTTTCTGGGGGTGTAGCATTGTGCTGGTGATCCCTGTGCTCACGGAGCACCCAGAACGTGTCCCCCTTTTCAACAAAAGTTGAACAAGAACAGTCCCCAGCCTGTGCCCCGCTCTGTGTGCGTCCAGTTGGCCTTGACTGCCCTGGAAGGGATCATCCTGGGCACCCACCACGAGAAGGGAGCGTTCACCTTCTGGTCCTATGCCATCGGGCTGCCCCTGCCCAGCAGTGCCATCCTCAGCTGGAAGTTCTGCCACGTCCTGCACAAGGTCCTGCGTGACGGCCACCCCAACGTGAGTGTCCCCTCTGCAACGTCCCTCCTGCTTCACTGGCAGGGGGAGATTTCTGCCTCTTGCCAACATGGGGAGTGGGATCCCTTCCCTACCCCAGCCACCTTTCCCAGGCTGTGGGGAACTCTGTTGTCTCACATCTTTGAAACTTCCCCGTGCAAATCACCGACCTTTGGGTGCCACGGGAAGGGTGGAACTTCTCCCAGAGCTGGAGTGGCGTAAGGGGCTGCTGCATCCTTCCTCTTCCCCCAGCATCAGGACAGCCAGCCAGCCCCACTGTGCCACATCCTTCCCTTTTTTTGTCCCCAGGTTCTCCAGGACTGCCAGAGGTACCGCAGCAACATCCGAGAGACGGGGGACCTGTGGGTGAGTGGGGCGGAGTGGGGATTTGCCCCCAGGGGTTTGGAGATGGTTGCTGAGGAACACGGTGGGCACAGAGAGGGTGAAGCAGTACCTGAAATAACCTGCTGTCTCTTTGGGTGATGGCTGTGTGCACGGTGGAGCCTCGTGTGGGATCTGCTGGATCTGGTTGCATCACTCTGGATTCCTCCCATCTCCCCTCGTGTCTCTCCAGGGCCATTTGCACGACAGGTACGGGCAGCTGGTGAGCATCTACACACGGCTCCTGCTCACCAAGATCTCCTTCCACGTCAAGGTGAGACCCTCTGCACCACGGAACGTGGGGATGCGCCACGCCAGCAGGAATATTAGAAGCAATATTTCCCTTTTCCTTCCTTTTCCAAAGCATCCCGAGTTCCCCCCGGGCCTTGAAGTGTCGGATGAGGTGCTGGAAAAGACTGCAGGGACAGATGTGAACAACATGTGAGTGTCCTGGTGGGGTCTGGTGCCCTGGGTGTGGTCACCAGCTCCATGGACCCCAGCTGGCAGTGTCATGCTGATGAAACCACTCCAGGATAGATGGGGCAGTCACCTGGATTTTGTGAATGGTTTGGATGGTGCCCAATTCCTCCTGACACCCGCAGATCACTGTGGAGTATAAATGCAGGGAGAAAAAGCCCCAGTTTTTGTCAGTCAGAGCCTTTGCCACGGTGAGGACTCTCAATGAGCACGAGCAGCTGGACCAAAGATGTCTCTGCTCTCAAGTGATGGAGTTTTGGTTTGTTTTGGCAGCTTCCAGCTGACGGTCGAGCTGTTTGACTACCTGGACTGTGAGCTGAAGCTGTCAGAGTCAGGTGAGGAGGCGGCAGGGGCAGGTTCCTCCCGCTCGCCCCGGGGCTCTTGAGCAATAGTTTCGCTCTTTGGTCGGGAATGGATTTCCGGGAGGCTGAGGCTGGAGGCTCAGGTCCCTCCTCCTCTTCCTCCCATGAGATTTCTGAGGTGGTTTCTCAGCTGGATTCCCCTGTTGAAGCTCTGTAGAAGCAGTAGTAGGAAAATATTTAGAGCGTGTGGCTGCTTTGAACCCACCTAAGCAAGGGAGAGTGGTGTTTTCAGAGCAGAGCTGCTCTGAAATATGCTTTTATTTCTTTTTTGTACAACCACATTAATCATATGCATTACACAAATCCCTTCTGTCACTCTGAAGCAGAGGATGGGGCTGTATTTCTTTTTAAAGACTCATTTCCCCTCATTGAAATGCCTCCAGGGAGGGCTGGAGGCCCCTGCTGATGTCTCTCACCTCCTTAGGAATTTTTAGATGGCTTAGTGAGGTGGCAGAGTCTTCCTCTGTCGAGAGTCAGGAACAGGGAGCTGCCCTGGAAAACAGGGCACAGCGGGAGAGACCGTGCTCCCGGCTCCCGACAGCCTCCTGCTTCTCCTCCTGACCCAGTTATCCAGAGAATTTATATTCATAAATACTTTAAAGCTGAGTGGGGAAGAAGCCAGGGTGGATATGGTGCCTGGATCCCTGCCAAGGGAAGGGATCTGTTTCCGAGCAGGGGCAGGCGAGGCTGCGGTGCCACCGGGCTCATCCCCTGCCCTGGGATCCTCTCCCAGATCCTCGCATGATTAAACAGGATGGAGCAAAACCTCTGACTTTCCCCATCTGTGTCGTGCAGCAGCAGCTTGAGGGCAGCATCCCGGAGTTAAATCCCTCCCTTTTGGCGTTGGGGTACCCATGGCAGAGCTGAGCACCCCTTCCCTCTGGCAGCGCAGTCCCTTTGGCTGTTTTTGCTGCTCTCAGTGGGGTTATTCCCCGCTCAGGGCAGCAGCCCTGGCATTTCCCCGTGCCCCACATCCGCCGTGGTTAATGATCAAGCGGCGTGGCCGGGCGCGGGCGGCTCTGCAAACACAGCTCCCCTCAGTTTTCAGGCAGCTCAACACCTCCATGGCCGTGTCGCAGATGTCGGCGGTGCAGTGCCGCCTGGCCCCCCTCATCCAGGTCATCCAGGACTGCAGCCACCTCTACCACTACTCCGTCAAGTTAATGTTCAAGCTGCACTCCTGTGAGTCCCGGGCGTGTGCTCCGTGCTGGTGCTTTGCTGGGCTTCTGGATCTGGGGGTGAGGCTGGGGAGGATTGAGGCATCCACCTCCATGTCCCTGTATCCCAGCTGGGCTCTAGAGGCCTGCTCCATCCCACACAGACATTCCAGATAAAGGAATTAGAAGGACGTGTTCTTGATTAATTCAAACCCACGTGCCCTGGCCTGCCAGCCCCCTGCATCACTGGGCAGCGCAGTGCCAGCAGCTTCCTGTGGGTATTTTGGAGTTCCCACACACACATCTCCCTGTGCCACATCCCTGATCCCTGTGCTGGGGATGGGAACACCCCACTCCCATCCTGACCCCTCACATCCCACTCCCTCCTGGCTTCCACCCTGCTGGATTTTGCAATGGAGGGGTTCACCAATGGGGTGGATGTGAACACCCTTGCAGCCCCGGATCACTCACAGCTGTCCCTCCTCACTCAGGTCTGCCGGCCGACACCCTGCAGGGTCACCGGGACCGCTTCCACGAGCAGTTCCGCAGGTAACCGGGACCCAGACGGGGTGGTGGGGTCCCCTCCCTCCTTCCAAGCCCCCTCTCATCTCCCCTTTTTCTATCCCTCCTCTCCAGCCTTAAAAACTTCTTTAAGAAGGCATCCGACATGCTGTATTTCAAGCGGCTCATCCAGATCCCTCGGCTGCCGGAGGTATGGCAGGGTTTGGTGAGCTCTGGAGAGCTTGTGGGTGTCTCCCTGGATGGCTTTGGGATCTGGGGACACTGCAGAGGGCCCCTCTGGCCCTGTCAGCAGCACAGGGCTGGCTCCCTCCCTTCCCTTGGCACTCTGCCTGCTGCAGTTCCTGAACCCCCTGCGAGGCTGCAGCAACTTCTTGTCCCTATAGAACCCCCCAAACTTCCTGCGGGCGTCTGCGCTGGCCGAGCACGTGAAGCCAGTGGTTGTCATCCCCGAGGAAGCCCCTGAGGATGAGGAGCCAGAGAACCTCATTGAGATCAGCACAACTTCCACCATGGAGCCGCAGGTGGGGGCCTGGCGCTGGGACGGGGGGCAGGCTCCCGTGTCCCGGCTCAGCTCAGCACCCTCTGTCCTCCCCAGATCACCTCGGATCTGTTTGAGCAAACCTTCGGGCCGCCCAACGGCGTTTGGGATGACAGGTATGGGGGGAGCAGCATGGGGGAAGGGGCTGCTGCCACGTGGGACCAACCTGCCTTTGTCCACAGGGACGCACAGATCGAGAGCCTGAAGAAGGAGGTGGAAACGCTCCGTGCAGAGATGGAGAAGATTAAACTGGAGGTAAAGCCTGGCTGGGGTGGGAGAGTGGGGTGAGATTTGGTGCCGTACTGTGGAAACCCTGAAGGGATGCAGAAGGAGCAGGGTCCTGGCATCCAGTGTTGTGCTTTGGGACCTCTCCCAGCGCCAGAATTTGATTTCCCATGGGGTGGAGGCATGTGAGACCAGTCCCTTGCTGTCCTGATGTTATCAACAGGGACAGAGTGACTGCGGGGACAAAGGGGAGAGCTGTGCTGGGGAGGGCAGGGCCGTGCCCCAATGCCAGGTGACCCCCACAGGCACAGCGCTACATCACCCAGCTCAAGGCTCAGGTGAACAGCCTGGAAGGAGAAGTGGAGGAGCAGCGCAAGCAGAAGCAGAAGGCGCTGGTGGACAACGAGCAGCTGCGGGATGAGCTGGAGAGGCTGCAGAGGGTGAAGCAGGACAGTGACAGGTCCCAGCGACTCTGCGCCGAGGCTGAGAGTAGGTGCCCTGGGGTGTCCTGTGGTGCACAGGGCCCGTGGGCTGCCCCTGCTGTGGTCCCTGAGGGTCTCTCACCCCTGCAGAGAAAGCCAGCGCCACTGAGATCCGCTACACGAAGCTGAAGGAGAAGCACAGCGAGCTCATCAACACCCACGCCGAGCTCCTGAGGAAGGTAACTGCTGCCTCTGCAGGCAGGGACTGACACTGAGGGCAGTGTCCCGGAATTAAATCCCTCCCTTTTGGGGTTGGGGTACCAGGGCAGAGCTGAGCACCCTTTCACTCTTTCATCATGATCCCTTGGGGTGTTTTTTGGTTGTTTTTTGCTGTGTTTTGCTCTTATTTGGTTTGTTTCTGCTGGTTTCTGTAGCCGGGGTAGCTGGTGGGATATCACTTGTACCCGCAGTCATGGGACTGGGCTCAGCTCCAGTCCTGGAAAAGGGCTCTTGAGGGATATGCTGGTGATGGGCATTCTGTGTCTCAGTCATATCACTCAACCTTTGTTTTGTTTCTTGCTTTGGGTGTTTTGGTTTTGCTTTTGTCCCTTTGTCCCTCTGCCACCACTGCTGTGGCTTGTGCCTGCCCAGTCCCCCTGTACTGGTCCCATCTGAGCACCAGGCAAGAGGGGACACCCCTAGAGTCCATGTCCACTGTCAGCCAGCGTTTTGGATGCTGTGAGAAAGGCATCTTGGATTTATTCTCTGAGCTAGAATTTGGTCGGAATGAGTGTGGGGATGGGGAGAGTCCCCCTTGGAACGCCGTGTGAGCCCCATGTCCCCCCACAGAACGCCGACACCGCCAAGCAGCTGACGGTCACACAGCAGAGCCAGGAGGAGGTGGCACGTGTCAAGGAGCAGCTGGCATTTCAGGTGGAGCAGGTCAAGCGAGAGGCTGAGATGAAGGTGAGCTCTGGATCCTTTCCTGCTTCCCTGCCAGCACTGAGGCCTCCCCAGCCAGGGAAACGCAGTTTGGGAGCAAGGGAAAGGGGTGGTTGTCGCTGCTGGGGCCCTGATTCCAAGGAAGAGCTGCCCTGGCTCCTCAGGAAGATGTTAATTTATGACTCATCCCCTCTTGCCCAAATCTGCCTTTTCTTCCCCCAAGAAAACACCACCATGCGAATTGATGGGTTTGAGTGCTTTTGATCTCTGGATGGGGGCTGCTCCCAAAATTCCTGCCCTGGAAAGACCCCAAAACCCCCTCCTTGCAAAACGTGGCTGGGTTCATTCCCTCCATCCCGGCTGGTGCCGCTGCCGAGCCGGGGCGTGGCAGGGGCTGAGCCTGGGCACGGTGTGTGGACACAGCTGGAGGACCAGAGCGTGCAGATGGAGCAGCTGAGGCAGGAGCTGGACGCCCGTCGGGACGAGCTGGAGCAGGCGCAGCGCTCGCTCAGCCACGCCAAGCAGGTACGGGGCTGGGGAGGGGCAGCACGAGGCCAGGTCCCCGTCAAACCCTGCCACAGGGTGATGGACCTGCCACCACTGCTGAGCCAGAGGTTCAGCAGCCACCCAGGGAGCTGTCACAGGGCTGAGCATGGGCCTGGCCCATCGGTGCCACGAGCTGGGCATGTCCAGAGCTTCCCCCCGAGTGCTTTATTGGGCTGCCTGCAGTGACAGGGGAGTGACAGCGTGTCCTCAGGGGAGTGACAGCGTGTCCTCAGGGGAGTGACAGCGTGTCCTCAGGGGAGTGACAGCATGTCCTGGCCCCCCACGGCAGGCAGGTGTGGAGCTCAGCGCCCAGCTGGATGCTCTGCACGCCGAGAAGGAGGTGCTGAGGCGGTCGGTGAGCGAGAAGGAGTGTGAGCTGCTGTCCACACGTGGCCTCGTCGAGGAGAAGGAGCTGCAGCTGAGCCAGGAGGCAGACAAGGCCATGAGGGAGATCCGAGAGCTCCAGGGCAGGCTCCTGGAGAAGGTACAGTGCTGTGTGAAGAGCCCACTGCCCCTCTGCTCACCGGGCTGAGATGTTTGCTGGGGTACCAGGCAATGTAGCCAGTGGGAAATCACTTGCACCAGCAGTCATGGGATGGTTGGGTCTAATCCTGAAAAGGGGCTCTCAAGGGATATGCTGCTGATTGGGATGGTGTGCCACTCACCTGTTCCTCCTGCCTCAGAGCAACCAGGAGCAGAGTCTGCAGCAGAAGCTGCTGGAGGACCAGTTTGGAGTCCTGCAGGAGACAGTGAGAGAAGCCCAGGACATCCTCTGTGATGCCATGGCCAAGCTGGATGACCCCCTGCACCTCCGCTGCACCAGCTCCCCAGGTATGTCCTGCTCATCCAGGGGGCTGAAACATGTTGTGCCTTCTCCTTCCTGGACTGATAATATTACATCTCAGCTCTCCATGGCATTTTTCCATCATGCCTGAGGCAGTTTGGTTCGGACTTCCCAACATGAATTTTCAGCTCTCATCTTCAGCATTACTTTTGTCAGATTTTAGTGCTGTTCCCCAGCCAGGGATACTCTTCCACTCAGCGGTGCCTCGTGGAGTCAGCACTGGTGCAGACACCCACCAGCCTGGCCGTGCTGAGGAAATGAAATGAAATGAAATGAAATTCCTTGCAGATTACCTGCTGAGCCGGGCGCAGGCGGCGCTGGAGTCCACGGATACCCTGGAGAAGGGGCACGCGCAGTACGTGGCCTCCATGGCAGGTACCTGGGGCTGGGGACTGCCATTGCTCCCAGCTTGCTCATGTTTTCATACATCCAGCAGCCCCTGGTGGCTCTGGGGCCACCGGCAAGTGGCAGTGCCCTGTTGACAGAGGGACACGGGCAGGGCTGTGGGGGATTCCTGCCTGCTCGTTCAATCCCAGCATCTCTGAGCCTTGAGTGCCTTCAAGGATGAGCTGCAGCCCCCAGGACCTGGCAGGGCGTGCCCTGGGCGGGCAGCTCCTGACTCTGTGCTGTCTCTGGCAGATGCTGCGGGGCTGGTGGGGGCTTTGGCCCTCTTTGCACACCTGACGGCCGACACCATCGTCAACGGCAGCGCCACCTCCCACCTGGCCCCCACGGACCACGCTGACCGTGAGTGCAGGAATGCAGAGGCTACTGGGGATATGTTCTCATGGGCCTTTTTTTCTAGGGAGGCCATGCCAAAGCTCCCTCTGTCAGTTTGGGTTTTTTTTTACCAAGGACAGTACATTCCCCATGCTCTCTTTCCTGACATTCCCTGCCCTCTAGTGCCCCTCCCTGGGCCACGTCGCTCCTGGAATCTCATTTGGAATCTCCTAGAAGACATTTTCCACCTGCTGTGGTGCTCAGCTGTGCATGAGGAGGAAGATGAGGGTGGGCAGGGCTTGGATGAAGGGACCCCTTGCCCAGCCAGCTCTAGCACCGAGCTGTGCTCTCTGCAGGGCTGACGGAGACGTGCCGGGAGTGTGGCCAGCGGAGCCTGGAGTACCTGGACAAGCTGAAGGACAGGCAGAGGCTGGGCAGTGCCGAGCTGGGGGACGTGCGGGGGGCACTGCGAGGGGTCCTGCAGCTGGCCCAGGTAGGAGATGGAGCCCCTTCCTACTCACGGCAGGCAGGGTGGGTCCCAGGGAACACTTGGAGGTGTTTTGTCTCCTGTACCCATAAGTTCTGGTCCTTTCCTTGAGCCATCTCAGCTTCCGAGCACTGAGACCCTTCCTGGTGGTGCACTCGCCCTCAGATCAGCTGAAGTCTTTCAGCCCAGTAACCCGTGGAAGGAAATTTCCCATCTTTGAGATATTTCTCCTCGTGAAACCCCTATTAGTCTTTTCCTTTACACCATTGTTCAGCTCTCCTGACCCCTCTGGAGCAGAAACTTCTGTGATGGAGTTTTGTCACCTTGATTTGGGGCATTTCTTACCTCTGAGGTCCCTGTGCTGTGTTTGCTGGCAGATGTACCTTCACCTTTGCAGGCTGCAGAGTCAGCTTTAATTATTTGGCGGGGCGGGAAGGAATTGGATATCTTGGTTTGTAGTTATTCTTTATAAATATTCCCTTCTGTTTCTCTGCCTAAAACCTCCTTGTGCCTGCTGCTTCCTCTGGCAGGAGCTGAGACCCAAGAGCCTGGACATCAAGCAGGAGGAGCTGGGGGACATGGTGGAGAAGGAGATGGCCTCCACCTCGGAGGCAATCGAGGATGCTGTCAGGAGGATAGAGGTGAGACAGAGCTGCAGGATGGGCCATTCTGGGGCCTTGGCCTGCCAGAGTGTCCATCACTCCTCCACCTTCCTCACCCCAACATCCAACCCCTCCTCTTGTGTGTCCCAACAGGAGATGATGAGCCAGGCCAGGAATGAGAGCTCTGGGGTTAAGCTGGAAGTGAATGAGCGGTGAGTTTTGGGGAGGGACATGTGACAGGTGTGTGGCCTGCTGGGGTGTGCTCTGCTCCAAAACTGGCTGGCTGGTCTGGAAAAAAGCCTCATTTCCTGAGGCCAAAACTTTTCTGGATGCTGGACACTTTTCTCTTGCTTCCCTCCAGGATTCTGAATTCTTGCACGGATCTAATGAAGGTCAGTGCTGCAGAAATGCATCTGGGATGCACAAAACTGCACCCTCCCACCAACAGCACCATCAATCCTCCTCTGTAAGACCCTCATCAAACCCCAAAACCCGTTTTCCTTCGTTCCAGGCTATCAGACTTCTTGTAACAACATCTACGAACCTACAGAAAGAGATAGTGGAAAGTGGCCGGGTAAGTCCTCCCTTACATTCATCTCTTTGTACTGACATGAAATCCAGGAGAATTTCCCCCAAATTGCAGAACCTCTCTGCATTTCATGGTTCCCCATGTTAGCAGCACTCTGCCAGTCCCAGTTGCTGCAGATGGGCTGCTCAGCCCTGTGTTCTCTTGCATAAATCACTGTCACCCTTGCAAAGCCTTGCCCCGTCTAAAGATAATGGCCCAAACTTGTGAGTTTTAAACCAAACCCAGCTCAGATTTGTAGACTTGGGACTCTGATGTTGTTCTTGATAATTATTTAAGCAGGTCAGTAAGAGCAGCACGAAGAGCACAGG
Source organism: Regulus satrapa (assembly GCA_013396955.1). Lineage (NCBI taxonomy): Eukaryota > Metazoa > Chordata > Aves > Passeriformes > Regulidae > Regulus > Regulus satrapa. Next base: position 268,632 of record VWZN01012379.1, on the reverse strand, counting down.
AATGCTGTCGCTCCCTCGATTTATGGCTTTATGTATTAATCCATATCTTGTTACATTTTATGTGGATATTTAATACTGATTTAGATGTTGTTTTATATTAGACACAAGTTAATCCAGTCTGTAATGCTCTCATAACAACAGGGGGCAGCAACAACTCAGGAGTTTTACGCCAAGAACTCGCGCTGGACCGAAGGGCTGATCTCGGCCTCCAAGGCCGTGGGCTGGGGAGCCACACAGCTCGTGTAGGTACCCCCAGGCTGGGAGCTTCCCCTGGGACACAGCTCCAGGGCTGGCTCACGCTTCCCCGTCACCCCATCTTCCAAAATTCCCGACTGCTGAGGCGTCACGGAGCAGCATTGCTAATTCCTTGTGGAGCGTTCCCTGCTGGCTCCTTAGGGAGATTTTTGCTGGGTTTTTATGGACCCTCAGTTTGATTCATTGCTAATTCCTCATGGAGAATCCTAGCCCGGGTTGGACCACACGGTCACCCAGCCAGGGATGGCAGTTCCTCCCTGTCTGCAAAATGTGAAATCAAATCCCCCCAATCCTGGTCTCCTGCTCAGGTGGTTGGGATTGGGGCAGGATGTTCCCTGTGCCAGTGCAGGAAATGTGGGCAGGGGGGGGGAGGTCTTTTGGGCAAAGCTTGAAAAATCTTATCCATTATGAAAACAAAATCCTGCCTCTGTCCAAATTGCCTGGATCGTGGCTTTGAATAATTGCTTTGTGAATGAGCTTTAATAACAGCTGGACTCGAAGATCTTGAAGATCTTTTCCGACTGTGACGGTTCCATGATTCTGTAATTACAAAGCTGCTGGGTCCAGCTGCTGATTTCTGAGGGTATTAGCAGGAGCTAAATAATCTGCACTTGCTCTGCTGTGCCTCTGACACAATCTCCCTTTGACCCCCACCGCAGGGAGTCTGCAGACAGGGTTGTCCTGCACACAGGGAAATACGAGGAACTGATCGTCTGCTCCCACGAAATCGCTGCCAGCACAGCCCAGCTGGTGGCTGCCTCCAAGGTGGGTGTCCCTGCCACCATCCCCTGGGTGTCTCCTCGTTCTCTCTCTCTCTGCCAATCCTGCAGTCTCCCAGAGCAGGGAGAAGGGAAGCTCTTGCTATTTTCCAGTCTGATTTTAATCCATGTGTTAATATTCCCCACACCCGAGGCTTGCCTTGGAAATGGAGATGTGTAAAACCTCCCGTCTTCCTCCTGTCGAGCTGGTTATGTAAAGAAAATGTTAATAGCTAACAAGAAATCCAGAAAAGCAGCTGCAGGAGCTGGAATTGAGGATGGTGGACTTTGCTCCTTGCCACCTTTCCCGTTGGTGTGGGTGGAAGTGAGGGAGGTTTCAAAGACACAGGTGTGGGGGGAGGGGGATCCATAGGGATTTTTTCACCAGATGGTTTGAAAATTAAGAGCACGGTTTGAAAAACAGAGCTGTGTCTTCACTGAGTGCTTGGCTCTCAGGTGGGAGCAGAGCTGGTTTGGTGCCCTGGGGCTGAAGGGCTTTGCAGGGATCACCTTGTCTGGCCGTGATGGGATCACTGAGAATAAACCTTCCCATCTGTCCATCCGTCCGTTCTTTCCACTCCAGGTTTTCATGCCCAAGAGCTCTTTGCCTCTGCCTGGAGCTCCCTGGAGCTCCCTAGGGTGGTCGTGGTGGGCACCCTCAGCCATTCCTGTGCTCCTTGCAGGTGAAGGCTGAGAAGAGCAGCAGGAACCTGGCCCGGCTCCAGGAGTGCTCACGCAACGTCAACGAGATGGCAGCGAACGTGGTGGCTTCCACCAAGTCAGGGCAAGAGCAGATCGAGGAGAAAGGTGAGGGGTTTTTTGTAAGGAAAACATAGCAAAACCCACCCCAGCTCCCTTTCTGGCCTGGGGAACACCCCGAGGTGCTTTGGCAGGTGAGGGTGCTGTGTGAGGGGTGCACTGAGGGGAGCCCTGCTTTCCTCCACAGACACCATGGACTTCTCAGGCATGTCCCTCATCAAGCTGAAGAAGGAGGAGATGGAGACGCAGGTACGGCCCTGAGGCGGATTCAGACCCGGGCCCGCCGGGGGGTCCCCGTGCCCCCAGCCCAGGTGCCAGGATGGTTTTCGGGTGCAGGTGAAGGTGCTGGAGCTGGAGAAGCGGCTGGAGGGCGAGCGGGTCCGTCTGGGCGAGCTGAGGAAGCAGCACTACGTCCTGGCCGGGGGCTGCGAGGACGCGGCCGAGGACGGCGAGGCCAGGCCGGCGCCGGCACCGCGACGAGGGATCCTCAAGAAACCTCCCATTGCCCAGAAACCCGGCCTGGGCCAGGTGGGGCCGGCCGGGGGCGGCGAGCTGGGCAGGGGGGGAGCCTGGCACGGGTGCTGACCTCTGTCCCTTTGTCCTTGCAGCCCTAGCGAGCCCCGGGCCCACACATCACGTTGCCTTGGCGCTGCTGTGCCTTCACGCGCGGGGTCTGCTCGGCGCCCGGCCCGGAAACAATCCCAAACTGGATGTTTTTTAAGGAATATATTTTATTTTTTGTTTTCCTTTTTTGTGAACTGTAGCGTGGCGGGGCTCCTGTTGCTCCCCGGGCACCGCTGAGTGCTGTCCTGCTCCTGCTCCTCCTCCTTCTTCTCCTCTCCCTCCTCCTCCTCTTTTTCCTCCTCCTCCTCGCCTGCCAGCCGGCTCTCCCGGTTTTAATTTAATTTGGGGTTCATTTGAGTTAATTTTTTTTTTTTAAGGACTTTATCAGCACTAGAAGTTTTCAGTAAATGTAGCTCTACTGTACTGCTCAGACCCTTTCCAAGAACTGTGAACTGGTTTTACAGTAGGAAACTGATGGGCTTTTCTTGCAACAGTTTTTTTAAATTCCCCTTTTTCCAGCCTGAGGGATATTTGACTTCATTTTGGCATGGGATCAGCCCTCAGCAGGAAGGGAAACCTTCCCCAGCACATGGAGCAGGGCTTTTGTTAGGGAAAAGCAGTTACTGACACACACTGGCAATAAGGATACAAACTTTTTTTTTTTTTCCTTTTCTATTTTTTATTACTACAGCAATGTCAAGGGATTGCATTATGTTTTGTATTTAAGATAATTAGCAGAATTAAATCTAACTGTGGCCTACAGGAGCCAGGGGCTAGAGAAGTCTGCAGCAATAAGGAGTTATTGATGTGGAGAGATGTGGGGGCAGAATCAAAATCCTGTCAGCTGTGTCTTCCCTTGGAGCAACTGCCAGGATGTAGATTATTAAAGGAGCAATATTTAAAATACTTTTTGTGTTCTTTGTTGTTGAGGAGGGGGTTGATAACAGAGCCAGGGCTGTGACAGGGTTGGTTGCAGGAATATGGGCCTGACCTGCGGGGCAGAGGCAGTAAATTAGCTAAATGTGCATAAATATATCTATATATACACATAAATATAGATGGAGAGAGTCCTCTCTATGTATCTATGGCTATGCATATATATATATATATATATATGCATTTTTGCATATTTTATATACCTATACTGTTATGCACTATATATAAAATGTAATATATAAGAGATAATTATATTTTATATATAATTATGCTATTATAGATATATGATAGGGAATGCAGGTGATTTGTGATATATATTAGTGCATACTATATCCATGCTGCATATATATTACTATATTTCCATTATATATAATATAGATATAGAATAGGCTGCTGTATGTGATGCATAGTATCATGTGGGTGATAAGACTGAGGCAGTCAGAGCTCAGCATGACGGGGTGGCCACAGCTGCCTTGTGTGTGGGTGGTGAGCTGTGAGGGGCCCTGTCATGTTCAGTTACCATTTACATCCCCTCCCTTGTTACCCTCAGCCCCAATTACAATCAAACTCCCCGAAAGGCACAGTCAGACCCATCTCCAAGGACTGTAAAGCAGCTCCCACGAATCCCCAGTGGCTGTGTCTCAGGTAGAGGCATGGCTGGGGTGTTGCATTGTTCGTGTGGGTCGTGCAGCGCTCCCGTGCTGGTCCCGGAGCTGGCTGAGCTTTCACAGCTCTATGGGCAGTGCCACAAGTGCCACCGCTCGCTTCCCAACTCGTTCTGTGGCCAAAGAAGGGCTCTGGTGCTGCTCTGACCCTGCAGGTCCTGCTGGCATCCCTCCAGCCTGGAGCTTCATTCCCTGCTCGGCCTTTCGTGAGGGCGGCCCTGGCGGAGGGTGACACCGGCCCGGCCCTGGGCTGGCTGCTGTCACATCCAGCGGCAGCGACACAGCAGTGACAGGGGCCAGCTCCCCGCTGAGTTTCGTTTTCTTTCAGAGCCCTTTTCTCTCAAGGAAGTGCTTTCTGCAGTAGCTCAAGGTCTATTTATAGCCAGCAATAAAGATATATTTGCTGGGAGACTGTCGTCATCCAACCCCTCACACCATCACATTTCAGCACGGAAATACCGATTAATCAAGAATGCAAACAAACTTCTCAACTCTCACTACCCTAAGTCTAGCCACAGTCCTACTTAAAGGATTCCTTATATTTAAAAGAATTCAAAAATAAAATGTGGCTTTGAGATTGATGCTGTGGCTAAATGTAACTTGTTTACCCCCACTGCTGTCACACTCTGATTTACTTAAAACCATCCAGGCCAGCATAATTAAAAATCCCAAAAAGTAGCAGCAAAAATAAAAACAAGCTCTACAAACCACTTGAAATGTAACCTAAGTTAATTTTTGTACAGAAAATTATTCTTACTGTCCAGTCGAATTTTTCTTCTTCAGTCCTTAGACTTTTTTGGAAAGCATTTGCTATTTGTAGCTGACAGAAATACCAGAACGACAAACTCTGTGTCTGCAAAGGCTTATTTTGAGAGCTCCATCAAGACATCCTGTTGTGCAGGATCCAATTTGCTAATGACTTTTAAATACCGTTATTGTGGCTGTGGAGAGGGGAAGACCTTTCACTCCATGTGCTCCCGAGAGCAGATTTTACTCAGTACCTGTAAGAGAAGCAGTGGAAAATAACCAAGTTGTGAAATGCTTCACCTTCTGCTCCCTTCCATCGAGGTGAGTAAAGTACAATTCATTTTTTTGTTCCCACAGCCCTGCTCTGCCCCCCCTCCGGCTCCCCCAGAAGCCAAACCTCCAGTGCCCACAGATTAGTTTGAGCATCAGCACATGAAGCAGCTGCAGGTCAGCAACAAGCAGTGAGAGAGAGCAAAGCTGGCAGAACACAAGTGTCAGATCACTGCGGGGGAAAGGGCGCTGAAATGAAGCAGTCAAATAGAAAACAGGCTGGTACAGGCTCTAGGAAGTCAGGTAAAGAAACCAAACCACAAAACTTCTGTTAAAGTATGTTTTTAAGAGCCCTTGAAGCCACGAAAAGCAGCTACTTCTTTGCAAAAAAAGTTGTTGCTTTTTTTTTTTTCTTTTTGCTGTGCCCAACCAGGCAGGAATTACAGGAGTTTGGGCAGCACAGTATTTAGGGATGGTATTTCCTGGATGACCCGCTCAGAAAAATGACTGGGGTAACCCAGAAGCACCAGCTAATCAAATCATTTAACAAATGCTTCATGGGTATGCAGGTTATGATAAAAACCAAAATACAACAACCCCAAAGTTGGTCTGGATTCCCCTCATACCTGGGGTGAGACAACACACCCCAGGCCAAAAGGCTTTTCCACATTTCTCCACAAGCAGCATTTTCTCCTCAGCCAGGTGGTCTCATTCCAGTGCTGAGAACTGGAGCCACTTTTGTCACCTGCCATCTTCAGGACTAACAAACCCCTCAGAAATCAGCCCACCCCGAGCAGCGGTCACCAGAATAAATGTGCAGTTTTAAGTAGCAAGGTGTGGGATTATTTGGTGAGAAGGAAACATTTTTTAGCTTTGAAGGAAAAAATAATTCCTACTCATCACCTACGGGAGTGCAGAAAAAGCACCTTTGAGTGGTTTGGAAATAACAAGCAGTATTTAAAAAATTGCTTTTAGCTTACAGCAGCATCCAGGGTATGCACTGGCACAGCTCCCAGCCTCAGCAGCCCGGATTTGTCCTGCAGGTAGGGGTAGAAATGGAGAGGGAAGCTGAGAGCCCAGCACGGGCTGCGCAGGGACAGCCTCAGCAGGGCACCTCGAAAACTTCAGTCGAGACCCAAAATCTCTGAAAAACCCTCCAGCAACACACCCAGGTTCTCGTCACCAAGTCTCAGAGAGGCCAAGAGGCAAACCTGTAAAAGGCTGGCACGAGGGATGATTAACGAACAACCCCAGGAGACTCAAATTTCAGGAGCAAGGGCGAGGGAAGGACCTGCCCAGCCCTGCCAAGACACCTCCAGGGAGGGACGAGGCAAGGCCACCCGGCCACGGCAGCGTGTCCCCTTTTATCGTGGCTTTATTCTGTTTTTTGCTTCCCAAGGGCCACCCCGAGTCCCCTCCCTGGCGAGGTCTGACCCTCCCGGGTGACACCTGGGACAGTCCCAGCCAGAACAACCTCCTGAGCACCAACCACAGGGACGGGAGCAGAAAGCCAGGTCTGGAAAAGGCACAGCTGGAGTTGCAGAGCTCTTCGAGCCACACAAAACACAGCCTGAAATTCTTCAAGAGCCGAGCTGAGGAGCTGCAGCTTTTACATAACACCTTCCCCTGCCCTCGCCCACCCGCTCTGAGTCAGCACAGCAGGGTTTCCTCATCTGCACTTTCCCTTTTCTGCAGAAGGTTATCCAATCTCTGCAGCCACCACAAACGGAACGCATCAAGAAACAATTAAAAAAGGGGATTTTTCTTCCCCTAGCAGTTATTCTGCACTAGGATTGCTATTTCACATCGCTACCAAAGCGACAGATAGCACAGCAAATTACATCAGGTCTTTTCTGCCCTCTGACTCATATTCCTAAATAACTCTGGTTGACTCATTTCTCCTAACTTGGCTGAAATCTAAGATTTTCCTCTCTTT
>VWZN01012379.1:248573-261697 GCA_013396955.1 Regulus satrapa | reverse complement strand
TATATATATATATATATATATATATATATAAAGGGCTTTCTCCTTTCAGCTTTTCCATTGATTCTGAACATTCCCACGAGCTAATTGTAGGAAATTAGAAGAAAAGCAAAGGGGTTTTACCTGACAGACAGCTCACCTACCTCACTGTCCTGATTCCAACATGTAAAATCTCCTGTGAGCGAACCCATCCTGTGTCAGCTCCGTACAAAATGGACTCCTTACATCCAGTCAGTAAAAACACGGCCAGCACATTCACTGTGAATAATTAAAGCACTTTGCAATGTTATGTTCTACATGCACCTATTCATGTTGCTATAGAAGAAAAAAAAAACAAAAAAACAAAAAAAAAACCACCATGAGGGTCAAAAATCATGAATGAACAGAGCCACAAGGGGACAGGACACCAAGAGATATGCTATTTTATTTTAAATCAGAACACAGTAGATAACAGAAAGACTTATTATGCAAACAACTCCACTGTATGTTTCACAACTTGCTCGGCATATAAAGCTGCCCCTTGTTGAGAGAGTCCAGGATCACACAGAGGAACTGTTCAGGCACGGGACAACTCTGCCCCCTCTGAACTCCACCTCTGCCGCGCGGCTCCGCGCAGGGGTGCAAGAAACGTCGTTTTGAGCTCTGTATCTACGTGATTATTCCAGTTTGAGAGGGCAGAGAAGTCCCAGGAGAGGTGGAGACCGAGGCTGAGCGGGTTGGGCTGCTCACCTCCGGGTGCCTCCTGTTCCCCGCAGCAGTTCAGAGGTGACCAGTCGGGATCAGCTGTGCTGGAACTGACTGCAGCTTCTCTGGGAGGCAGCCCCGAGGGCAGCGAGAGCCTCCCAGGAGCCCAAAGTGCTCCCTGCGGTGCCCAGCGCGAGTCCCAACTCCCAGAACCGTGGTACAAAAGGCTGGCACAAACAGCGCTGCCCAACGAGAGCATTTCCAATGCTACCAACACTCAAAAGCCGTGTTACACGTTGTACTTCAAGGGTTTTTCTCCACTCCAATTGCTTTGGGGAAGGATATGCTATTTGTGGCAGACATCAAAAATCCTTTGTATATATATTTATATATATAATTATTTTTTTTTTTGGCAAGCATCGTGAGCCACCCCCCTCTCAAGTCTCAGCTTGCCTATGGCATTTGAATCTCACTATCTTATAAACAGTGCAAATTAGTACAATTCTAAACATCCTAGCCAGAGCAGAATTTATTTATTAGCTATAACAGAACAGGAGAAGCCGTCGAAGGGCAACAGGTTGAAAGCACTGACAAAGCTCTTGCCAGGTTAGTGTTTTGTCAAGTTTGTTGCTGAAAAGACTGAACAGTTTTCCACAATCATTCTTCTCCTTTACCCTTAAACATCACCAGCAGTCAAGTAAATATTTACAGATTGTGCACACACACACACACACACACACACACAAAATTAATGGCAAAACGTTTTCCGTGAGCAGCTGGACTTCAGTTATGAGCTTGCAATAACTGAAACATCACATCAGTTCCATCAGCTACGTTCAAACTTACCCATCGGTGAAGGCAACTAAAAGCTTACAAATTGCAGATACAGCTGGTTTTCTTTCTGAAGTATGAGGGTCAGTTTTTTTGTAAAAGTCAGTGCTCTCAAAGAGCCCTTAAATTAGAGTTTAGCAATGGCCATTCAAATGACAAAAACGCTAATAATCCTAGAGTTACAATCACAGGTAGTGATCCTAAGGCACATCAGCCACATGCATATGCAAGAATGCATTGTTTTGCTTTCAGACAAAAGGAATTGCATTAGCTTTGTCTGGATTTAGTGTGCACGAGAGGTTGTTTTTTAGATAAAGTATCCCTGAAAAGGTCATCGTTATCACAAAAGTTACCAAAAAGACAGAAGATTTAACAAGTAGTAAAAATATTTTTGGACTACTAATACCAATAAAGTCTGATACATAAAATGCAGTGCAAATTCACAATACACTTATCTATCACCCCCATCACTTCTGAGGATTTCCAACCCTCAGAAAAAAAGTTGGCACATGATAAGTGTAAAATATACCTGGTTGTTTTTGTGAGATCTTAGTCAAACTGATTTAGGAGCGTTTTAGAGTTTTTGTGTAGCAGGCTCAAAGTATGAATTTCTGTACTCAGGCACCAGCCCTGGTAGCCCCCACCCACTTTGATTCTTTCTAGGACAAAAAACCATTTCTACAGCAGACTCATGTTCAGCATCCAGACAGAACAGCTGCCGTCCAAAAACCAGCACTAACAGCACAGCAAAGTTACTTTGAAACGAGTCGTAATTAACCATGCTCATACAAAGCTTCAGTGAGAAAATAATACCCAGAAAAGAGATCACGCTTTAAAATAAAAACAAAAAAACAACCACATCCTGTACCATCACTAGATTACAGAAAAAACACACTTTGCAAACAAACCCAATGCACATTGCTTCACAAAATCCCCCGTCTCTAAAAACTTGCCAGACTCGCCCTGGGGAATTGGTTCAGATGCCAGTAACACTGACCAACCTTCTGCCCTTTGTCTGCAGAAGGCAAAACAAAATGACCACGTTCATATTTTCAGAATCGAGAGCTTCCTGTTATGAGCTTAATTCCAGATTAGTATTTGCTAACCACCACACTCCAGAGGAAATTGTTAAGGGACAATCCAGGTCTTACATAAAGAAAAAAAAAAAATTGATATTCTATTCTGACCGATGTTTGTAGTATAAACTTCCAAACAGTGCAGTGCATTCCAGGACAAAAAGGCTCTGAAATAACCTGGGGCTTTGACAGATTCTGGACTGATTGATAACAAATTCACAGACACGTTGCTGTGCAAACAACAAGTGTAAAAATCTGCCTCCCCCAGTGCTGGATTAAAATACCAGCATGTGTCTGCACCTCGGGCTTCAAGAGTCCCAGCGAGAGTGAAATCTGAGCTGCCCTAAAAAGCCTCTCCCATCCAGTGGCACAAGTCAAGAAGAGACTCTGAAAGATGCAAACAGCCACTGTGGGCTTCAGAAGGCTTTTCTTTTCTGCTCACTTGCAGAGAAATATTAACTGCAAATTCCAGATTGATACATGTGCCCTGAACTGCAAAACTGAAGGAAATGGGAAAGTTAAAAATAGTTCTGCCAAGAGAGAGATAAGAGTTTAGGGATAAAAGGAAATAGTGGAAATTCAAGTGGGCAATTACATGTGAAAATCCAGTATTTGATTAAGAAAATACCCTGCCTAGATTCCTGGAATCACATGGTAGCAAAAGCTAAGCACCTGTGTAAAAAAAAAAATCATTTCTGTATCCAAGGTGTGAAAAAGGAGAAAAAAAAACCAACCGTTAGAAAGAGTCTTAATAGGCAAGGAAATAAAACTGCCTGGTAAAGTGTCTATAAAACCCTAAACTGGCTCTGCAAACAGTTTAGTTTCATTTCAAGGGACCAGGACTTTGAGGGTATTCCGGAGTGGGAGCAGTGCCTACTTTGATCACACACTGTCTAAGGTAACAACTGAAATGCAGAAATGAACCCCGTGTCCTTTTGCCCGTCTGAAACGCCCCCAAAAAGCTGCTCTGACAGGAGTTCCAGCTTGGTGAGCTCTGAAAACGTCGCGCACCTGGCCCGGGATGCAGGAGGATGCTGAGGGGGGTCCCGTGCACGCCCCCTGCCCAGCAGTCAGATATGGCTGTCACCATCCCAACAGCGCCAGGGACACGGAATTCCTCAGGGAATCCCTCAGCACACACACACACAGATCCAGCTGAACCCCGGAGGATGCTGATCTACCATCCCCAAGGAATTCAGAGCGGGACTCGCTTTGTAACCTCGGCAAATCCACCGCGAGTGCCTTCCCGGTTGGAGGGGTTGACAGAATTTACAGCTCGTCGCCTTCCCTAGGAAAACCTTGTGGACACTGACCTTTGCAAACGAACGTCACCACATTTAGCAAAGCAAACCTCCGTGCCACAGCTCGGCCTTTCGTGCTCCATTGTGCAAAGGACAGAGGCTTCCCGTTGCCTACAGCGAGTCTCTGATGGGAGGGGGGAAAAAGGAAATATATAATAAGCACCAATACGTGAGTCAGGCGCACCCAAATATTTACTGGAGGATGAAGCCGGGATGCGGCGGAAGGCGAGGAGGTCTCTGGGGAAGAGGTGGAGGATAGGGTGGCACACACTGAGCTGGGTATCCCGGCTGTGGCACCTGGCTCGTGGGCTGAGCTGCTCCCGGCCGCGGCGGNGGAGGAGGGGGCGCCTCGGCCTTGAAGGGATCCGCGGGGGCCGCCGCGGGCTCGGCCGCCCTGGGCTGCGCCGCCGGCGCCACCTGGGGAAGTCTCTGTCCCTTCAGCACCATCTCCTGCAGCTTCTCGATCTTCACCCGGCGCAGGTGAGCCAGTTTCCGCTTGCTCTGGTACTCGTCGATGAAGGAATCCAGTGGTATTTCACCGTCAAGGAACTTTTCTGCCATATTCTGTCAAAGACAGAACATTCTCTTAGGAAACAGCCTACTGCTGCGGAATCTAAATGGCTCCCATCCCCAAAATAGCATCCTTTTGCCTGTGATTTTCCAGCTGGCATATGGAAGATGACTGGCATACTGAAGAATTCTGAGCAGAACTTCGAGTTAGTTATTACTCAGAAGCGCTGAGAGTTAAATATCACTTTCGCATAAATTTATACTGAAGTAACAGCAGCAAAAAACATCTGAAGCCGGCTCTGAGCATTCCCCTGATCACCAGAGATGGGAAGGAAGCGAGTCCAGCAGCTTCCCAGAGTGCCAGCTAAGCTGAATGACAGCTCAGTGCTGCCTGAATGCCAGCAGCAGAAACACTGGGAGCTCTCAGAGACTCAGCACGGAGAGTGCTGCTAAGCCAGGTTTAGGACTCGCCCTTACTTGTGGCTTTGGGTAAATGATGTTTAATAATTGAGAGCTGAACAAACGTAAAATCACAAAATCCAGCTTGTCCTGGGAGCGTCTTTCTGCCATCACACCTCCAGGCTAATAAGTAAATTTTTTTTCTCCTAATTAATTACAGAAAATGCCTGCATGCAAATGAGCAAACAAAACCAAACACTCCCAATTATTCTGAAGTCAGACCACCCTTCAAACACTTGTCCCAGCAAGTGCTGACCACTGGCACCTGCACAGACACATTGAAATTACAATGGAATATTTCACCAGAAACACTGGGGGAAAAGCAGCCCAGGCACAGTTTTTTTATGAGGCTACTAATTGACATTTATTATGAAGTAATACATGTACCAGGCAAACCCCATTAAAAAAAAAGATTCCACATTTTTAAACTCTACAAGTTTGAAAGCAAAGCCAAGGAACCAAGAGTATTTTCTAAAAAGGAGCACTTTCTCCTTCAAAGATGTTAAGAGTAAAAAATTACTCAGATTTAAAAAAAAAAAAAAGAAATAAAATTGCTGTAATCAAATAGCTGAAGTTCAAAGCAGGGATAAGACCATATTCTTAAAACTGCTCCTTAATCTGTTCACATGCTCAACCCAGCGCTGCAGCCACGGACGCTGGAAGGTTCTGGGGATGGGTGGAAGTGGCAGAATTGGGGTGTGCTGTCATTACCTCTGTGTCCTCCTCAATCTTGGCCCCCTCGGTCTGCAGCAGCGCCAGCAGGGTCTCCAGGGAAGCATTACTGGATTGTCTGTCTGCAAAGGCACGGGAGGGACACAAGAGGACAGCTCAGAGTGACTTCAAAGCACACAACAACCCCTCGGGCACACCCAGCACTCTGTGCAGCTCTACACAGGATGGCCACAAGAAGAAATGTATCACCGAGTTCAGGAATACTGTCAGAGTGCTAAGAGCTGAAATTTAATCCCAATTATATGTTTATAATATTGGAAGCACTTCGGCAAGTGCAGCATCGGGTGTGAAATATAATTCAGTATGGAAGTTAAATGTAATATTCTATTTGATTTAGAAATAGTCACGGAAAATTCAAAGTGTTTTGCTCTTTAGAAAGGCAAATGAAGTTGATAATTTAGAGAAGAGTAGGTCAAGAATAGGTAGGTAACAGGAAGAATCCACAGAATTTGTTACAAGATGTGACAGTCACTTAATAAATCATCAGAAGTCTGATCTATTTCAGCACTGTGCAAGAATGACATTTCACTTTGTACCCTAATTCCCACAGCTCAAAATGAGACGCCAAAAACCAAACAACAAACAGGCAACAGATTTACATTCACTTAGAGAACAGCAAATCCTAATTGCCAACAGCCCCTCTTACCTAGTTTTGTTTTCTTTATCTGGTATGCTTCAAAAAGAACTTGCAGCTCTTGGTATTTCTCAGTCAAATTTGACTTCAGAGACTCCAACTTTGGCTGGTACAGGAGATTTCCTTCTGCCAGACTGCGGTTGCTGGCAAGAGTCATGTCCTTGCTGTGCTGAACATTTTGGGCCTGGATATAAATTAAAAACAACAACAAAAAAAAAAAGTGTGTGAAATGACAATGAAATTATTAAGCAAGGCAAAAATGAGAATGTGAAAACTTCTAAATAAACCACAGTAGTAAGCTCTGTGGAAGGATTAGGCATTGGACCTGCAACTGATGAACAAAGGATGAATACTGACAGATAAAGCAACAGCTCCTGAAAAAAATCCCAATTCCAGCAGGGAGATACACGCATGAATTCCAGCAGGGAGACACAAGGAGTGCAGGAAAACATCATCCCTTACCCTGGTAACGTGTAAAACACACAGACTGCATCGTGACTGCTCCTTCTCCAGAATATTCTTCCCCAACTGTGTTACACCAATCCAAAATTAATGCCAAAACTTTCTTCTCTTTTTTTTTCTGTTTAATCCTTCTCCTTAAGGGCTCCTAGCCTAGAGACAAAGTGACAATTCTCACACAGCCCAGACTGGGGCAGAACCCAGTTTGCTGCCACTCACGCGTGCACAGGATTGTATCAGGAGAGCCCAGGGCGTGGAGATCTCTGCCCTGGGTGTCACATTCGAGTCACTGAAATATTCACACCTCAAAAGGGAAAAAACCCAAAGGACTGAGGGGTTTGGTTTCAGAGTCTCAGGCTCAACCAAGGAGTGGAACAATCCTCCCAGGGCACAGCAGACTCGTTCCACGGAGCTGCCTTCAAACCCCAGAGAGGCTGGGTGGATTTTGGGGTGCTCCTCCCCGCGGGAGCCCCTTCCAGGGCAGGTAATCCCTGCCCAGCTGGGATGGGCACAGCCACACCCCAGAAACAGGGGAAGGAAACCCAAACGAGCTGTTTAAAAGCCCCCAGGAAAGGTCAGCACCAGAATTCAGGTGTTTTCCAAGCACAGCAGTCTTTGAGAGCGACTGCTTCCTTTTGGAATATTGATATGCTGCTTTTATTTCCTAAATTCAAAACTAGCTTGGTGTTACTTAAACACACCTGTGTCCCCAGAAATTGCTCTTCAAAGCTTTTTTCTCACCCTGCTCTTGCCAAATCACTTTAAAAACCAACAACAACCACAACCGAGGATAATGCAGAGTCCTAAATTCTACGTCAGTCCAAATTCTACTTCAAATTGTGAAATTCAGAAATTACACTTTCAATATTGTTTTGTCTTTTCAAGTGTAAATAAGCATCCAGCTCCAAGCCTGTGTTCAATGTGGATCTTTCCAAAGAATAAAATCATCTTCTTACCTTTGAATCTAATGCAAAAGAATTCAAATTAAACTGGTTTCCATTTGTTTATTCTCCTATGATCCAATCCTGTTAGGACTGTTGCTTTCAGAAAGCTGAAGTCCCCCTATTTTACATTTTTTTTTTGTTAAAAAAAAGAAGGATGAAGGGAACTAAAATACACAGGATTTAACAGCTTAATTAGTGCCATGCAACCCTGACCAACCTCCTGCCATCAGCACAAAGCCTCCTGAACTGCCAGCCAAGGAAATCATCAAGTTATTAACTTTTAAATAATTCAAGTGTGTGAGGATGAGTAAGTATCACTATTGATATTTATGCAGTACGATGTATCTGACTTGTAAAAATAAGGAAATTGTGATTTATATGACCTGCCTACATCAAGGCAGAGTGACACCCTGTCCTTTGCAGCTGATATCTAATTATGGACTAGACTGCACTTCAGCAAAAGTCTAAAAAATACCTAAAAAAATACCTGCTTTAAGCTGAAAAAGTGAAGGTATTTGTAATTGTACTTTAAGTTACAGTGCTTGAAATTACACAGGACTTAATGACTCTCTTTTCCACAGCAGAGCACTTCTGAGGAGGACATCTTTTTTCTAACAGAAGTTGATCAAAAACGGTAATTGACACTTAATGGTGAATTAAAATGTCACTCCCCAAGTCTTCCAGCATTGGTCTGGGTCAAATTTCTCTTAACAATGCACACTTGGAGAGATGAGAAACTTGAATCTCAGCCAATGCCATGAGAAGAAGCCGTTCCTCAAATAGGAAGCAAACTGAGGAATGAGGTTTAATGAGACTTAAGGAGGAGCTGGTGAAGACCACGGCCACATTGAAATATTTCATGTCACTGAAAGAATTTTGAAGTCTGCAAATTCTATTTCTCAACGAACAGGAAAGATATAATCCCAGAGAGATGTAACTTGGATAAATCAGGATTTAGAAATCAGAATAACCTCTTGTCACGGGTGTTAAGAATGCAAACACTTTAAAGTTTGCCTGAAGAGTGCTGCAAAAAAGCTTTCTAAAAATGAGTAATTTATAGCTACAAAAAAAACCCCAAAAAAAGCAGCTGCAAAATCCTGCAGGGGTCAAAGGCAGAGTGCAGCACGAGCAGGCTGTGAAGATAATCAGTGCAGCACAAAGCTTTCAGCATCCATTCACAGCTTTGCGCAAGGCCAAAAAGCCAAGGAAGGAATAAATCCAGCAAAAGGGCCTTTGCTGACACGCCTGACGAAAATGGACATTGGCAGGGAGCTGCTCCTGCACCGGGGGTGTTCACCTGCCCACTGGAAGGGTGAGGAAATGGAGTTATTTAGAGATAGAAGTCAGGAGCATGGGACTCCAGCAGAATTCCTAGCAAGACTCTCGAGGTCATGAGCACTTCAACGGGCAGGAAACGTTAATCTGCAAGCAGATGAAAATACCAGTCAGGATCACGAGACACAATGAGACAGGACAATATTAAGGGCAATATATGACCTTTTTTTCTCTTTTTTTTTTTTTTTTAAACTAAGCTCTCATTATGAATTCTGAACGGGACAAACGGAGCAACCACACTGAGCTGCTTATGAGGGGATTTTCATGGTCTGAGGATTGCTCACTCCCGAGCAGAGCCCTCCACACCAAACTGTGCTGCGAGGAGAAGAACGAAGGCACGGACACACAGAGGTGATTAATAACAAACGTGGTTTATGCAGCACTCCAAAGCTTAGGCTGCTTAAAAAACCAACTGCTTTAATGGACGTAATTTGAATAATTTTACTCAAGGATTTATTTAACCAGCATTTCCAGCAACTGCTTCGAGAATTCAGAGTCTACTACTTTTATCAACTGCAGCTTTGTTTCATCCCGCTTTTAAAAAAGGAAAAAAAAAACATTTAAAAAGAAAAATGAAACCAGAACTAGTACTAGCTTAGCAACATTCGTACTATAAACGTCGATCCCTTACTCCAAAAGAATGGTTTGCAGTGAGAGTTATTTGTGTGAAACGTCTCTGAGAAGCATCACTCTGCTTCCCGTTCCCAGAGGAGCTGCCTCCTGAGAAAAACGAGCAATCCTGACTACCCACAAAGTCCATCAAGAGCTGCTATAATTATAGGCTTGCTCTGGCCAGCACCACGGCGAGGAATCTCTTGGTACCTTCGAGAAAAAGTCTCTTAAGGAGCTATAAATAAAAAGCAGCTTTGTGTGGCAGCGTTTTAATGGCTTTAGACATAGGACACATCCATCCCCGTTAGCTTTAGGTTTCTCCAGCCTTTATTGTTCCCACGTTCTCTTTCGCTTCCCCACACTTGTAAATTAAGACTAAAATACGCAGTCGCGCTGTGGATGTCTGAGGATGCTCGTTTGGAGTGTCAAATTAACCCCTGGAACAGGAGCTGACAGGTGCAGAGCAGGAGAAGAGTCTTCTTTTACAGAAGATTTAAAAGTGCTTCTCATCAAGGACTCGTGAATAATAATAATACACCCCCAGCAACATCTGTTCCGTAATAAATATTAAAACATAGTGCAAAGTAATTAGATTGGCTAAATTTAGCTCTTCTGATTACTTAGAAATGACAAAATAAAGCTTAGAAGGTAAGCTGCAGTTCCTAGATATATATATTTTTATTTTTTTTTGGAGAGGCGAGATGCTCAGCACTGCAATTTGCACTCATCAGCCACAGACAGGTTACTCATTTGATACTCAGCTAGAAGAGAAAAATCTGTGGTTGTCACCAAGTCTAATTCCTAACTTTGCAGCTAAATTTCATGTTTGGGCAAGGAGAACATGACCACTTGCACAATGTGGTTTTAGGACAGGAGTAGGAATCCAAGAAATCTGGGCATGAATGCACATAGTTTAACTTGGACTTTCTGCCCTGCCTGGTCTTTTCAATCAGCTTTTGAGAAAAGGACTACGCTCAAAAAATTCCTTTTGGGTTTGCCAGCGTACTCCGAAACGATGGAATGAGAAGAAGGCAACACGTTTCTGACTTCTTGATTTCACATAATTCAGGTATTGAAAAACCAAAGTCATTTTTGGCCGTGGAACCTTAGCAGCCAGTAACACAATACTGCACTGTTACAGAAGTGATGATCCAGGAGATAAAGAGAAAATTCCCTTTCACAGGGAAATTCATCAAATCATCACCAGTGTCAGGTCACAAATGCTCTCATCTGGGCTTTTTAGAGCTCCCTCACCGAGACTGACTTTTATAAACAAATTGCTTTTATGACCCTGCCACAGCAGGGGGTTTAGGAACGAAATGATCTTTCAGGACCCAAACCATCCTGCGACTGCCCATTCCATGTGGGGATGAACTCTGTAACGTGCACTGCAGAGATCAACCTGAGAGGGTGATTTTCAGAAACCCTGCTCGGTTTGAAAAGGCTGGGAGTACCAGACGAGGAGCTTCCTTCCTCTTTCTCGCAGACAAGACGTTGATTGTTCTGCAAAGCCAACCTCGGAGACAGGAAAAGGGGCAGCTGCCACACCTGGGGACAGTGCCACACACCTGGGGACACACGAGCAGGACACTCGGCACACCCCCACAGATCCTGCTCAAATGCCACACAGGAATCCATTCCCTCTAAGGCTGGAAGTGCTTATTTTTAGCTGTCAGCGAGGAAAGCCAAGTGGTTTTTTTCCAAATCCTCCTCCTCTGTGAACAAAACGTTGGGGTTTGAACCGAGCTTCCCTGGAAACAAGGAGAACAAAGGGGGTTTTTTTTTCAATTATGGAATAATCAGCTTTAACTAAGTTCGCCAGTGAAAATAAAAAAGTGACCTCAGGGAAGTTGAGTCGGTGATTTAAGTGTCGTGTCACAGGAAAATGAGGAGTTTCAGGGCTTTGGAATAACCCCAGAACCTGGATGCACAGGGACTGCCAGAGCCGAGGAGCTCTGAAGGCACCTGGAGGCACACGGTGCCACCTTCAGGGTCAGGATTTCCCTCTCCCCCTCTTCCTGCCACACATTTCCCAGCGAAAACTCAGCACAGGCAATAAACAACTCGGTGGAGGCAAAAACAGAACGAGGGAGAAACACTCGAGCGCGGCCAATTCCTTCCAAGATGGGTAAACACATTTCTAGCTGAACACACTCCAGTAAAAGCCTCCACATAGGGGGTAAGAGGATTATAGCAGGCAGCAGCCGCGTTTCCACACGGCCCGAGCACCCTCAAACCTGGCCACGCTTCCCAAACACCACAAGATATTCCCTCGGGCCCGGAGAACTCCACGCTACAATTTAGAAGCGGTAAGATGCCAAGGAAAGGGGAAAACCTGAGGGTCAAAATCGAGAGTATGGGCTGGTTGTGTAGCGAGTTCTGTCGCTTCTGACCTCCGGTGCCGTGTCCGCACTGCCAAATAAATGAGAATAAAGAGCCCACCGAGCCTCGTGCTGGTGTCCCTTGTCAGAAGAGGCCACGCTGGAAGCAGCAGCGCTGCCTCCCTTCACTTCTTCATGAAGTTAAGCCCATGATAACCCCGCTGAGTTTCCTGAAATAGTTTTTTATTCAGCAGGGTGCTCCTGGCCCCAGCAAACCACCGAGAACTCTCTGCGTGTTCTACTTTCCGCGGCACCTCCTGCTTCTTCTGAGTCCTGGAAAGGTGGAAAAGTTCTTACGGCTGCCCCACTCTCAGAAATCTAACTGGCACGAAGTTCAAAATCCGAACTGTTGCACAACACAGCAAATAAATTCCCCAGGACACCTCATCAGCTCAGCCCCAGCCTGGACGGGCCTCTCCATGTCAAATACTTTTGTCCATTTGGCTCGAGGTGATCCGGGACGATTTCCTCAGAAGCACCGAAAGGGACAGAATCTTAAGTTTTGAGGGAACGCGGTTATTTATAACTGATTCCACTCAGAAAACCAAGCTTCCTTCTCAAAAACACAGTGCTTTTCTTCTCCTGAGGCTTTTGTCCTCTAATTTAAGAAAACAAAAAAAACCCCAATAAATACAGGGCCCGGGGAAGTAGAGCACGTTTTTTCTCTTAAAGTTTTCATCCATACAGTTTCATCTTATTCGCTATCATCTGCCTAAGAGTGAGATGATTTTTTTTTTTTCAGGCACATCCGTGGCCAAATCAACCCAGACCAGCCTCGTATCTGAACCGTAACACCCAGTGTCCCCTGGCACACGGAAAAACCAGCTGAAGACAGCCCCAGCCAGAGGAAGAAAACAGGCTCCTGTTTTGTTTTAAGAATCACAGACGCAAAAGCACGACTTAGAGCACTGACAAAGACACTTCGAACAGGCAAAACAAGCGGCAGAAAAAGCCTGACAGCAGCGCCCAGCACACCAACCGGGGCACACCGAAAATCTCTTTTCGCGTGGTTTTGAATTCACGCAGGCAAAAAGAAAAAAAAAATTAAAATAAAATAAAACAACCAAAAAAAAAAAACCTTCACCACGGCCGAGACATAAAACAAGGGCTGTGCGAAGGGAAAAAAGCTGATCCCACCTCCGGGCCGCCAGCGTCTCCCGAGTGAGCGG
>VWZN01012379.1:222341-247853 GCA_013396955.1 Regulus satrapa | reverse complement strand
AGCCCCTGTGAGGAGATGAAGCCCCTGTGAGGAGTCTGTGAGGGGAGCCCCTGTGAAGGGGTGAAGTCCCTGTGAGGGGTTTCTGAAGGGAGTTCCTCGAGAGGGTGAAGCCCCTGTGAGGAGACAAAGCCCATGTGAGGGGGTGAAGCCCCTGTGAGGGGTCTCTGAAGGGAGTTCCTCGAGGGGGTGAAGCCCCTGTGAGGAGACAAAGCCCCTGTGAGGGGTCCGTGGGTGAAGCCCCTCCATGGGCACAGCGCCGGGCAGAGCCCCGCACAGAGCGGAGCTTTGTGTGCTGTGCTCACGAGAGGCGCTCGGGGCCCTCGGAATCCCGAGGGATCAGTCACTGAGGTTGGAAAAGACCTATGACATCATCCAGTCCGGCTTGTGACTGATCCCCACCTTCTCCACCAGTCCACAGCGCTGAGTGCCACGTCCAGTCTTTCCTTAGACAATTCCAGGGATGGGGGACTCCACCACTTCCCTGGGCAGCCCTTTCCAATGTTTCATCACCCTTTCAGTTGACAAATTCCTCCTGGTGTCCACCCTGAGCCTCTCCTGGCCCAGCCCGAGGCCGTTCCCTCTCCTCCTGTCCCTGTTCCCTGGAGCAGAGCTGACCCCGCGGCTGTCCCCTCCTGGCAGGGAGCTGTGCCGAGCCAGAAATTCCCTCTGAGCCTCCTTTTCTCCAGCTGAGCCCTTTCCCAGCTCCCTCAGCCCCTTCCCCATCTCCATTCCCCGCCCCAGACAATGTTCTTCCTGAATGGAGGGCCCAGAAGTGGACACCGTGCCCAGGTGTGGCCCTGGAGATGTGGCTGCTGGGACACTCAGAGGTTGGACAGGTCACTGGACTCTGTCCCTGGGTCCTGCCCAACAGAGCTGAGCTCTGCAAGAGCTTTCCCAGCCCTACCAGCACAGAGATCCTGCCTGAAATGCCGGGGCCGCTCGTGGCCTCCTTTTGTTTAAAACTCCTCAGCTGTAAATTCGGAAGGAAAATCAGTAGATTTAACTCACATTTCCTTACTCAGGTTTGGACTTGGCTGGAGTAAATCTCAAAAGAGTGATTGCATTGTTGTTCTTGAGCCTAGGCTGAATACTTATTTAGGTTAAAAATAGCTAAAAATCATATCTCGCCAAGCTTCAGTGCTAGGTCATTTCATCCATCTTCAGCACTTTCTTCTTCAACAGTGAAGGTCAATAAATAATCTGCCAAAGATGTATTTCACAGTGAATTTAAATACTTTTGAAATGCAATGTAGTAAAAACTACGTCAATTAAACCACCATATATTTTGTTCTTCTGATTCTTATCAGTCATGTCACCAGCAGGCAGTGTGTGGTAACCCTGAGGAGCAGCAGCTCCCCAATTACTGCAGCTGTTAGCAGAGCTGATAAAGACAATTATGCCTGGAAACAATTAATTGTGTTAAAAGAGCCTAACTTATACGCATCACTTGGCATGCACCACCTTCCTGGCCTGCTTTTGTCCCTACGTGGGTGTGGGTGTGTGTATTGTTTCCGTGTGTGTAACTCCGGGGAGAAAGCCAGAAGGAGCCAGGAGCCGAGGGAGCAGGGGAGGGAATGGCCCTGCAGTCTTTGTCCTTTGGAGTTGATATTTTTGATCTAATTGGGAGGGGGGGAAAAAAAAATCCATGTGGTGACCGAATAGAATTGTGATGCAATGAAGTCGCAATCACACTCAGGAAGTGACCCAGCACTTGCTGGCAGGACACTGTGATGACGTGACAGCTTTATGGCTGTTCTTTTGTCCTAGAACGAAACTTGGCTCCCCATGCCTCTCACTCCCCCCCAGAAGCCCTCTTTGTCATTATTATCCCCAGGCAATCACGACCAGCAAGGTGACCCTGCTAGAGGAAGCCTTCCAGGGCACTCCACAAGCCTGGGTGTGCTCAGAGCGCGGCGAGGGCGCGATGTTTGCGCAGCAGGAAGCTGAGCCCAGGCTGGGGAGGAGGTGTTTAGTGACACAGGCGTGTCACAGGTATATCACAGCACTCGCCCACCAGCGCTCCTGCCTCGCTGCAGGTGTGTGCCCTGCGCCAGGTGAGTCAGCAGCCGTGCCCTGGGCACCGGCAGGGCTCTGCACAGTCACTCCAGCCCTGCCTTGTTATTGCAAACCAGCAGATCGTCGCCCTGCCAGCACCATTCCGCCTACCCTGTATTGGCACAAGCCCATCAAACAGAGTTACAGCCACGGGTTCAGCCTGCTGGGAATCTGCACATGCAAACGCACGTATAGATAGACACATGGCAAACAGAGGAATTAGGTGAGGGATTAGGAGAAGCCCTTTCCTCCCAAGGACGTTAATTTGAACTTCATACCATAACTAAATAAATGGTCTGGGGGGAGTGTGGTTTAGAAGAGTTTGATCCAGCTTCATGTTGTAAATCTAGTTTTACCACTGCCTCGCTGTGTGTTCCTGAGTGGAGCTCCCAGATTCCCTCAAGCATGGTGCCTTTTGCTTAAAAAGGGAGATAATAAGAAATGCCAGCCACAGGTGAGACCATAACTCACTTGTGCTCAAGTACAACATACACTGAAAATACTACTTCTCCCTCTGTAGATAATTTGGGTTCTGGTGATGGTGCATTAAACATCTGGGTTGCTTTTGAGGACTTTCGAGTCAGCACCTGCGTGTAATTGGGTTTTCCAGTTGTCCAGAAAAGCAGCTGAGGCTGAGACACAAGATAGATGTCAACTGCTTTTGTATAATTATATTTTCTTTTTGGACAGGTGGGAGGGTGCCTTCCCATTCTGCAGTCTTCATGGAAGATAAAGGTTTTGTGACATCACTTTGGGAGAGTATGAAGGATTGCAGATAAACCAGGATTTTGGGCTACAGGGTTTATCAAATATTGCAGTGCTGCAGGCTGGGATTTATCAATTCCCTAGGCTTGGTTCCTATTTGCCTTTGCTGAAATCCTTTTGAAGGGTGACAGCATTCGAGTACATTAGAACTGTAAGCAGGCAAAATACAGAAGTCAGGATTTCTTATTACAGGAGAAACGGAATAAAATATTGTGAGGATTACAGGGGAAACCATGTAATGGTAAATAAGAAGTCAGTCTCCAATCTTGGGGAGAACTGTCATCCACATTAGTTTAAAAAAGATGTTAGATTTTTTTTTTTTCTATTTAAACTTGATCTTGAATTTCCTTCTGGTACCTCCTATCCTTTTACGGTCAGTAGCACTGCACTCATGCATATTTATTAGATTTAGACATACTTTGCAAGTCACCTTCACATCTTATTTTCTTTTCCTGGACAAACTGGTTGGTTATGTACACACTGAATTTGCAAATCTCATCTCTGGTGTACATTAACCCCTATTAGTCTGGTTGCTCAATGTGCAGATAAGTTTTGAGGCTTATTTGCAATTTAACTTCCTTCTGTATATTAAGCACAGGCCATACTTCTGTTTAGTTTTCACAACCCAGATTCCTTCACACAAATGGAAATGACCTGCATATTCAGCATCCCGGCAGAGAAACAGCCGTTCTGTTTGAGACATCAGTGGCCCTGCTGTCTGAGAGAGAGCAGGAATTAGGTGTTTGTAAGGTACTCCTTCCTTTCAGGGAGCTGCAGGTGCCAGAAGAGCAGCAGGTTTATTTACCCGCACTTATTTTCTGTGCCTTAAGCTCACAGTGAAGCCGGAATAGAAGAGGCAGGTTTTATTTTTTCCTCCCCAGACTAAACCACATCTCTCTGAACCCGAGCTAGAAGCACTTTCTGTTTGCTTGGGGCACTTCCAGACCTGCTGAAGACCTAGAAAGTGCAGCCACTGAAACACACACAGCTGGTTATTGAGGCAGAGGTTGGTGTGGCAGGAGACAAGTTGTAGGATTAAACACAGCTGGGTTTTTTTCCATCACTGTGTGCTCATTTACTGGGCCAGCCAGCCCAGTACATGACCTGTACAAAGGTTCAGGGTAAATCTGGGACTCTAGGATCCGCTCTCAACTTTCACCTTGCATGGGGTTCACTGTTGTTTAAATCAAATAAAGCTGTGGTTATACCTATTACAAGGAATGGTTAGAGCTTAATAGTGAGGCAAAGAACCTGCCATGGGATATACAGTCAACTTTGCAATCAGGGGTGCTTTCAAATGCTTAATTGCTTACAGTTCTGCCAGGAGAGTCTTCAGTGTCCTCAGGTTAAGGTTTCAGATGAACCTCTCTGAGTTCCCTGTGAGGACTTTTCCCTTTGAAGAAAAGGAGTTTTTAATCTCCATCACTCTGACTGAGAAGCTCTGGAACTGATTTTGTTCACGTTCCCAACTCTGGGCAAAAACCACAGCCACAAAATTCTACAGTCCAGGATCTCAGAGGGAACAGTGGCCTTGTTTCCAGGAGAACAGCCCGAAACACAGACTGCCCACAGGCAGCCAGGCCCGAGGGATTGGGCAGCTCCAGGAAGCAGCTCGTGTTCCAGCACTGGAGCAGTTCCCACTGCTGCTTTGGGTGAAGCACAGCTTTACTGCCAGGCTCAGCCTGGCTAATGGGCACGGCTGACCCTGATTTTCACTTCAAAAAGAAGCCATAGTTGGAATGGTTTAGAAAGGCAGGATTTTCTGTGCAGTCCCAGCGTTTGTGCAGGCAAAAAGAGCTGCATATGATTAATTCTGCTGGATCCCCGGTGGTGTGTGGAGCTGCCACCATCTTCCAGGGCATAAGAAAACCCTCACAGCTTTAACACAGCAGCAGTGCCACTTGTCACATGCCAATAGCACAATAAAAGGGCCCATTCAAGCCACAAGGTGAAAGGCTCAGGGGAAAAGTAGCCTTGAGTCATCTGGATGCAGAGGAGGGAATTCAGCACCTGTGGCAATGAACAAAGGCCCTGTTATCAGCTTGGACTGGTGCCACCAGCAGACACTCTGCTGTTTCCAGGCTGCCACTTCAGTCCAAGCTGTTTGGACCAAACCTGGCTGCTGGGATTATCACCACAGCAGCCTTGGGAAACAAGGTTCCCTTCCTGAAATTCAGTGTAGTTTTTGCAATGAAACTAATTTGATTGCATCTTCCAGTCCCCTTTCTGCAGCTCTGCCTGGGAGGGACACGCAGGACGCAATCAGATTCTCTTTCCTGGCACCTCATGTACTAATGGTCATTGTCCTACCAGTGCTTCACGGGGTGAGTTGGCTTCCCTAGTTCCCAGGAACCCAATTGGGATTTCCCCCCCCGTTTCTTAATTAAGCAGAAATCAATTCCACTTCTATGAACCGGTGGCCACATTCTGCTCCCAGGTACTGATAAAAATGCAGAATTAATCACTTGCCTGTCAGCGCTGGGTGGAACCCCCAACCTCCTCATACCCACAAGTGCAAATTTTCCTCAAGCAGGAGCTCCTGGCCATTTATTGAAGGGGTGATTGAGGAGTTCAGAGCGCCACACAAGTTCCCTAAGTGGAGGGATGGAAAACAAAAAGAGATCTCGTTCTTCTTCTGAGGCACAGATTGTTATCATATCCCAAAAGCCAGCAGTTGAAAAGATTCCAGTCAGGAAGCCTTGAGAACGGGTTAGACTGCCTGTCCTTCCCTGGGAGACTGACACCCAACGGGATGGAAATGAGTTATCCCCACTGCTGGGCTCACAGCCGTTATCAGATGCTCAAGTGTTTTACATACCTCCTTCTCTGTGGGTTCCTCTTGTCATTCCCCAGAACACGTGCAGGAGCAGCTGCATTCAGCTGTGGTGTCAGATGGACCTTACCTTGAAACCCCAGAAAGCAAAACACACCCCCAACCAGAGCAGCTCGATGTTGAGTGGCAGAGGTAGTATTTTATTTTTATTTTTTTTTTGAGCATCCCTCCTCAAGGACACTAAATTTAGAGTTTGTAAAACATCACTAAATGAAAACAAAACACTGCCAATAACAAAAATGCAAACCTGCTGGAAAGGAAAATGCAGCAGCATTCAAGTATCAGAAAACATGAGAGCTAAAGTGCTTGAAGAGAATTTCATAGCTATGCAGAGTCTGAAGTCAGTGCTCCCCTAGAAATGCTATTTTTAAAACAGCACCTGCCTGGCTGCATAGGATTTTTCACCAATCTATAGCAGGATAACACTACTAAGCCAGAGCCATTACCCCAAAGGGCTAGGAGCAACACATTTCTTTCTATCCCTCATACTAAAATAAGTAATATTGAAAGAAACACATTATAAGGTTCAGGCAGCTGAAGTTGGACTTCAAGGAACGTGACAGAACGGATTTCCCATGCAGTGAAGTCGCTAGCATGGCCTGAAGCTGAAGAAAGCTTTGGTGGGATTTATAAAGTGCTGTCTTTTAGTGTTTTATGCCTGTCTTTAGTAGTGTTTTTTTTCACACCAGCACCGGGGTTGTGAGTTAAAAAAAAAAAAAAAATCTGAAGTAACAGACCAATTCTCAGTGTATGCCGGAGCCAGACAGACATTGCACAGTGCACATAAATAACATTAAAAAACTACAAACAAATCAAACCAAAAAAACCCCAAGCCCCCAAACCTAACCCGGTTATGGTAAAACGTTTCATCCTTAAAAACAAACACCCACCAAGCAACAAGAGCAAATCAGAAAGGAACTGATCCTGCCTCCCGGTCCCCTGGCTTGTCCCAGCAAGGATGGATACTACGTGACACAAGCTCAGCAGCAATGGTTGAGAGCCTGAGCCTGCAGGCAACTCAGTGCAAAACTCTCCCGGCACTCGGCTCCATGGGAGTGATCCAGTTTTCACCAAAGCCAAAGGGAACTCCCCACAGGCTTCAGCCAACTTTGGATTAGCCCCATAGATGGACAGAGGGAGCAGGACCTTGTTTTACAGTCACCGTTTTTCTATCCAGCCACAAAAGCCACCCCCTGAAATTCCTGGAGGGGTTTTCAACCTTCCCCTCCACGCATGCATTTAACATCCATTACAGTTAATAGCAGGTACACATGCAGGTCGATGGGAGAAAAGTCCCAGTCGAGAGGAGTTACTGGTAGTAAGAAAAGAAACCCAGTAGAAACGCTGAGAATTGCTAAAGACCCAGCTCCCTCGAGTGAATCCCTGTTTTGCCAGCTGGCAGGTGCCCGCGGGCCCGTCCTGCAGGAAGCTCTATGGTGTGTGGTTGGGTGTGCAGGGTGTGTGACGTGGGGCGAGCCCTCCGTCCCAGCGTCCAGGCAGCGTCCGAGCGCCGGCCGCGGCCGCCCTCACTTGGGAGCGGCGTTGGTGAAATCGTCCTGAGGCGCGGCCGGCAGGGAATGGTCTATCCTGAACTCCTCCTCCAGCCCGCCCGGCGCCTTCGCCAAATCCCCCCGGGCCGCGGGCTGGACGCTGTCCGTGCCGCCCCCCTCCAGCCCCAGGATTTGTCTCTGCACCAGCTTGGAATAAAGGCCTCCTTCTTCCATCAGCTCCTTGTGCGAGCCCTGCTGCACCACGCGGCCCTTGTCCAGCACAATGATGTTGTGTGCCCTCTCCACAGTGCTCAGCCTGTGAGCTATGACAAGCACCGTGTGGTTCTGCAAGTCGCCGTAAATCGCCTGCTGAATCTGCGGGGAGAAAAGGCGTTAGTGCCCGGGCGCTGGGAGAGCGGCGGCTTTGGTCTGCGCCAGGAAAGCTCTGGGCAGGATTTGTGTTCTCCTCTGGCTCCCAGCCGCAGCCCGAAGAACATCTCAGTCCAGCCAGGTGAGGTGTGAAACACAGGTCTGATCCTGCAAGCTGGGGACTTGTTACAGCTGGGCCCCAAATTTGGAGGTGGTGCTGGCAGAGACCGCAGGGAGCTGATCCCTGGTGAATGCAGCTGCTCAGAAAAGCAGGATTCTTTCCTGAGCGTATCAAGGCAAGGCAAGGGAGGGTTTTTTTCCCAGTCAAGAGACAATAGCACTGACGTCTGAAGGCAGGCAGGTGGCCATCAGGCAGATGTCACATTGACACCCCTGGGTAGCCAAAACCAGCCCTGGGCTGGCATCAGGTACCACACATGTGACTGAGAACCCGTGAGGCAGCAAGCTGCTCCAAGGTCAGACAATTGCCCTGGCCAGCAGGAGATGTCCTCTGGGATTGGAGGCACATCCTCAAATCCCAACCTTGAACAGGCTTTTCCCTGATGCAACGATGTGAGGTGTGATGCACCTCACATCGTTGCATCAGGGAGGCCAAACTGCTTCTGGTACGTCACATCCCAGACAGATAAACCAGTTCACGGGATGCTCATGGCTTTTCCTGCAAGTGTGCCTTCCTTGGTGCCTCGGCTGGGATTTCAGCTCAGGCAGTCCCACTCTCCTTGCTGCAATACCATTTTATAGGGTCTTCTTCTTCTGTAGCCTGTCCTAAAAGGCTGCACCGAGTTTCTCTATGCCAATTAACACTTTCCACATTGAAGAAAATCAGCAAAGATCTCCACCTCATCAGGTTTGTCAGGCACTGGCTGCTGTGAGCATGGAATCATTCCTTTCCTGGTGGCTACGAGAGCACTGGAAGCAAATTCCTGCTACAGAATTAGCGCTTCACTCAACCCTCTGATCCCACCATGTCAAGAGTAAGCTTGTCCTGGAAACTGGCTGGAAACTGGGGCCACAGTCTGTGTCCTCCAAACCCCCTTTGGCCCGAGCAGCCAGGTCCCGCACTCACCGCGTGCTCGCTCTCCGCATCCAGCGCGCTCGTGGCTTCATCCAGGATGAGGATGGGAGGGGCTCGGATCAACGCCCTGGCAATCGCCACTCTCTGCTTCTGCCCACCTGACAGCTGAGCTCCTTTTTCACCTGCCTCTGGTGGGTCAGCAGAGAGAAGAAAGGGTCACCAAATAAAAAACCAAGAGCTGCCAGGAAGCGCAGCTGCCAGGGCGGGGGGGTACCTGTGTGGTAGCCGTCCTGGAGCTCGGTGATGAAGTTGTGGGCATTGGCCTTCTGGGCAGCCTGAACCACGGCCTCGAAGGAGGCTGAAGTTAAGCCATAGGAAATATTATCCGCAATAGAGCGGGCGAACAGCACGGGCTCCTGGCTCACCAGGGAGATCTGCAGGAAGCAAGGGAGAGCAGGGGTCAGGAGCACAAGAGGCACTGCACGACATCTCGGACCACCGATATTTGTTCCTGCTGAGTAAGGACCGAGATCAAGACACAGAAATGTCATTAACCAAGACACAGAAGGGCACAAGGTGAGCTTCCAGTGAGGACATCAACGTCAGGGTGCTCCGTTTGCATCTTCTGCTGGAAAGCCATTTTACTGGAGAGCAACCTGATGCAATGCTGGCACCTGGGATGGGCTTCCCCCTCCTAAAGCCTGCTGTGGTTTTGCTCCAGATCTGTTATTCCCATCACTGTTTGCTTTTCCCAGAATGGAAGACCAGTTGCTGGGATAAGTCAAGCTGCAGAGACCCTCTCCCAGGCCCTTGCTGATTTTGCTTTCAAGGCCAGTAATCACACTGGGGCCATGTGAATGAGCCCTCTTGCATCTTTTAATCCCAAATGAGCAAGTTATAGGGAGGTAACTGCTACAATTCCTTAATTGCTTAGCAACGGTCTCCCTGTCCTGCCTTACAGCCATGGCTGTTCACCATCACGTTCAGCTGCTTTATCAAACCCTTGATATTGGAATAAATCAAACCTTTCAAACTATTACTCAGAATTGTGTGTGAGAGTCAGGGAGACATGGTCATATTTTAATTGACTTCTCCCCATGCTCCTAACACCATGCCAGGCTTTCTAAACTGAAAGACTTGCCTGGCCTTTGATTTTCACTCTCTACGGACAGGGAATGTAAATTAGTCACAGTGACTTTGGCTTTCCAGCCTGTCTCTGATCAATTGTTTTCAGGTTTTCCTGCTGACTGCTGAGGCCATTTGCTCTGGGGCAAACAAAGGAGGCAGTTACTTGCAGAGATGAAGGCTGATCTGTGCTGACACACAGATGAGAGCTGAGGGGCCCAGACCCCTCTCCTAGGCAAAGCACCAGCCCTTCTGGTACTCCAGCTGCTGCCAGGATCCTGAGAGGTTTAACTCCCCATTAGCTGAGAATTACTGTAAGATCTTAAGGTAGAAATTGCTGGAGGAATGCAAAACTCTTTCTCCAAACCCAATTTAGATGATAATTAATCCAACAGCCAAAAACATATTTCTACTGTGTTGGCCAAAAAAAAATACCAAACAAAACATGTTTTTTTGCTCTGTTTTTTGGAAGGCTTCCCCTTCCCCTTGAAACCACCCTCCATGCCTTTCCCTTCCACCCCCACAAATTACACGAATTCATTTCTTGGACCACTTCCAGCCTCCAGCTTTCTGGACGTTTCTGAAGCTGCCCGACCAAATCCAAAGCAACGTGCAGCGGGTGCCATGCATCCCCTCTGAGCCCTGCGGGTGGCAACTGGGCTAAGCAGCACACAGGGATCCCAACCAGAATACACGTATCAGTCGCTCGTACCACGGAGTGCAGGTACTTGTGATCGTACATGTTAATGGGACACCCATCCAGCAGCACCTGCCCGTCCTGCAGAGGGTAGAAGTTCTCCAGGATGTTGACGCAGGAGCTCTTCCCGCTCCCCGAAGGACCCACCAGCGCTGTCACTTTGCCAGGGTGCAGAGTGAAGGACACGTCCTGCAACGTGGATGGGAGAGCGTGCTCAGGTCCAGGCTTTTCTCAACGTCCTGGGGCACTACACAAGAGAAGCAGCCTGAATCTGGCCAGAGTCACCCTCTGCCTTGCTGATGTGCCACGTCGGCCGTTTCTCCTTGGCTCTGAGGAAGCAAAAAGCCTCCAAATTGCTTCAGATATACCTGCTGATGTAGCAGCTCCTCTAAAAAGCAAACTGACCTCTTTGCTGCTCGCCCCTGCCTCATGCTCCCAGCCCCTCTCCCACGGAAACAGTCTGAGGCAGCTTGGCACACAGCCCTGTACCACGCTGACACGTTTAATGCCCGAGCAGGAACAAGGGGGTTATTAATAAATCTCACTCCTTGTAAGGAAGGCGGGCCCTAAACACCCGCTGCTCCTTTTAATCTGTTTTCCAGCATGAGCTGAGCCTGCCTTTACCCATCCCTCTGACGGGCAGCCGACAGTCCCCATGGGCTGGGGTGGAGCAGCAGCAGCAGCAGCAGCGCCCGCAGGGCTCACCTGCAGGACCTGCGTGGCGGAGCGAGTGCGGTAGGAGAAGGTGACATTCCTGAACTCCACCTTCCCGTCCACGTGAGCCGGGGCCAGGGTCCCGTCGTGCACCATGGTGGGCTTGCGGTCGATGAACTCGAAGACCTTCTCAGCAGCTCCCACTCCCTGCATGAGGCCGCTGTACACGGAGCCGATGGACTGGGGGGGAGGAGGGAAAGCACTGGCTTTTCCCCATCCCCAGGGGAAAGCAGCCAGTGCCACTCCCAAGGAGAATGGCTGAAGCATTCCCATGTCTCCCATTGTCTGACATTGACTGCAGTCATTAAGACACGGGAAAAGAAAACTCTTCCTCTTCTTGTTGGGTATGGAAGGGATGTTCCAGGGTAAAGGAGTTTTTTCAGTATTAAACCCAGAGCTGTAAGAACAGTTTGTACTGCAACTGCCTGTCCCACCCGGAGGGGAAAAAAAGCCCCAAACCTAAATCCACACCAAAACCACAGCCGGGAAACGCCACCAGAGCCTGCAGTCATCTGAACAGATGGTGAGAGCTGGGCCAGCTGCCTCCAGCTCTGCCATGCCCCTGTACAGAGGCTGAGAGGAAACCTGTACCAAAACCACACTGGGCTGAGAGGAAACCTCGACTGGATCATTCCTGACTGGATTAGCCAAGTTTATGCCTCTGCAAGGAGAAGGCAGCCCTGGGTGGGCTCTACCATCCCACCCACAATCCCATCTTGCTAACGAGCTGCCAATGCAGCAGCTTGCAGCCTATTCCAGGGAAAGAAAAAAAAAAAAAAAAGTAATATAATTAAGTTTTTAATGAAGCCTGAAATTTAACAGGCAGCTTTGTAATCCCTTCATTCTTCAGCCAGGAAATGTGCTTGGCAGGCAGCCAGGGCTCTGCCCTTCAGCAGGGCCAGCCTGACCCCTCTGGTCCCAGCTGCTTTTTGGGGGACAAGCTGCTTCAGGAACACGGAGGTTGTGAGACCTCAGCAGGGGAGGAATGAGGAGCAGAGGGGAGAATCCCCCCTGTGGCAGTGCCACACCACCATGGAAATGTGTCACAGGAAATTCAGCACTGAACCTATCCCTGCACCTGCCCCGGGACCCTCTGGGAGATAGAAAGGGGAGCCCAGAGGGTGGGGAGGCCCTGGCAAAGGGTGCCCCAGAGAAGCTGTGGCTGCCCCACCCATGGAAGCGTCCAAGGGTGGGTTGGATGTGGCTTGGAGCAACCCGGGAAGGGGTGGAAGGTGCCCCTGCCCACGGCAGGGAGTTGGAATGAGATGGTCCTTAAGGTGCCTCCCGACCCAGCCCGTTCTGGGATGCCCTGACTCACCTCCATGCAGTCTCCCAAGACGAACTCGTAAATGATGAAGGATATCAGATTTCCACTCGTCATTTGCCCAGAGATCACGAGGTGCCCACCATAGTAAAGGATGCTGACCTGGACCACCAGCAGGGTCAGCTGAAAGCAAGAAACAGCCCAGAATCAGCAAGGACAACGGGGATATTTTGGTGCGTTTGTCATTACTCACACAACAGCCCAAACTTCATGAGCTGACATTTATTCTTTGAGCCCCGAGCTGAGGATTCCTGACAGTACAGCTGACAGCCCTAGGAGTGAGCATGGAAATAAGAAAAACAACTCAAGCACACGGGCTGATTTAAGGAGCTGGGCAGATAACTTTCAACAAAACAAGTCCCGAGGGACAACAGCCAAGGAGGCAGAATTTGGCTGAAATAACAGAGCATCTCATGAACTTCTGTCTTGGACTAAAGTCCTCAAGCATAATCATCTTTGTTCAAAATTATCCAAAGCATGCAGTCACCTCACCACTAAAATAAACTTTCTGGTATATGAGTGTGACACATTTTAATTTAGAACACAGAGTCAAGCCAGGAGTTAATGCAGAATATCCTCCTTGCCTGTACAAGTCCCTGAAGCATAACCCCAGCTGTAGCCTGAAGTCAGTGTGGGGGGTACCACCTACTCTCGAAAGGAGACAGATCAGCTCTGATGTGACAAATAGCAGCCCCTTTTATTCAGCTGGTTTTGTTCCATGCTGCCCAAGTGCTCCAAAAAGCAGCGATGCCCCAGCGCCCTGTGGGACCAGAAGAGGCTGTAAATTCACTCAGATAAAAATACAGGGGAAAAAATGCCTCCTCTGTAGCTCTGACCTTAAGCTCCTGCGTTCCCTCCAAGAAAGACTCTCCCAGGGCTGAGCTATATCTATATCCATTGTCTTCTTCCTACGTGAGCCCTACAGGAGCAGTTTTTGAGGGCTTTTGCCTTCTTAGATTTGTCAGGATCAGTGACAACCCAGTTCATGCTCCAGCTTCACCTGGGAGCCCAGAAACAATGCTAATAATACTCCCACTTTGTTTCCAGACTCGGGGAGCCATAAAGTCTCTCACAGCTGCTCCAAGGCACCATAACTCACAGACCCTTCACCAGCGACTGCCTTGATCCCTGAATGTGCAGAGACAAGGGCAGCCTCACGTGAGGGTTTTGCCGACGCTGGAGAAGTCCCAAACCATCTGGTGCTAAACGATGAGAAAGCATTTTGTAGGGGAATAAAAAAAAAAAGAAAAAAAAGGAAAAAAAAAAGCCCAAAGCCAAAGCCCAGCAGCCTCCCTGCCACCACCCACACGCAGAAAATCTCCGTGCCCGAGCAGGAGCTCAACCAACGGCACGGCTGCTCCCAGCCGGAGCCCCGGAGCGGAGCTGGCACAGGCACGCACTGCAGCACCACGCAGGCACGGGCTGCTCCACGACCTTGAGCTCTGATCAGGGATTGCCCCATTTGCAGGGGAAAACAGGCAGGTCTGTGGAAAGACACAGTTTCTGTGGAAAGGCGCTGCCTCGGGGGCGAGACAGGGCGTATTTTTTGACGGATGAAAATAACAAACCATCAAGAGCCCAGGGATTACATCAGGGCTGGGCTCACCCCACAGAGTTCCCTTGGAAGAGGAAGAGAACCACGTGTGCTTTGGGATCTGGAGACGCTCCCCTGCCCACCCCAGCCCCACGCAGGGAAGCCCCAGGGCCATCCACCTACCCCGCTGGACCAGACGTAGTAGGTGTAAGCCATGGCCTCCCGCTTGTTGAGCTTGTACACCTGCTGCAGCTTCTGCCAGTACACGTTGGCCTCCGTCTCCTCGTTGGCGAAGCTGCGGACGGTCTTCATGGCGGAGATGGTCTCCTCGGCCGTGTTGTTGGCCTTGGCCAGAGCGCTCTGCACATCCTTGGAGAGCTTCTGCAGGGAGCAGGGGGGAGGCAGAGGGAGCTCAGCGGGTGCCAGGCTGCCCGTGGCACATCTCCCCGCTCGCCCCGGGCTCTGGGACCCCGCCAAGTGGGCACGAGGACAGGCAGATGCATACAGGACATTCCACAGCCCGGCCACCTCTTCTATCAGACCTGAGATGCTCCCACTCCTGGGCATGAAGCAAGGTAAGAGCCCAGGCTGCACCTGTCTGCCCACAGAGGTTAAATGCCACCTTCCTGCCCCCACTGCTGGCCACAAAACACTCCGGCATCACTCCCACCGGCTCCGAGGCCACCCGCAAGCTCCCGATGGCTTCACTGGGAGGCCAGCCCAGCACCGTGGCAATGCCAGCTGCTCCTGCCTACCTGGTAGTACTTCCCATAGACATCAGACACCAGCATGATGATGGGGAAGCCCATGAAGGTGACCAGGGAGAGCTTCCAGGAGAGGCTGAACATGAAGAAGATGACGCCCGTGGCCTTCACCACGTTGCGCAGGAAGATGTTGATGTTCTGGGAGACCAGGTTGCTCACGATGCTCGTGTCCGACGTCAGGCGGGAGATGACGTCCCCTGCAGCAACGAGGGGTGGGGAAAGGGAGAGCGGGGACCTGTCACCACGGCAGCTGACCGCCTCGCCGTGTCCCAAATCCCACGCCAGGGGCCAGATGGAGCTCCCCCATCCAACCGGCCGGGGGGCCGGAGGGGTGCCATGGAAGGGGGGGGGCATCTCCACCGCTGGGGATGCAAAGCAAAACAGAGGAGCTTGGATTGCTGCATGCACGAGGAGCAGGAGGTGGCACCTGAAGGCACAAGCGACATCCCTGGGTCGCCACGGGTGGCTGTAGGGCAGCAAGGGGGGCCGTGGCCGCATCCTATGCTGGAGGGCAGCCCGCAGGTCACACACAGTCCACAGCCCGGAGCTGACCCAAGGGCCCTGAGGACATGGGTCCAGCTGCTAAGGGATGAAGCTCTGGCGGTGCCTTTTGGTGGAGCTGGGTGTTACAGCCAGCAAACATCACACTGAACTCCTAAATCCTTGGCCTGTGTTTTGAGTCCAGGGTTACTTGTATCCCAATTCCAGTAACGTCACTGCTGTCCTCAGCTACCAAGGCACTGTGCAGCGACTGCTAAATACAGCAACAGCCTCAAAACTAAAAATACCACCGAGACAAAATTAAACGTGTGAAAGTTACACCAGAGTGGCACGGCCTGGGACCAGGACTGGGACAGGACTGAACTGCAAGCAGGAAAAGCAACAAGCACACCCAGCAAGCCTCACACACCCGAGGTGTCAGGGACGGGAGCAGAGCTGGAGAGCGGCCCACCAATAGGCACTGATGGGAGGAAGGAAACGGGAGTTTTGGGGGTGGGACTTCTGGATGCCAGGCTGATGGATGGCAAGGGGACATCCCCACGGTGGGAGGCAACAGAAAGGGAAGAGCTTTCTGCCTCTCTTTTCTAACCACGAGCGCGCAGGCGCCGCCTCCGGCTGCCCCCAGTCTGCCGTATGACAGTAGAGCAAGCCAAGGGGGGAAAAATCCGGGATGGGATAGAGGGCTTGGAGCAAATCCAGGGGAGACAGGAACCAACCTGTGCGATTCTCATCAAAAAAACTCATCTCCTGAGACACCAGCGACCTGAAGAGGCAGTTGCGAAGGCGGATGTTCAGTCTTGCAAAGATGAGCGTAAAAACGCCGCCCCGGATACCTGCGGCAAATGAGCTAATTGCAGATAAGAAACGTTATAGAGCCATGGACACGAAACCCTCTCAGCAACCCACACACCCCCGCGCCAGGCCAAGGGCCTGGGCAGTGCTGACACCGCCAGCCCACACTGCTCCTGGGTGCCACCAGCACAGTGCTAACCGCGGTGGTCACGAGCTTTGGGAGGGGACGCAGCACTGCTGCATTCCCCAGGGAACCATTCCCCGTGTCCATTCCTGCTCCCCCACCTCGAGGGCTACACAAAGGCCTCGCGACTGCCAGCCACGGCCTCGCTGCATCGTGACAGCACAGAAAATTTCACAGCACATCCCTGGGGTCTGGCAGCGAGCTGATGGAGTGGGTGCCCGTGCCCACCATCACCACGAGCTCCTGTGGGAAAACCCCAAACTCCTTGGCATGGCCACAGGCAGTCCCCGGATTACCTTCCTATGGCGAGCAGCGACATGACCAGCACGGCCGTGGAGAAGCGATCCATGCTCTTCTGCACCACGATGCCGTCGATGGCCAGCCCCGTGTAGTAGGGCAGGAAGGTCTCTCCTGCAGGACAAGCACAGGTTCAGCCCCACGGCATGAGATTGGCACAGGACCTGCGTTCCAACAGCCTGTGGACAGCCCCATGCCCACCACAGAGCTCCTCGGCCATCGCCACAATACGCCCCGAGCGTGTGGCACGTGGGGATGTTGCGCTCCCAGTGTCTTCCGTCCCCTCTTGCATTTGGTTTTGCCCCACTGCATTTTTCACCCACCCCATGCAGCACGAGCCACCCAAAAAAAAGCAATGCTAGGGTGCCTCCAAGCCCCACCACCACGGCTCCTCCATCCCTCTGGTGAGGATGGGAGCACACCACGGCCCGCCCGGTCCCTTCACTCACCCAAGGCGGCCACGAGGAGGAAGAAGGAGGCGATGCCCAGGAAGAAGGCATCCGGCTTGGTGTAGGACAGCAGCTTATGGATGGTGGGACCTGCTGCCTCCTCCCTCTTGTCCCTCGGGGTGCCCCCATCGCAGCTCTCCTCCACCTCAGCACGGGACTCGGAGCCGGGCCCCAGCGCCTCGCGGGAGGAGGTGACGCAGGCCAGCAGCTGCCACAGCCCGAAGGTGGCCGCCAGCGCCACGTAGGTCCAGGCGAAGAGCCCCCAGAACCAGGGGTCCCTGATGGTCTTCCGCACCTCCGAGTAGAGCAGCAGCTTCACCATCATGTAGATGCCCATGAGGAGGCAGACGACGGCGATGAAGGTCCGCGACGCGCGCAGGCGCCGGGGGCCGTAGGCCGTGTTGGTGGCCACGCCGATGGCAGCCCCCAGCAGCACGCAGCTGCGGTACAGGCAGCCCCCCCAGATGTCCAGCAGCGAGTTGAAGATGTTGAAGTGCCGCAGGTCCTGCAGGACGTTGCGGCCGCCCTGGCCGTGGGTGTAGAGCAGCGTGGTGACCACCACATCGGCCCCGCTGAGCGCCAGCGTGCTGGCCACCGCCTTCCAGGCGCGCATCCTCGTGGCTGGGCTGGGGGGGTCGCTGACGTGGAGAGGGGCAGCGCTAACACAGGAAGGACGTGCTCATGTCAGCCTCTGCTGTGGGGTGAGAAGAAGGGGATGGGGGTTATTTACCCCAGGGAGGAGGCAAGGGAAGGGAAGCAGGATGGGGGAACAACCGTGCCAGCTCCCCACCAACCCATCCTGACTCCAAACGCCTCCCTCCCCTCCCCTGCTGCCCTCGCCCCAAGGTATTTCATTAAATGAGCAGCACCAACAAAGACAAACTTCCCTCCTGGATGCCTTCACCCATCCTGAATCCCACAGCAGAAATCTGCACATCCCGATGGGAACCTTTGTCCCCCGCCTGCTGTGGCAGCTGCTGGATGCTGCCGTGACATCTGTGCAGCCACGTGTCCCTACGGAGCCAGGTAGGTGTTAAATTTGGACAGTCCCTTCCCACCTTTCCCAGGACAAAGCCAAAAACAAGCAGTCAAAACCGTCGGAAAGCAGACAGGGAAGCAACTCAGCTCTATAATGGATCCCCCTCATCAAAATAAACCTAAACCATATGCCCTGCAGCTCGTCGCACCTTACTGCCCCCAGCCCTTTTGGATATCAGCTCGGGCTAGCCCACCAAACCCGCTGTGCGGCCAGCGTGCGGTTTCAATGACACAACAAAAATCCCGAGAGGAAATGAAGAAGGGCTCGGAATCCCGCGGGAGAGGAAGGCTCCGGGGCGGGCTGGACGCTGTGGCCCCGGGGGTGTGTGCGGCAGCAGCGGGCACGGCAAAGCGCAGCGAGCCCGGCCCGCTCTCAGCGCGGCTCACCTGCCCCGCCGCCGTGCCCTGAGGAGCCACGCGTTGGCAAGAGGGAGGGAGGAGCCCGATTCCTGAAATTTGTGCTGGCTCAGCAGCTGGTGGCGGCACAGTGCGGAAGGCGCCGCGCAAAGGGCTCCATGTGCCGGCCACGCTCCGGCCCGAGCGCCCGCAGCCCCCCAAAACCAAACCCTTGGCGAGAGAGCTGCCCGGCGGTCGGGCAAGCGGGATAAAAAGCTGAAAAAGCGGAGGGAAACGGGGCAGAGGCTGCGCCGAGGGGAGGCACGGGGGTGGGTGGGGAAGGAGGGATGGAAGCGAAGCGGAGCGGCGGTGCCAGGGAGGAGCAGCGCACG
This sequence comes from Regulus satrapa, assembly GCA_013396955.1. Lineage (NCBI taxonomy): Eukaryota > Metazoa > Chordata > Aves > Passeriformes > Regulidae > Regulus > Regulus satrapa. Next base: position 229,158 of record VWZN01012379.1, on the reverse strand, counting down.
CTTCCCAGGGTGCTCGCTGCTGCCATCCGCTGCAAAGCTGCGCGGATCCGGCCCGGCCAGGAGCAGCAGCAGCAGCAGCAGCNCCCCCCAAACGGACACGCCCCTCCTGCGGCGCGCGCCCGGCCCCGCCCACGGAGCGGGCACCGGGGACCCCAAATTTTGGGACTGGGAATGCGGGGGGGGTGTCCCGGTTCCCGCTCCGCCCTGGCCCGGTAAACCCCGCCCCGACGCGGCAAAGGCAGCCCCGCAATTTTCCCCGCCTCAGAAGGGGTTTTGTTATTTTTTTTTTTTTTTTTTTAAAGACATGTTTTTAAGTTTTAAAAATGATTTTATTGGTTCTGCGTGGTTTCTGCAGTAGAGAGGGAAAATACAACAGAGGAGTTGGTTCAAAAGCAACCGGAAGAAGGGCTCGAAATAATATTTTATGTTCATCCCTAAAGAGGGGCTCGATGGGGATTTAATTAACCCCTCAAGAGAGACTTGGCAAGTGTTTAATTAACCCCTAACACAGAGGGATCCACTTTCAAGAAAACTACCTTATAAATGAATTATTTTCCCCCTTGGCCTCCTACTCCAGCTCTTGAGGAACAGAAGGGCTCAAGCCTTTCCCTGGACAGCACCCATGAATCCAGGTGGCCTATACAGCTGACAGAGGGGCAGGGCAGTGGCATTATCCCAAAGTTTCCAAGTTTTTGGAGTGCTGGGTTTAAAAACACCTCTGTGACCCTCACTAGCACAGGCACAGATGTCTTGGAGTTCATGCCATTTGTGGAGAGAACAGAATGCTGACATTACAAAAGACAAATTAATTTTTCTCTGCCTGGATAGCCAAAAGCAAAAATACCACATTCTGTCGTTGATTTTATTTCTGCCAGGAAATGCTTCAAACAAAACAAAACAAAAAAATTAAAAGCAAAAAAAAAACCCCAAAAATCTCTCACGTCAAGCCCTTCCCACATCCACCAGGAACACAGTCAGACCTGGAGTGACTATTCCTGGCTCAGGCTCCCAGCAGGGACACTTTTAAGCTGCAGCAAACGTTGTCTGTGGCTAAGCCAGGTCTGGTTTCTGCTTCTCTTCCATCTGCACCCAGACCGCTCCCAGACTTTGGTGCAATCACTCCCAAAGGGCAACTTCCAAGCCACAGTCAAGGTGGAGCTTCTTGGCAGGACCGAGTCGCTCCCTGCCAAACCTAAACGAGCACGGTGCCGCCTCCCTCGGTGCCAGGGACGATCCAAGGGCAAACCCGGACCAGGACGGGACTGAACAGACCCCTTTGTCTGAACCTTCCCCTTCCTTTCTCCCAGGACAGAGCGGGCACGCCTGCACCCTGCGCTGCCACGCAGCCGGGCCACAAGCCCTGGGGACAGTCGGCGCCGTCCCCGGCGCCGCAGGACCCCCGGCACGCCCCGGGGTTTAGCCGCTTTTCTTCCCGCCCGGCATGCTCTGCTCAGGGGGCAGCACTGTCTCGATCTGGAACGACACGAACTGGCCCTTCTTCAGCTTCTTCAGGGAGCTGGCAGCGCTGCCCCCAAACACGTTGTCCTCCACCTTGAAGGCCAGAGAGGGCAGGCCCCGAGCTTTCCTCTTCGCCCCCTTCCGCTCCCGCTTGCAGGCCGTGGTCATGTTGGAGATCACCTGTGAGGAGAGTGGAGGGCTGGGGCTCCGAGGAGTCACTCGGCATCAGCTCTGACACAATCCCGGGTCACAATTCTCTGAGAGAATCCTCAGGGTCGCAAGGGATCTCTGGAGATCATCCAGGCCAAGCCCCTGCCTGGAGCAGGACACAGGAACACGTCCAGGTGGGTCGGGAATGTCTCCACAAAGGGAGAATCCAAGACCTCCCTGGGCAGTTCTAGTGCTCTGCCACCCCCTAATGGAAAGAAACTCTTCCTCGTGTTGAGGTGGAACTTCTTGTGGCTCAGTTTGTGGCCATTCCTCCTCATCCCGTCACCGGGTGCCACCGAGAAGAGACTGACACCATGGTCTGACACCCCTCATAGGTATTGTCATGGACTGATGACATCTCCTCTCAGTCTTCTCCACACTGAGCAGGCCCAGCTCCCACAGTCTCTCCTCATAAAAGAGGCTGAGATGAGTGAGAGCTGGCAGTGCCAAAGCTGGATGCACCTGGGGCAAGGGAGGGACTAAGCAGGGACTTCCCAGCCTTGTTCTCAGCACCCCAAACCAGCAGGAGACCTTGTGGTGTGAAACTGCAATCCCACGGCCGTGCTCTGAGCTGCCGGGGCTCCATCAGTAGAGGGCAGAAGGGGATCTAGGCTGGAGTGCCACAAAGCCCAGGAAAGCTTTATCACCTCCTGGTATTTCCTGCACACCTCAATATATAAATAAATATAAATGTAATATGTAAAGGAGGAAGGATATGCCTCCTTTATCGCCTCCACAGCCCCAGTCCCTGCCTGGATGCAGGAGAGCTGGTGATCCCAACAGCAGAGGTTCCCTCAGGGACAGGACAGAGCTCCTGCTGCCCTCTGCCACCATGTGCAGCTCCATTTCACAAAAAGGGAGCTGAGCTAGTGAGCCTGAGCTGCCAAAGGGAGCAGATCCCACATCTCCAGCTCCCAGGCCCTCCTCCCTCCTTTCCCATATTCCTCCTCTTGTTCCCTGGCAAGAACAACCATAGTCCAGGTGAGATCAGAGAGAACCAAACAACCCTGACTGAGTGTAAGACATGACTGAGCAAACAAAGCACCTGAGCCTTGCCTGTGATTCTTTGGCACACAGCTCACCAAGCACTTCACAGGGGCACACTGAGGTCATTTTTCAAGTGAGGGAACCAAGGGACAGAGAGACAAAAGGAGCTGCCCGAGGTCACCCAGCACATCAGAGACAGTCAGGAGCTGCATGCTGACTTTGCTCCCCCAGCCCATCTCACTGCTCCTCGTGGCATCCCCAACCTCCTCCCGTGTTGGGGCGAGGTTACTTTAAACCTTCCTAGTTACACAGCATCTCCCTGAAGGCTTTTTGTGCCTGCCTAAGGAGAGACTCCCTTGGCTGATCTGGGATGCAGATTACAAGGCAGGGAGCTGGGCAGGCTGGGACACAGCTCTCATGAGCCTGATGGGGCGAGTCAGTCCCTCCTATTTCATCACCCACCTCTGAGCAGCACCACCAGCAGCCTCCCCGCGGTGCTGGCCCAGAGGGTCCAGCTCTGCTCCTGCTGCCCTTGGCACACACTGAGGTGCCCCCTCTCCTCTCAGGCCAGGCTTAGACTCAGCTGCAAAATGATTTCAAGGCACCACGAGACTTACAATCTCCTTCACCACGTTCTGCTGCTCCTGCACCGTGGCTGTGAACGGCGGGAGGCTGTCGGCCTTCCCGGAGCCAGCCCCCTGCTCTTTAGAATCCTTGACAAAATCCACCTGCAAGGCACAGATTCGGGTGTTACTCTGCAACCACGGCAGCAAAAAAAGCTCCCTCAAGGCTCCCCGGGGCCTCGGTTTACCTCTGAGGACAGGCACACGTATCTGTTGAACATGAGGAAGAAGGGGCTGTACTTGGTGGCCGAGTTGACCGAGGTGCGGAACTCGAAGAGCAGGGGGTCCAGGTGCGCGTCCCACTCGCTGGGCTTCTCGTTCACCACGCTGCAGATGGAGGCCCTGAGCACCTCGGCGCTGCAGTCCCCGGCGCCGGGGGCGTCTGCGGGCTCTGCGGGCGTGAGGAGCTGGGAGATGTTCCAGCGCTCGCACAGGTGCCGGCTGACCTGGCAGAGCACGGGGAGCACGGCGTGTCAGCCCCTCAGTGCCTCACAGGCACCGTGCTCCCCGCACAAAACGCTCCCCAGAAAAGTTTTAGAGCTTGGGAAAATGTTTTGGTCCCGTGCTTGAAGCTTTCTGCAACGCTGGGTTTAATCCCGGGGCTGGAATTTCATGCACGGGGGCTTTCCTTCTAAGCAGAGAGGACTTGTACCACTGATCCACAACCTTAAATCCCTGCCAAAGGTGAAAGCTCTGACAAATCAGCTCCTGCTCCCGACAGGGCCGAGGCAGGGATAAAGCAGCATCAGCTCCTCATCCCCGCTACACAGCACACCGCAACTCTGCCTTCAGCTCCTGCTGCCCAAAAATCCTGCTGCCCAAAAATCCTGCTGAAGGTCCTGCTGCCCAAAAAGCCTGCTGAAGGTCCCGCTGCCCAAAAATCCTGCTGAAGGTCCCGCTGCCCAAAAAGCCTGCTGAAGGTCCTGCTGCCCAAAAATCCTGCTGAAGGTCCTGCTGCCCAAAAAGCCTGCTGAAGGTCCTGCTGCCCAAAAATTCTGCTGAAGGTCACGTTACTGCCCCCCGAACCACCCCACACCAGACCTACCTCCTCGCAGAAGTCCCAGCTCTGACTGGTGTAAATGTTCTTGGCGGCGCCAAACCTGGGCAAGAAGAGGACACACGGCTGGTTTTACTCCATCAGCTGAGGCAGAGCCCAAGGAGTTCCATCTTTAGGGGTGCAAAGGGGACAGGAAGGGGACGGGACCCTCCAGTGGAGGCTGCTGTGACCTCACTTCCCCAAGAGCAGAGACAGCTCTGCTGGTCCCTCTGCTCCAAACCAGCCAAGCCTGTTTGCTTTTGAATGATGAGGCAGCAGGAGAGAAGAGAGGAGCTTCTCGCTCTGAATTCAGACCTCCTCTGGCCCCGCGTGTTTTCCACAAGGACAGCGTCACGTGGTGACACGAACACTTTCTAGGAGAAATCCGGGAATGGCTTTAAAGCTTCTGCAGAGAACTGGGACACAGCTCCCCTGGCCTCGGGCTATTCAGAGAAACATTTCTGCCTCTTTCTTCTCTGCCCATAACAGGAGGGTAACAGGCTCTTCACAAGGACTTTGCAAAGAGCGACTGAGAGACGCTGCACGGTCTCCCCTGTAGAAGGGAGAGTTCCTGCTCTCAGAGGAAAACATCCTGAGGACACTGGGTATTTTTGTGACACACCCCAGCCTTCCCCATCGCACTGCAGAGCTGCAGCACAACCGAGAGCAGAGGAGCCCACCTGTAAAAAACAGCAGCCAGGGCTTTAGCCACGGAGAAGGGATCTTTCTTCTGCAGAGGAGCAGCCTCCACCCACTTGGTGAAGTAGTCAGTCACAAGCAGGACGTGTGTGTTGCTCTGGCTTGTCTCGGGAAAGGGCCCTGCGTAAACAGCCATTAAAAAAAAATTTAAAAATCAATGGGATGCCGTCACCTCCCCCACACGGGGAAGGTTAAGAACCCAGTGGCTGCAGAAGTGGCCGTGACTCTTTTCTGCAATGTCATATTCGGCCAGAACGTTTTCGGTGACCTCTGTCAGCAAAAACACACCCGTGAGAGCTCCGGTTCTGGGGAAGAAGGCGCGCCCACAGCTCTGACAGACCGGGAGCCGAGCCAAGCCCGGGGATCGGGTTGCACCCTGGGCGCTGCCCTGGCCTCCTTGGCACCTCCTCAGAGGCAGCGGCAGCTTTCCCTGGGTGCAGCTTTCCCTGGGTGCAGCTTTCCCTGGGTGCGTGTGGCAGCAGGTCTGCCACGCTCCCGGCCGGCGGGGAGGAGCCCCGAGAGCCACTTGAGACACTCACTCACTCACTCACTCACTCACTCACCGTGGATGTCTAATCCCAGCACTTCCCAGGGGGATTCCACCCTGACGGGCCTGGCTTTCCGCGTCACGCTCTTGTTGTGCTCCGCGTTCTGGCACGTTTCACACATCTTGATCTGCGGAGGGGAAAAAAAAAGGGATCAAAGGACTTGGGGAGGCGCTGACGGATCCTGTCAGACTCAGCCTGCGCGGGCTGTGGAGGGGTGAGACACACAGCAGGGCTGAGCAGTTCCTCACAATAAAAATAAGGATGCACAGGGGGGGAAAAAGAGAACCAAACAGAACAGGCTGACGCATCTCACCTTTCACAAGGCTCGCCTGACAGCTTTCTCTGACACAATAACCAATTTTCTCAACGTGGCCTACAGCTAAGCTATTTCTCACCCTGTTTCCAGGCAAATCTTTATTGTATTTTAACCTCCCAGTGCTGGTTAGAGAAATCCCCAGCCCTAGGACGCTGGAGGAGCTCAGACCATGCAATGCAAGCACACTCCTTAAGCCACAGAATCCCGCTGCAGGGAACTGCCAGCAATGAAACCGGCGAGGCAAAGCAGCTGAGGAGACACCGAGATCCTCCTCTTGCCACAGTTTAGGGAACTGGGCAGCTCTGGAAGGAACTCAGACTGCCCAAAGCTAAACTCAGCCATTTGTCTGAAACAACCCCACGCTGNTAGGGAACTGGGCAGCTCTGGAAGGAACCCAAAGCTAAACTCAGCCACTTGTCTGAAACAACCCCAGCCTTACCAAAGCTGCCCTGCGCTGGGAGGCTGAGGAGGCTTCCTGGCACTCAGCCTAAGACACCCAGCCTGTCCAGCTGCCTCCAGACGCTCCTGCAGAGTAACTCGGGCATGTGGCATCCCAGCACGGCAGGGACACCAGCCCTGCAGGGGGCTCCGGTGGCTGCCGCCAGCAGCGGGGGCACGGACACGGCCGCTGCTCTGCACTCACCCAGTCCACAACATCCTTGACGATGCCCAGCCAGTAGTACCGGCTCTGGATGCGGTGCACGGTCTTCTTCTGGCCCAGGTGGTTCCCGATGTCGGTGAAATGGCTTTCCAGGAAGACCTGCCGCCTCCGCTCGGGATCCACGATCACCTCGCGCTTCTCCTCCTTCTTGGGCCCCACGTAGTAGAGGCAGCCGCCTGCGGACGCCACAGCTCGGTGTCCAACGGGAGCCCCTGGCAGCCGCTCGCCTCCAGGAAAAGGCTCCTTTTCCACCGGGCGGAGACGGCTCCGGCAGCTCCC
>VWZN01012379.1:172521-221585 GCA_013396955.1 Regulus satrapa | reverse complement strand
GATCCAGGGGCAGCCCCACAGCTGCTCTGGGCACCCAGTGCCAGCCCCTGCCCTCCCTCACAGCCAGGAATTCCTTCCCAAAGTCCCTTCGGACCCCGCTGTCTGCCGCGGGAAGCCATTCCCTGTGTCCTGCCCCTCCGTCCCTTGGGAATTATCTCCATCGTTTTGTCTCGGTCCCTTCAGGCCCTGCCCTCAGAGGGGCTCCCCAGAGCGGGGCCGGACCCCCCGGCCCCGTGCCCGGGCTCATCCCGGGGCCCTCGGGGTCTCCCCAGAGCCGAGGGGGCTGCGGGAGCCCCCCCAAAGCAGCAGCAGCTGCCGGCACCGTCCCCAGGGAAGGATTCCCCGCAGCCAGGAGCGGATTCAGCCAACACCCTGCCATTAAATCCTGTCATTCAACTCATCCCAGCGGCCTCCGAGCCGCTCCCTCCTTGCATTTACTGCGCTGCCTCCCGGTGCCCTCGTTTGTCTTTCCTTGTCCCTCCTTGCTGAATCCTTGGTAAAGCAGCCCCGAGCTGGGATCCTACAGAAATTGCCCCTTTATCCCGGAATCTCAGCTTCTTTCCAGGCCTGGGACAGGGAGCAGCAGCTCCCCTGTCACCTGCCACGAAGGGGACCCACAGGTTCCTTTAGGAATTCTTGGCAGAATGATGGTGGCAGTAAATCATCCTGTTAATTAGAGCTTTATTAACTGGATGTTATGATTCACACGGCACGGAATTTATGAGTGGAACAGCTCAGGATTTCCCCAGGCACAATCAGTGGAGCACAACAAGCGATGCAATACAGGATTTATAAAACAGCCTCACTTAGGATTTCAGGATCTTAACTTTAGCTGTCATTTATAATCACCTAGGTCCTAACCACTTTTTAATCAATCCAGGAGCTGCCTGGATCAGCTGTTGGCTCTGCAAGGGCACCTTGGCCTGTCTCCACCACACTTAGTAATCCTTTCCTGACAGGACTTGTCTTGCTCCCAGCAAATGTCTTTACTTTGGACAATGCCTCCATTGTCAGAGCAAAAACCAGATTCAGGAGGTGTCAGAATGCCTGAAAGGGCTGAAACCTCACAGCTCCACTTGGCACTTGCTCAGAAAGTCCTCAGTTACTTTTTAAGTCATCTGTGAAGAGAACATCAACTCCTCTCAGGCGTGTGGCCTTCCAGACCTTTACTGGACTTGTCTTGACCACAGGAAAAAAAATAAAAATGTAAATACTCTTTTGTTTGGTGCCCCCAAACAAAAAAAATAACTGGTTTAGAACAATGAGCAGATTCCCGGAGCTGTTTTACTCAGCCCTGTTGATTTCTGAGCATGTGCTCTGTTGTTTACTTGCAGATTGAGGCAGAGGTGCAGAGAAGGAAACAGTTAATCCATCAGTCAGAGGAACGCAGAGCCATCATCTCCCGGTGCTACAAGCCAAAACACCCAGAGGTCTACACTCTGCAGGTACACAGAGGGTTTGGGATTTCTTTTGCACCCAGACAAAATTAGCTGAGAGATTTCCCCCTCTCCTCGGGACCGTGCTAAAGCTGCACTGAATTAAAAACACAGGTGTAGCATACGAAAACTGGGTTTGAAACTTCAAAAACGTGACAGCGCAGCGTGTTCTCCAGGCAAGATTCCTGGTGTTCCAGCCAGGAAAGGCTCTTTCCTACCATGTCTGTGATAAATCTGGCCAGTTACTCCTAGAAAACCACGAACTAAATCAAGCTGCAACTTCCCCTACCCCACCAGGTGAAGCTCCGGTGACACTGTGCATTTCCTGCCGTGGGTGGAAGGAGCCCAGTGTGACTCAGCCTTGCTCCCTAGGGACTCTGCATCTCCCTGGGAGCCCATTTCCCTCCCGGGCTCTGCAGGCTGATTTGTGTTTCCCTGTGCTTTTCCCCCCATCCTTCCCCTCCCACCAGGATTCCTTCCTGGCCCCGGAGTTTCTGGAAATCGTGAGCTTCTGCACATCTCCAGGTGCTGATCTCCAGGGCCTCCTGAGCTACCTCGAGTCCTTCTCAGGTAAAGAAAAACTCCTCAGTCCCACAGACCTCCCCGTGACAGCTGACCCCGAGCCCCGTCTGCAGCAGCTCTGCTTTGACACGGGGCACGCAGGACGTCATTCCCCTCTCTGGAGAGGCAGCAGCTCTGCTCTGCATCCGAGGCTCCAGCTGCAGCAGGGCTGGGCTTTTGGTAGTCCCACACTTCCCAGGGAGCCCAGGGAGCTTTCCCTCCCCCCCGGGTGCTTTGCCAATTGCAGACAGTCCCTGTTGGGTTAGTCTGGGCTGAAATAGCTGTCTGGATTTCAGTCTTTGAAAAAGAGATCTGGGTTTTCAGCAGCTTCCCTGAGGGCAGCTGTGAAGCTCTCTGCCTGCCAGAGCTGCTGCCAAGATGCAGAGGGGAAGAGGCAGAGCTGCCTCCTTTCCTCAAGGCAGAACGCAGCGATGTCTGTGCAGAGCTCCTGGAAAAACCCAGGGGCCAGCTCCAGACACAGCCCTCTGCTCTGGAAATGCAGGAAAAACAAGAGATACACACCCCAGAGCTGGTCCCAGGAAAGGGTCCCAGCACAGGGTGCAGCCCGTGGGCGCTGTGCCCTCAGTGACAGCAGCACAGTGCAGCTGCACAGGCAGCCAGGAAGGACCACGGGGAGTTCCCCAGCGAGCTCTGTCTCCCCTCTCCTGACAGATAAGAGGATCTATCGGCTGCCAGTGTTCACAGAGGAGTTCTGCCAGGCCTTTGTGGAGGAGCTGGAGAACTTTGAGCAGTCAGATATGCCTAAAGGCAGGCCCAACACCATGAACAACTACGGGGTAGGACTGGTCTCGTGTGCTGCTGCTGTAGGGGCACTGTTCACCGTGCTCAGCCCCTCTCCCTCCCTCTCAGGGAGCTTTCCCTCCACACTTGGAGTTCTGTGCCCCCTCGGAGTGACAAAGCTGAGGGACAAAAGGAAGTGGGACTGCAGGGGAAAGGGGAGGGCGTTGGTATCTCAGAGCAAAGAGCTCCTTGAGCAGTACAAATACAAGGAGGCAGTTTTCAAAGAGCACTCACTCACCTATTGATCTCATTACTCTGTGTTTCCCCCGTCCCTCTCCACCTTGAGCCTCCTTTCCCTTGCTCTAAAGGAGGAGGGGAGGGCAGCTCTGTTCCCTCTCCTGTCCTCAGGTTTTGCTGAACGAGCTGGGCATGGACGAGCCTTTCCTGACGCCGCTGCGGGAGCGGCTCCTGCCCGTCACGGCGCTGCTGTACCCGGAGCTGGGCGGGGCCTGCCTGGACAGCCACAAAGCTTTTGTGGTCAAGTACGCCCTGCACGAGGACCTGGACCTGAGCTCCCACTTCGACAACGCTGAAGTCACCCTGAACGTTTGCCTGGGGAAAGAATTCACGGAAGGAAATTTGTACTTCGGGGAGTTCAACCAGGTACTGAGCACGTCCCGGTCTCTCTCTCTCCCTGCCTCTTCCCCAGCCTCTCCCTGCTCACCCCTCAGCTTCAGGGCATCCACTGGGCTCCCAAAAACAGCTGTTCACTTCTGGCAGTCAAACCTGCTCGGCCCCCTCCCCAATTTTTTTGTGTGGCTTGGTTATACAGGAGCCTCTTCTGCTGCAATATTCCAGCGTCCAATGCCAATATTCAGTATTTTAAAGAGAGGGCAGATGCAGCTTCGCAGTAATGACTGGGGTGAAACACCATCCCCTCTTTCCACATCTGAAACTGTGAGCAGGGAGGGGCTGAGGGAGAGATTGATTTCAGCTGTGACTTCCACCTAAATCTCTAGCACCCGTTCCAAGGGCAAGAGAGGGCTAAATCTCCCTTCACGCAGCAGCGAAACACGGCTCCGTTTCGAGCGCATCTCCCCTAAATTCCCCGTGAATTCATTCCCTGGGAACCCGGTGCACTTTGCCCTCTCCGCGTTGCTCCCTGCCTGCTGCGGGGGGACAGAGCTGACTATCAGGAAAATTAATCCACGACCGTCAGAGGTTTATGTCCAAAAAGGAGACAGAGGAGTCCCTTTTACTTTATTCGAATAAAGGGAGAGCCATGGGGCATTCCCCTGGGATCTCTCAAAGTTCTGGAGGACGCAGCCTCCCTTTTATCCCAATTTCTTGGCCGCATTTCCCCTTATCTCTTTCCCATCCCTTATCTCTTTCCCATCGGCTGAGGTACTTGAGATGCACAGACTTCCTTGAGATGCACAGACTTCCTTGAGATGCACAGACTTCCCGGAACGCCCGATTCCTAAAAATCCCCCTTTAATGTAATTCTTAACTCTTACAGAATTCATGTTTTTCTTCCCCATTGTTTCTTTCGCCTTTCAATATCCAGTTTTATTCATCAGCAAACCTACGGTTTGTTTGTAAAAGCAAACGTCTTATACCCATTCATCAATCAGTGGAATCCTACCATTGTTTCTCCTATTTCTTGGTGCTAATCCTGTCTATCACTAGACCCGCAGTTTGTAAAGACACAACCACCGTTCCTCTCGTGACAAAGCGCCGGGAGGTGCTGAGAGGAGCCCGCTCTCCCTTGCAGGAGCCCAGCGCCGTGCCCAGGTACCTGGAGGTGCAGCACGCCTCGGGCCGGGGGCTGCTGCACCGAGGCGGGCAGGAGCACGGGGCGCTGCCCCTCGCCTCGGGCCGCCGCTGGAACCTGGTGCTGTGGATGAGGGCGTCGGCCGTCCGCAACCAGCGCTGCCCCATGTGCGGCGCCAAACCCCGCCTGGTGCCCGCCCGGGGCTTCGGGGACGGCTTCACCGAGGAGGAGGAGCAGGAGCAGCCCCCCAGCAGCGTGGATCTCTGCGCCCTGGGCTAGCAGGGCCCGGCCTTTCCCCTTGGCCGGTTGCCCAAAGCTCCTTTGGGAGCGCCCCGGGCCCTGCGAGGAGCAGCTCTCCCCCCGGGAAGGGATGCCAAGCCGGCCCTGCCAGGATTCCAGCTGGAAGAGCTGGAACACGGTCCCCGGAGGACTGCGAGACACAGAAAGCCCAGCTGGGATTCCCCGCAGGAGCTCTGGGGACATTTCCACGCGCACAAGGAAAGCGCCAGGAGCTCCCCGGCCGCTGTGCCAGCAGCAGCAGCACCCCGGGTCCCGCTGGAAACGGGGCAGAAAGCTGCAATAAACCATTTCTCTGCCGTCCTCGGGGCCTCCTGTCCTCTGCCAGGGGAAGGGCTTCGTGCTGCTGAGGGGCAGGATCTGCTCGGGAATGAGATCCAGCGACATGCTGGGAACGGCAGGGAACTGTCATCACTGGATGTTTGCTTAACCCAGGCTCAGAACAACCCACCAGGAGCACCGCTGAGCGCCCAGGGGGGCTGAGACACCTCCCGAGGCTTCCTGGGAGCAGGAGCCTTTCTTTCGGAGGTTTCGTGAGCCTCGTGAAGCAGAGCCAGAGCAGCACCGCAGAACTTCCCAGAGGGGGACAAGATGAACATTTAGCTCCTTTTGCTTACACGAGCAAGTGAAAATAGGAAATAACCTGTGCCAAGCTNCCGGCCGCGGACACGGGAGGGGGGGCTCGGGGGGGGGCTCGGGCCCGAGCGCTGCGGCGGCCCCGGGGCCGGGGGGGCTGATAAAGGGCTGCGCACTTAAAGGGGCCGCGCGCGCAGAACGCGCCCTGCCGGGCTCTTAAAGGGCCAGCACACCTTGAGCGAGTGCTTAAAGGGCCAGTACACCGACTGCCGGGCTCTTAAAGGGCCAGCGCACCAACTGCTGGGCTCTTAAAGGGCCAGCGCACCAACTGCCGGGCTCTTAAAGGGCCAGCACACCTTGAGCGAGCCCTTAAGGGGCCAGCGCACCAACTGGCGGGCTCTTAAAGGGCNCAGAGCCAGGACGCGCGCTGGCGGGCTCTTAAAGGCCCAGCGCACCTTGAGCGAGCCCTTAAAGGGCCAGCGCACCAACTGCCGGGCTCTTAAAGGGCCAGCGCACCTCGTGTGCCACAGCTGCCCGTGCTGGGTGAGGGCAGGGAGAGCTCCTGCAGCTGCCCCGGGCAGAGCAGCGCCGAGGGCCGGGCCTGGCAGAGCTGGGGGCGCAGGAGAGCCCGGCTGGAGGCACAGCCAGGCCAGGATGGAGTTGGGATTTGCGGCCGGGATGCCGCTGCCTGAGCCCAGCTCCGGCTCCGTTGATCCTGCTGCTGCTGCTGCTGCTGCTGCTGGTGTGGATGTATAAAAGTCTTTTTTTTTCCTGCTGCCGCAGCCGGAACGGAAAGATCCGAGTTCCCCACGCTGTCCCCAGCAAGGCCCCGGTGCAGGGACAGCTCTGGGTGTGTGTGCACGGAGGATTCTCACCTCTGAAACTTCCCTGCGTGCCCACGACGGTTGGGATTGGTTTGGGTTTTTTTTTTTTCCTGATTGAAATTTCCCTATGGAAATCAATTAAGACTCTGATTCATTCGGGAGCAAGTCCAAATTGCTGCCTGGGAATGTCGAGGTGGTAAACAAACAATTCATTAACTGCGGTAGTTGGAAGGTGGCTGTGAGAAAGAGTTTCCCAGCCCCTGCTCTGCCCACGGTGCCAATTTGGTTTTTAAATTAATGAGAGCCTGGGGCCGCCGGCATCCCCGGGGCTGATGGACGGGGCTGCCAGCCCAATGCATCATCTGTTTTCTGAGAGCAAATTGGAATATTAAAAATTCATTCTCCCCCTTGGCTTGTGCCTGCTCCCAGCATTTGAAGCAGCGGGGTGATTGACTCGGGGAGGACGCTTTGTTCTGCTGGCTGTGGCCTCGGTATCCATCACGCTCTGCCCGCGTCCAGCTGTGGAGCAGCAGCTCCTGCCGGCTCCCGGGGCCACGGGGTGAGCACGGGCACAGCCCGGCCCTGGGAACGGCCCCAGGAACGGCCCCAGGAACGGCCCCGGGAACGGGAACGGCCCCGGGAACGGCCCCGGGAACNGAACAGCCCCAGGAATGGCCCCAGGAACGGCCCCAGGAACGGCCCCAGGAACGGCCCCAGGAACGGCCCAGGAACAGCCCCTGGAATGGCCCCAGGAACGGCCCCAGGAATGGCCCCAGCCCCCCGTGCCTGCCTGCAGCAGGGACCTGCCCAACTCTCCAGGGACAAACTGCAGAAGCGCAGGGAAAACCTGCTGGAAGGCTTGGCACAGGGAAAAGCTGCGTGGGGACGGTGGTGTGAGGCTGCCTGGGGATGGCAGGGATGTCCCTGTGCCAGCTCCTGCCCGGCTCCGTGCTGGCGTTGGTGAAATTCCGCGCGGCCGCGGCGGGAGAGCCCGAGGCAGCCTGTGGTGGAGCAGGGAGGGAGGGTGGCAGGAGCAGGGTTTTGGCTTTGGAGGGAAGGGTTTTGGGGCTGCTGGGCAGGGCTGGCCCCGCCGTGGCTCTGATGGGAGCCCTTCCCTCCAGGAGCTGCCATGGCCCACGGGCGCGCTCGGAAGCGATCGCGGAGCAGGAGCAAAAGCGACTCTCGGAGCAGGCAGGAGAGGAAGGAGAAGAAAAGGAGGAAGAGCAGCAAGGACTCGCAGCGGGGCAGCAGCTCTCCACAGAGGAAGAGGATCTCCGGCTCCCACGGACACAAGTCGAGCTTGGCAGCGGCCAGGGAAGGTGGGAGAAGGCCCCGAGCCTGTGCTTGCATTTCCCTGGGGCAGGTGCACAGAGAGGGCCTGGGGGAGAGGGGGTTTCTGGTTTTAGTTGGTGTCTGTCACCTTGTCCTGTACTTTGGTCTCGTTCTGACAAGTGCAGAGCCCTCCGTGAGCTGACCTGGTCCCACGGAGCACCCGTGGGCACAGAGGGGAATCCCAGGCAGGAAAGCAGCCAGGCTGGGAGGGGGATAAACCAAGGTCTCTGCTGCTGCACTCACCCTCTCCTTGTGCTTTGCAGAAAAGAAGAAGGAAGGAAAGGACAAAAAGAAGAGGAAGGCCAGTACCTCTTCCTCTGGGACATCTTCGTCCACCAGCTCTTCCTCATCTTCCTCTTCTTCCAGCTCCTCTTCTGATGACTCCAGTGACGGCGACTCCAAAACAAAGAAGAGTCAAGACAGCAAAAAAAAGCGAGTGAAACAGAAGGACAAAAAGAAGAGGAAGAAGAAGAAGAAAAAAATAAAGAAGAAATCAAAAAAGAAGGCAAAGGAGAGGGCTAAGGAGGAGAAAGCCAAGGGCGAAGAGGTGCCCGGCCCCTCTCTGGAGCAGTGGCAGAAGGAATCAGTGGTGGACCCTGGGCCAGGTAACGATGGATGCTCTTTCCCTCCTGCTGGAGCCCGGGCACACAGGAGTTGTGCCGGCCCCTTTCCCTGGAGGGTGTCTGAGGGCAGCAGGGCTGTGTGCAGGGAGGAGCCCCAGCCTCCCGTCCCTCCTACGGTGCCCACCTTTGAGCCACGCTCCGAGACGGATTTGGAAAGTGTTAGGGTGTAGTTTCTAGATGTGAGTGGGGAACAAAGATGCCAAATAGAGGGACACACCCAGCAGGAACATCCTGGCAAAGCTGGTCCTGGCTTTGGGATGTGAAGTGTCCCCTTCTTTGCCAGGTTTGCCCCCGTACCCCGAGTACCGGCGGGAATCGGGTGTGGAATGTTGTCCCTGGTGCTGTGCCCCTCTCCTGGAGCCCAGCTCTGACTGAGCACTGCATTCCAGCTCTGACAGATGAACAGAAATCCCGGATCCAGGCTATGAAGCCAATGACAAAGGAGGAGTGGGACGCGAGGCAGAGCGTCATAAGGAGAGTGGTGGATCCCGAAACAGGGAGAACCAGGTATGACCCTGGGGAAAAGGGAGGTGGGCTGGCCATTCCCATCGCTGCTGGAGGCCTGTCCTGGCACTGCAGCACCACAGCTGGACCCAGGCCTCCTTCAGCAGCACAGGACCCTGACAGGTCCCTCCTCATCCGGCCTGGTGTGCCGTACCCAGAAAGTGACACAGTGACACCAAATCATTGAACTGTGCAGGGGCTCCACTCAGGGGACACTGGGCTGTGTCCCAGTATCCCATTGCTGCAGCCCCTTGCCTTTCAGCTCCGAAGCCCTGGGCCCTGGTTAACAGCCAGGTGGGAATGAGGAGCATGTGCCCTGTGGGGTTACAGCCAGCGATCAAACCCAAGTTCATTTAAGTGCCAAATAGAAATGACCCAGTTTTTAATAAACTGCATCTTCTCAGCAAGCAGAAAACGTTGTGCTGAAGAGAATTGGGTATGACAAGTCCAGTCCTAAAATAGAAGGCAGCCTGCAGGGCTCAGGGAGGTGTGGAACAAAGGTCGGGTCCCTGTAAGGCACATAATGAAGACAATTAAATTTCTGCTCATGTTTGGAGGTGTGAGCCGCCTCCGACACTGCTTGGAAAATTTGCTCAGCAAGATGCTCCTCGGCTTGGCTGAATTTCAGGCCCAAACTGGCTCCTGTTCCTGAACGGCTTTGCGGTTTCCTGGGGCAGCCAGGACCACACCTGAGCTCCATGGAAAAAAGAAGAGGCTTTGCACGGGTTGGGGCGCTGTGGATTGTAGGGTGACAGGGGATGCTTTCCTTAGGAGGGTTTTCCTGTGACTGACTGCACACAGCAGGCGGTGCCCAGAGCCTGGGGCAGGGCCAGCTGGCCCTCAGTTCTCAAGGGGAGCCCTCCTGTCCTTGCTGCAGTGTGGTGACATTAATCCCACGGGAGCAATGGCAAAGCCTGCTGTGCTGGCTTGATACAAAGTCACAGAGTGCAGTATCAGGGTTGGGCCAGCACTGGCCTCGCCTGGAGCTGCATCAGCCCAGCTCCTGCTCCTGGCTGTGGGGAGCTGGGGCACAGCAGGGTGCGGGTCAGCACCTCTGCAGCAGCTGCAGGAACTTGCAGAACCCTCAAGGCTCCTGGGCCTGTGCTTGTCTTCCAGGCTCATTAAGGGGGACGGGGAAGTCCTGGAAGAAATCGTCAGCAAGGAGAGACACAAGGAGATTAACAAGGTAGTGGGAACAGGCCACCAGCTGCACGGGGTGGCTGGGCACAGCCACAGGGGTTGTGTTTCCAGCCTGGGGACAAGCTGAGCCCTGGGCTGGCAGTGCTGTGAGGGCTGTGTCTCCTTGCAGCAAGCCACGCGTGGCGACGGGCTGGCCTTCCAGGTGAGGACGGGCATGCTGCAGTGAGGACAGGCACCAGCCAGCCCAGGAGCCCGTCCTGCTGCCCCTGCCAGCCCGGGGGAGCCTCTGCCTCTGGACCACGCAGACAGCAGCACCGTGTCAAGATGTTCGTTCCCCAGGGGCCCTTTCCAGCTGCTCTGTAAGTTACTGACTGGGAAGGAGAGTGCTTCATCTCCCAGTAAACAGCTTCTCCCCTCCCTGTCCCAGCTCCGGCCGCTGTGGCTGTAATGTACCCAAGGCATTTGCCTCGATGCTCCTCTGGGTGCTGGAGCAGCTCAGCAGCACCCAGGGCACAGGTTCGAGGGTGCTGAGCACCTCAAGGTGCTCTGGGCTCTGGGGGCAGGAGCCAATGCTGTGGCCAGGACAGGGTGTGTAGACCACAAAACACAGCTGGCTGCCACTTCTTCCCGCCAGGGGCTGCCCATGGCCCTTTCCTTGCTGGATCTGGCTCACAGGCCCTTGGCACTCACTGACCCTGCTCAGAGAGGGGCTCCTCTGCACCCCTGAGTGCCGCCCTCCCCTGTGCCCCGGGGCTTCTCCCAGCCTTCCTGCGGCTTCACGCCTCGGGTAGGGGAGCACTGACCTGGCACCCTGCACTGCCATCTGTGCAGGTGTGCTTTGTGCAGGGCTGGCTTTGCCTTGCTCTCTGCTCCTGCATGCAACTCGTGTCCCTTCCCACAGCACCGGCCCCAGGCAGCGCTGGGGCTCTGGCCTTCTCAGGGCCCAGGGCTGCTCTGAAGCAAACACAGCAGCCTTTTCCCTTGCTGGAAAGTCCATACATCTGCAAACTGTAAAAAAGAAAAGGACAAATGGGTTAAAGGACAAATGGGTCCTGCAGGACTGATCTCCAGAGAGGGTTTCCACGTTCTGTTCACGGCTGTTTAACCCCATTAAACTGGCACCTGCACGCATTTTACGACTTGTCCATTTCTAAAAAAAAAGAAGCGGACAGAGGAGAGCCTTCCCGTTTCTTTAATCTGTGTAACTCACAATGATACTGTACACAAAGCACACCAGGCATTGGAAGGATGCACTAACAGCAAGGAGGAGAAGGAAGTTGTACAGAAGGTTTGCCACACACAAGCGAGTCATCGGCACGGCGCTGCACACGCGGGGCGTACCCGGCACCCCCCCGCTGGTTCCCCACGCACAGCTGGTACCCCTAGAGCGATTTTTTATAAATAAAATATAACTAACATCGTTGGAATATAAAATTGACAGTCGAGGGTATCAACAGGCAGAGGGAGGGGACCGTAAGGCTTCTAGAACTAATAGGAAATGCAGCAAACAGTGGCGATACCTGAAGAAGGGGCTGCTACAGCAAGCACGGCGGCTGCTGGGCGGGCGGGAGGGTGGTGGTGACCCTTTGGCTGATTTCTGCTCCGGGCTCGCGCCCCCCGACACTGTAAACAGTTTTTGGTATTAGGATCTCGCCTCATCTGACTGAGTGATCTGAGCAAACCCAGGCAAACGACTCGGAGGGAATGCACGGGCTCCTCTCACTGGTTTTTGAAAAGACTTGAAAGGGACAGCGTCAGGTAGAAAGTCTGGCCTAGAGGGTGCAGTAATATAAAAAGCTGCTTTTCATAAAAAATCTGAGCTCCGCAGCAGAGTTTGATTCCCATGGAAACGGAAAAGCAACCCCAAAGCCCGAGGCTGCGTTGTGCTGATGTGCAGAACAGGACGTGGGCTGTCACTGAGGGCTGCCCAGACAACGGCCGAGGCTGGAGGACAAGAAACTTCCCATTGTCTCCTTTCAAAGCCAACAAGTTCCTCGTAACAAGGATAAGTTAGGTCTTTACCCTGACAGCGCCCCGTTAGTAAGGATGGAAAACACATTCACCTTTCCCTCACCACGTCCAAACGGATCCTCTTGCGTACACGTGGAAAGGCTTCGGGTCACATGCATTGCTCTCCAAAACAGCTCGGGACAAACGGGTTATAAACACAGAGTTAAACTATTGCTATTGTTCTGTGAGCGTTGATCTCTGCTTCAGAGGGATGAGTGCCAGATGGGGGCGGCTGAGGATTGAGCGATGGAGACGGGGATGGGCTGAAGAGAAACTCACTGGCGTTATTTCCTGGTAACTGCACCCACCTCCCGGGGTATTATTGCAGCAATAAAGGTCCTGCTCTACCATCGCTTCTCCGCGTTGGATCCGTACAACGGCAGCGGATGGGGGGCCGGGGAAAGGACCCGGGCAAGGTTCAAGAAGCTCAACAAAAGGATGAGGACGGAGGTGCTGTGATTGTCAGGCTAACTGGTTAGGAGTTGTTTAAAACGTGAAGTGATGGAGAGGGTGAGTGTCATATTGCACTTCTGCATTCATTGACAGTTACATTAAACTTGGTCCGTAAAATAATTGCTTTGTACATAATGCCTGAAACAAAAAGCTACATTTTTAAAATATTAATAAACCCTGAAGGTTCCAGTCCCTCCATACATTTTTTTTCTTTCCTCTACATAAATAAATAACTTTCAATTTTATATATCCACTTTTTATGTTGAACATTTACATTCGCCTCTGTTTTACACTATCTACACATAAGAAAATGTGAACATCTCGTCAACGCTGGAGAATGTACAGATCATGCCTCGGTTCTGGACTTGGAGGAAAGGTGAATTTTGCAAAGGCCATATCCAAATTTGCAGAAATCGCTTAGTGATGCGGTTTGGTGACTTGACAGGATGGATTGTGGCTTGGCTTCCTACTCGGATGGCATCTGTTTGTTAGAACATTCGGCTAGCAAAAAGCTGGGACAAATTCACCTTGTTTTCAAACCCAGTAAAAGCTCTGGACGGACATTCAGAGAGAGCCAAGCTGAGTCAGCAGAAAGGGAAGTCAGTTTCCGGTAACAAAAAGTCATCAGGTACATTCTGTAATTGGATAATTACCAAAGAGAAGTGGTTAAACATTTTTACAGTCAGGTCTGAGCGCTCCAGGGCTCCGCACTGTCCCTGCTCTGCCTCGGCCTGGACCCTCCACGAGCACAGGAGTTGGGTGAGTTGGATTTGTTACCGTGGCCCAGAGGCGGTGAGCAGAGCAGCGTTCACAGTGCTGTGGATCTCAGTGCGGCCGTCCTGCACCGTTCCTATTGAAACTGGTAAGAAAATGAAGCAGCCGGTCTAAAAAATTCTCCGTTATAAATAAGATCCTCGTTAAGTAGAAAGTGATACAAAGACAGGAAAGTGCGGTGGGGAAAGCGGGGTTACACACAGTCGGGGAGCTGGGTAGGACTATAAAATCTCCACGTGAAGAGGCCAACTGGAGTCTGTGAATGGGCACCCCGGAACCCCCTGTGTGGATGCCCCTCCGCCCCGGGAGGTGTGTGCAAGGAGGGAACCTTTGCTGGCCCCAGCAGGGACAGGACTGAGGGGCTTTTGGCAAGCCCTGGCTCCAGGCACTGTTCTCTGTCCCTGTCTGGGTGTCACCGGGGTGCCAGCCCTCTGCCACGCACCCGCTGGCTCGCTCCAGCAGCACAAACCCAGCGCCTCAGGCACATCCACTGAGAAACACATCAGAAAAATTAAGATATGGCCTTTTCTTAAGGTTGCCTGACATTGTTGGCACACTTCCTTACAGTCTCCTTACTGCTGGAAAAACTTCTGCACAGATTGTTTGGTTTTTTTAAATATATACATATATATATGTGTGTGTGTGTGTGTGTGTGTGTAGATATCCACACGCACCCTGGCTTAGCAATATTTCATTGTCATGCACTACAAACACTGGTGTAGCTACATGAGATGGTAACAGGTTTCCATTCTAAAAATCATCAGTGCAAAAAACAATGAGGTTTTACAGTTCAGTAACTATAGGTAAAAGAAGCGAGTCTGGTTCCCATGAAAGCTGCTACTGAACTTGGAGAGAACCTGGGAAGAAAAAAGGTCTCGGAGGTGGGTGTTGAAAGAGTCAGACCCTGCGTTTGGATGAGAAGAACTCAATGCAATGCAATCCAGCTGCTGAGTGCCTTCAGCTGCTCCCAAATACTTGGTGGTTACTTGTTGGAAATAATACATAGCGAGACTATTCGGAGACTTTAACAGCAAATTAAGTGTCTGAGGTTTGTAACAGCTCAAACAAAATAGCTTGTATTCCTCTTTTAATAGGTCAACACATTAAACCCCATCGGCTTCTAAAAGGTCTCTTTAAAAAATAACAGCAATAACAAGAACGACCCCGCTGTGTTGGGCACGAACCTGCCGACATTCTGCCTCTGCCAACGGCATCGATGCAGCTTTAGCTTTGCACTGCGCCAGCTCCTCGACAGAGCGGCCGCACGTGGAGCTCTCTGTCCAGGAAAAGCTCTCGGTCGCTCTGCCTGGCACAGCCCACGACAAATCCCCGGCTGGGGCCGGGGGAGCGGCGCCTTTCCCAACCCCAGAGCCCCAGTCTGACTCCCCCAGCCTCACGCCCTGTTCCTGTGGCTCTGAGGACAGCACTCGGTCACCGTGTTGGAGCGATGGCTAACAAGGCGAGGAGGCACGTATTTACAGTCACTGACCCTGGGTGAGAGAAGGAGGCAGGAGAGAGCGCCGTCCCGATCTGGAGACCTCCCCCCCGATTTCCAGCTGTTCCTCGGGCTCGCGCTGCACAAACCTGACGCTCCCGCTGCAAGGCCTGCACGTCCTGAGCGGGAAAAGTCCCGTCTCTTCCCAGAACACCGTGTTATTAGAGTAGCACCATATTTACCCTTCCAGCCCGAAACACTGGCCTCGTCCCTCTTTCCTTTTGTTTTCTCCTCCGGTGGCTGCAGCTGACAATCCCCGCTCTGGGCCGGCTATTTCTGCCCCAAGAGGCCAGACTCCAGCCGGGACGCGGTGCTCCGGCCCCAGCAGCCCGTGGCGATGCTCATGCTCCTCTGGCTGCGCTCCCTGTCCCTGTCCTTGTCGCTGTCCGACTGGCTCTGGGTGCGCTCGGGCCGGTGGCCGGCGGCGGCGGGCTGCGAGGAGATGGTGCGCAGCAGGTGGTTCCTCTTGCGCAGGAACTCGGCCTGGCTGGGCAGCCCGAAGCTGCCCTTGCGCAGCGCCATGCGCGTGGTGTTCTTGGCGGGCCGCGCGCGGTGGTTGTACTCCAGCTGCGCCAGGTGGGCCGCGTAGCCCTCGGTGATGAACTGCGGGGCGAGGGCGGGCGTTAGAGGCGTTTCCCCCAGAGCCGCCGGCAGCCAGATGGGTGAGCTCCGCCGGGTTCTCTGGGGGGGAGCAGCCGCTCGGACCCCTCGCGTGGCCCTGGCTAGCCGGGACAGTTCCCACCCTGTTGGCCAACGCTAGCTCGGTCACCGCACCGGTGATGACCAAATTGCCACCTCCCTCCCCCCGGGAGACCCTCGGCAGCACCTCGGGGGCTCGGCCAAGTCGGGCTCTTTACCTGACACTGGCTCTGCAGCTTCTTGGTGGGTCGGCCAACGATGTAGATGTGCGTGGGCGGGAGGCTGATGGAGCTGTACACGGAGATGTCCTTGGTGGATCCGTACGCTGCGTGGATCCTCATGTGCAGCTGGGGGGACAGAAAGCAACGCGGGGTCAGTTCTCAGAAGGCTGGGCTTTGGGTTTTCCAACAGCATTTGTGGGAATCTCAGGTCACTGGAACTAATGCAAGTTCCCAGCTGGATAATGAACCACCCAGGGAAGTGCTAATTAACAGAGCTGGGGATGTTTACAGGCCATGACAAGAGGAGTGACAGCAATACGAGAGCAGATCTCCACTTGCTGATCCACGGCCTTCCCTTGAGGTCTGCAGGGGGCAAGGATGCTGCACACTTCCCTGCTGTCACCAGGGGAGAGGAGCTGCAAACCCGTGCAGGAATCATTAGCCAGGAATGTTCCTCTCCACAGCCAAGCTGCTGTTACCTGCAGAGCTAACAAGAACAAGCAGAGGGAGAAGGGACAGGCAGCAAAACCTGCTGCTTTTCAGGGGTACCTCTGCTGTATTCCAAGCAGAGAGCAGCTCCTGGACAGCCCCTTCTGTAGCAGGGGCTGGCAGGGGAGGTGTGGACATTGGCCTCATCCCACAGTGGCCAGCTTTGAGCCCACAACCACAGGTCAGGGAGATGGAGAGAGAATTTCTGACCCTGGTCCCAAACTTGCGGAGGACAAGAGAGCAACTGAGGGCCAGCTGCTCCCTCCACTGCCACTCGAAATGAGCCTAAGGAAGTTAAGGACAGACTTTTCCTGCTAATCAAGGCAGGGCACGTGCTCAGGACACTGGCAGCTCCTTCACCTCCTGGACACAAAATCTTTGTTCTATCCGGAGCTTCTCTGGGGCGCTGGGCTGAGCAGGACCCCCAAGGGACAAATGCCTGGAAGATCTCTGTGGAGTCTCATTTCTGCAGCAGCTCCATCTCCTCCCAGTCCTGCTGTCTCCACCAGAGGCAGCCAAAAAGCCACCAAGCAGGTGAAAAAGTACATGTGTGGGGGGAAGGGAGGCTCTATTGCCTCTGTTCCATTAGGGGTTTGAGGAGCAGTGATGAAATGGAGCAGTGCAGAGCAAAGGCAACACAATTTAACAGCACAGACACTTTTGTAGAGCAATAAAAGGGATGAAAATAAAATTAATAGATTAATCTTCCACTGCAGGTCACATTGCTGCCAAGAGACTGGTGCTGACAGCGGTTGGTTGGACGAGGAGCAATCTAAAGCCGTGCCACGATCCTACTTCAGCAGAGCCAGGCTTACGTCGGTGATGAGGGATTTCAGGAAGTTGGCCTTGTGCCGCAGCGGGTCGTGAACGAGCCCATCGCAGAAGGACACGATCCCGTGGGGGAAGTTGTGCTGTGCTAACCATGCCACCACCCTCTGCTTCTGCATGTCAGGGCGGCCCGTGACATAGATAATGAGGTAGCCGAGGTCTTGCCAGTGCCTGGAAGGAAAGCCACGAGTCAAGGGATTGCAGAGCAAGGCCAGTGTCAGACCAACTGCCCCAGGCTCTGCCCTGACCTTACAACGTCCACGGCCCCGGCGCGGACTTTGGGGTCGCTGCCCATGATGGACACGCTGGCTGCGAAGGAGCCGTCGATGCTGAACACCACGAACTCCGTCCCCTTGGGCAGCACCGTGATGTAGCTGTCAGCAAATGTGTGGTCACCCCTAAAGGGAAGGGATGCAGGTGCTTAGAGACATCAAAATATCCAGGAGGCATCACCAGGAGCTGCAGAGCACCACGAGCCCCAAGCGGTTCCCACATCTGACCCAAAGGCTCCCACAGTGATGTTAGAGCTGTGACAGGCACCGTGTGAGGGTCTCTGTGCTCAAATGGGGATGGATCTGCACTCCTTGGCAGCAGAGACTCAGAAGTTACCCCCCCAAAAAAAACATTGCCGGGTTCATCACCAAGAAGATGCTCCCCTTCTGCCCCTCCCAGAGCCCAACACCAGCAAGTGGAGCTGAGCTGGAGCCCCTGGGCTATGAATCATCACAAGTACAAAGTCCTGTCCCTCAAGGACAAGTTTATGGTCTTTAAAATACGCTGTCATGCAGTTTTACAGATGGCCTTGAGGCCCTGTGGTGCAGAAGACCTGCTCCTGCAGCGAGAGCTCAATTCCCACGCTGGTGGTGATGCAGGAGCCAGAATAAAATGTGGATTTTCCTCTTACAGCAGGAAAGTACAAATGGCTTTGCCTCTGCTGCTGGCTCTGAATCCACCCAGCAACAGGAAGAACCATGCTCTACAGCCTTCCAATGCCCCTGTGCTCCTCCTGCAAGCCCCAGGCCCCTCACCTGACCACCATCTTGACGGGGTAGACGCCAATGCCCAGGCGCCGCTCCTCGGGGATCACGTAGGAAATCCTGCCACTGCTGTTGCTGATCTCCGTGTCAAAGTACACCCACTCCCCCGACGGCGGCTGGGTCATGATGTGGATGTCCACCTGGGGACAGCGAGGCCGCGTCACCCCCAGCAGGACAGGCCAAGCGTCAAGCATAGGGACATCCCACCCGAGCCCCTTTGGGTGGCAGCAGCTGCCTTCACCCTCTGCACTTCACAGATCCGAGCTGGGCAGCGCCCAAACATCAGGGGCTGCAATGAAACCTGGCCTCGGCAGTGAGAGCTCCGTGCCAAATGCTGTTCCTGGTGGGAGGCAGCCACAAGTCAGGACACAAGGGCAGCAAACCCCAACAGGGACCAAGGGAGCACCGACCAGCGCTGCTTTCTGTCCCTCTGTCCCACAGCTGTCCCCACGCGGTGACAGCCCCCAGCACACACGGTACCTTCTCTCCTGTCAGGGTGACCATGTCTAATGGACCGTACATGAACCTCCCAGTCAAGGTCTGGGGTCCATCCTCGTTAGCAATGGTGTCGTTGATCCTGTGGTTGGCTGTGACGTTCTGCACGGGGCAAGAGGGGAGGAGGAAAAATAAAAACAAACAGTTTGCAGCAATGGGAAATGCCAAATATAACTGGACAAATTGGAGCATGGGTTTCTCTGTGCCATTTGCCCCCCTCCTCTCCACCCTCAGCTCTGGGAAAGAATTTGACCTGTGGCAGAGGTGAGGCTCCGTGCCCTGAACTGTCGGGTGGATTGGAGTGCTGGAGAGCCAGTTTCCATGACAGGTTGTACGTGCAATTCTGATACTCTCTATTAACTCTCACACTTTGGAATTAAGAGGAAATACACACAGCTGCCAGAGAAATCTGCTGATACTGTTTCAGTTCTACCCCAGAATTGCCCTCTCAGAAACTGGAGACTTTACTGGGAGCAAAGGCCATTTACTGAGCTGAGAATTGGTATTATTGGGCTTTGAAAGATGTTCCATTCTGACTTGTTCCCTGACCCACAGCCAACGCTTCCTGTGTTTTACAGACTCAAGGCTAAGAGGAGACCTTGCTGACACACATCTTTAGGGCTGCTCTTTTACAAGCAGCCAGGTAGGATATAAGCATTAAAACAGCCCAGCAATGCAACACAACCCTCTGTCTGTGCCGTGCCCAGGAATGTTCCTCTCCACCCCAAACCAGAGCAGTTTGTGCAGCCCCCAAACCCCCCTTACCCGGAGCTTCACGTTCGTCCTCTTGCGGAGCCACTTCTCACGGGGCTTGGAGGGGGTGAAGACAGACACCTCCTTCCCATCCAGCTCCAACACACTCGAATTCTCGTGTCTCATCACCTGTGGGGGGACAGATCCCACCAAGGCATCAGCCCCCTCCTCCTGCCTGGCCCTTCTGCATCTCCTGAGCCAGTGGTGGGGAAGGGCAATGTCTGGAGAGAGGCCTCTGAGTTTGCTGCTGGGCATTTGGCTTGTCAGCTTGCAGGTTTGAAGGACAAGTGGCCTTTTTTGCACCGGCAGAGCCTGTGGCCAGCCCTGACTCCATCCTGGCTGGGACGCGGGCTTTTTGTGGGGAGGTACAAAACTGCCTCAAACGCAGCGGGATGAGCTCTGCACTAAGATACCTGCCCTTCCTCCAGGGATTCATGATTCCCTTCCCACGGTCTGCAAGGGAACACGAGCCTCCCCCCATTCCACACCAGGCCCAGCACCAGCTGCTCTCACTGGCCGCATGCCGACAGATGCCGTTCCTTCGGCTCGCTTCTCATTCCTACTGAAATTCCCAACTCCTGTCCCATGGCTTTTGCTCCTCTCACTGATTTGACCCCTGTGGAGGCACACAGGGCTTGGCTGCATGTGAGGCAGAGCCCAGGCTGCCTGTCCATCCTGGTCTTGTCTCCGAGGCTGACAGAACTCCAGGACTTTGTGCTGGTGGGGTGTCACTGCCAATTCCTGCCTGTCACCAGGGCATGGACGGGGATGGGAGGCAGGAACATGGGGAGAGGAGGGTTAAATCCTACGTAGGTTGCTTTCAACCTCTAGAATAGCAAAGGAAGAATAACACCCCCAAAGGCTGGGGGACACCTCAAAGACTCACAGCACTGCAGGACTGGGAGGTGACCCTGCACACAGAACTCCAAAACTGCCAGTAGTCCTTAGTGACCAAAAAAATTAAGAAGCCTCTTAAATGTGGGCTCTTTTTACAAGGTCCTGAACATATTCTGTGAGGTCAGCAGCTCTCCAGCTGAGCTTGGCTGACACGGGCCAGCTCTCTTTGCAGAGCTGAAGCTGGTTTTCATCCAGCGAAATGGAAAAAGGACCCCAGGGAGGATGAGCTTGCTGGGGCAGGAGCTCATGGATATCCAATGTAAACAAAATAACAAGTTTTACTGAAAATTATTTAAATCAGGAATGTATTTTGAATCCTATCTGGGCTTGTTTTAACAAGATTTAATCTTTGGAGACTAAAACTGTTCGACAGCTTCTTTTTACATTTTGTTCAGAGATGACTTTCAAAGGCCATTAGAAACAAGTCCTTATTAGGGGAAGCAGTCGTGTGGTGCTGGCCAAGGACAGTGAGAAGACAGATGAGAAAAACCCTGGTCTCAAGGCAAGGAGGATCGAACAGAGACAGGCACAGGGCAAGGGGCTGCCAGGCTACCCAGGCAGCCAGCAGCAGGCTTAGACTGGATGGAGAGGGACCTCCAGGTACTCCAGCCACGAGATTTGAAACAGCACACAGTGCCACGGGTTTGGGCTGAAACCTGAGTCATTGGCTATTTCCCAAGTGGAACATTTTGTGGATGAGACTGCCATGACTGTTCCCCCTCGTGCACAAAGAGTTCTCGCTCCTTTCCAGCCCCATTAGGTTGGGTTTGAGCAGAGCCTGGACACAGCTTGGGAAGGGTCTCACTGGATTATCAGCACTGCTCAGCTGCCACCGCTGCTGTTTATGGTTCTCACACTATTTGGAAGGTAACACTGAAAGAAAGTTTGCCAACAGAATCATAAATAATTGAGAGCTGCAGCAGAGGAGGCTGGAGGAGAATGGGGAGGGTTTAACAGCTGAGCTAACACAAAGCAAACCTGGTGCTGAAGTGGGCCACACAAACCACAGAGTTGCTTTGAGTTTTGTTTCTTCCAGCTCCGTGCTCTAAGTGGCATTCCATGGGGAGTTCATATTTTTTAAGGCAAATAACTCCCCCTCATCCCCAAGGAACTGAAGGGAAAATATTTCTTTTAGGGAAAAACACATTTTAGACAGTAAATTTGAATTTTAGGCCAAATATAGGTTGATAAAATACGAGGTGTCAGGCTCCAGACACCAGCCATCCCCATTCTCCTGGACCTAGAACTGCTTTGTGCTGCAGGAACGAGGAATAAATCCCAATGAGTTCCTAGAGGAGACAACAATAACTTAGAAAGACAAAATGGAGAACTGCATTCTGCCTATCAATTCATGCTGAATTCATATAAAACTTCCCCTTTGGTTTTATGGTATCTGGTGCTGGTTTTATTTGTCCTTTGAGAAGTTTCAGTTTCAGACTTCAGATCCAACCCAGCGCACACAGAGCACAGATCACTCCAAGAATCAAGTGCCACTGACCTTTGCCACTATGGATCTGAGAGGAAACTGCCCTGGGCTCCCTCCATGGAGCCCTGGTGAGCCCATCTGAAACCTGCTCTGATGATAAACCCAGCCCCAAACCAAGCAGCTGTGACAACACATCCACGAAGATCCTATGTGTGCGGCTCCACCAACACCAAAGGGGAGGAAAAAAAAAAAAGAAAGGGAAGAAAATGGACCTGCAGGGAGTAAAGGGTATTTTTTCACCTCTATGCATCAACAAGCCTTATGGAAGGTGCACTGGAAAAAAACAAAGAGCCCTAAGCATTTTTCAACCCATGGGAGATCAGGGAGAGGGGATGAGTGTACCTGTCTGAGCAGGAAGGAGACGACATCCGTGGACTCCCAGTAGCTGGCATGGAAGAGGTGAGGCAGAGCCACGGTCGGGAAAGCCGTGAGGGCGTCGGGGCAGTACAGGGCGTAGTCGATCCGTTTGGTTCCCCACCACTTGGCAGCAACTACAGAAGCAAAACATTCTTTCAGACAAAAGGGGGTTCACCAAAGGGATTTCAGGGCTCCTTGCTCCAGGTATGCCAGGGGGCTGCTCCCTGGCTGGTCCCGCTGCTCTGAGCGGCCCAGGGCTGGGTGTTTGCTCACGCCAAGGGAGGGACACACGGCCACCAGCAGTGAGCTCTCCCTTGTTTAAGCAAAGAGGAAGGCACTGGAGGGCAGGTGAACTGGCTGTTAGTCCTGACCCCAGGGAAGGGGCTCAAGGCTCCTGTGCAGTGAGCCAAAACAGCAACACACCTCCCGGAGCTGTGGGAGGAAGGCTGGGTGTGCTCAGCCCGTCTCCGGCCCTGCTTCCAACTCCTTTAGCTTTCACCAGGGAACTGCATCCAGGTACTGGCCACACTAAAGAGGACTGAATACTGGGAATCCACAGGACGCTAAAAGGCACCACAAGGCAGGGAATATGGCATGTGCTGACAGGACTGGTGGTCCCCCACAACTCCTTATTGCCCTCCTGGGCTACCACGGTACAGACAACTGAGATGTGCAGCCCAGCCTTCCCAGGGGCACAGCAAGACGAGTACCTGGGAGTACTGGGACTTCTTCATCGCACCGGGGACTGAAAAATACACTGGGATTTTGTAGGGGGCAGGGATACAAACAAAACAGACAAGTTTCTCCCTCAGGGAGCCAAAAACTCGCACACAAGTGTTGGACAGCCACCCTTCAGCCCGGGACACTCCCACACCTCAACTGCCCTGAGCTCTGCCCACGCACACATCCTGCCCCAATCCCTGGAAATGAGCAGGTCTCAGTCCAAGGAGTCCTCAATGCCTGTGCGATCCAGCCCAGAAAAGCAGCCAAGGGAAGAAAATACGGAGATCAAGAGAGCAGCAGAAGAATTTTGTTTGTGTTTGCATGCAGGATGCAAGCTGGGGCTTTGACAAGGGCTTCCTCAAGCTTGGTTTGTCACTGTGACAATGCTTCCTTTTTAAGGACTTCCAGGAAAGCTGCCAGGTTTAAGGTACGATCCAACACACCCCTTTGCAAAGGGAAATCTGGCTGGTGATGAGCACAGATGCTGAACTGAAAAGATAGATTCACCAGCTCCTTCCAGACACCTGCACAGAGTTGCCACCACAGCAAATGCAGAGGGATGTGGATTCAGCACATCCCCACTGCCCAGCCCTGGCGGTGCCAGGTGCCAGGCCACCCTCATTCTGATGGTCCCTGCTTTTCTCAAGAGCCACGGGAAGGAGGAGCAAGGTTCCACAGATCAATGTGGCTTTTCCAGAGCTCACAGGCACCTCCTCGCAGCCACTTCTGATTCCCTGCCTTCAAAACTCACAGCTCTTGGTCATGTCCCAACTTCCATTTCTCATGCAAGCCCCCAGCTTGGGGTAATTTCAGATTCTCTACAGGAAGCAGGCAAGATTGACTTCCATGCTCAAAAGACAGTGGTGGAGGCAGAAGCGTTGTCCCCTCATCTCTGCCCAGAAGAATTCCTGCTCCAGCCCAGTTGTTAGTGGTGTTACGATCGATCTTCAGGGCAAAGTGACAGAAATACTTGTTAAGATGCAATCAGAAACTGCAAGTGCCTCAGTGAAAGCGCAGCGATTTGTTGGGAAGTTCTGTGACTACCAAATGAGAGAGGAGGCCGACAGGAGTGGATCTCTCCAGAATACCTGTCTTGACGTCCAGGTCTGGTATCCGAAGAGCACAGCCTGCATCCTGGCTCCGTGGCCCTTTGAGCTTCCTTCCCTTGGCAGGGATTTCGTGTTTGTGCTGCCTACGCCTCCTGAACGAGGTTTGGGTAGGGGATTTGTGAGGGAGGGCAAGTTGGGATAGAAGGCTAAACCCCCTACAATGATTAAGGTGGTGTTTGGTTTCTAAAAGGAAAAATAAAATATTAAAAGATAAAGCAGAAATCACTTATTATTATGGCACACACTGATTTAATCCTCCACAGACTCACGGTACCAGGGGAGCCGCACCCCAGGGAGGCTCCTGGAAGGGATCCGTGGCTCTGCAGTGCCCCTGCCACCTTCCTCCAGCTCTCCCTGGGGATAAGCATGGATCCCATCCGGCCCCCAGTGCCACAACTCCACGTTACCACCACACCAACGAGGCTGAGAGCAAGAGCAGCAAAGGCAGAGCCAGAGCTCAAGGGACACTCTGAGTCGAGGGAAGACTCTTCCTCCCTGATCTCAGGAACAGGCTTTGATGTGGAGGAATAAATTACACAAAGCAGAAGCTGCACAAGGGGGGAGAGCACGGGGAAAGCAGAGGTGAGTGTCGTGTGACCCGACCCTGCTGCAGCTCGGGACAAGATCTCTCCGTGGGGCATCACCCTGGCAAAACCACCTCCCCACAAAGCCACCACCGTGTGCCAGCCCTGCAGCTCCCCGCGGGTGGGAGAGCAGCACAAAACAAACACCTGCTCCCCCAGGAGCTGCTTCCCAAGCAGATTCCTATCCAGCAGCACTTGGCAAGATGTCAGGACAAAGGAAAAGGACGCACGCGAGGAGTGCGGTGTCTCGGATGTTTCCTGCTTTGAGCAGGAAAACCTCCTTGGTCAGAGGAGGAATTTTAGTCCTGCTGCTGAGCGTGCCCCAAATGGGGCAGGAGGTTACAGCAGCCCCTGAGCAGCGCCCACAGACCTTCAACAACTCATACCTGCCTCCGGGAGCATTATTAACCTCAGCTCTGTAATTAATTATGGAGTGAGTAATTCACAACCCGTGCCAGCAATGTATCTCTAAATTTTTGAGACCTTCTGGGAATAGAGTTTGGAATGAAGATTTTCTCATATGCGTGTGTTTTTTGTTTGTTTTGTTGGTGGGGTTTTTTTGGTGGTTTTTTTTGTTGTTGTTTGGGGGTTTTTTTGAGTCACCAGAGGTCCATGAGGACACAGCGTTCATCTCATACCCGAGCTGAAATAAAGAAGGAGCTGAGCCATTAATAAAGTTTGTTCTTCTCCACTGGATTAGTTAGGATGTTATACAGGTCTTTAGGAAAACAATAAATAAAAAATCCCTTTTACTCCTCATTCAGCTCTGGGAAATGGGTCATAACTGACTGGGAGCTGCCCTGCAGGCTGCAGAAGAGCTGAATTTCTAATGCAATAAATGCTATTTTATGTTCTGTTCTGAACCAACCTGTCCTTGCCTTTCAGTGTTACAGAGGGCCTTACTCAGCCCTGGTTTGGTGGGCCACATTTGAGGGATCACATCCTGCATGACCCATCTGGTATCAAGTGCTGATCCCGACTTACCGCAGAAACATCCCTCTGGATTAACCCTCACCACACACAAGAGCCAATCGGTGCTCAGAGTCAGCAATTATCATCCTTTGGTACCAACTCATCACCAGCGAGGTGCAACACGCACGACGCAGCCGCGGTCCCTGCGTGGCCATCAAATACATCACCTGCTCTTCCAGGGGATGGGACAGCCCAGGGCGCTGCCTGGGGCAGAACCGGGCGAAGGTGGAATCGTTGCAAGCTTTTGGTGATGGATGGGAAGCACCCCCCCGGACAGACGGACGGACAGAAGCTGCTCGGCCCGGAGCGAGGTCTCGGAGGGGTGCAACACTTACTGTTGGCTATGTTGGAAGCAGTGTAACTGTCTGCCATTCCTGAGACCTGGCTGGCAATGCTGATCTCACTGGCTCTCCGGAAGCCCCTGAACTGAGGGGCTGAAATGGGGGTGGACAGGGACGCGTTTTCCATGAAGACGGCACCATGAGACTGAACAACATCTGCTACAAAGTTGAAACAGGGAAATCAAAATATTAGACCAACAGACAGAGGCTGGGCAAGATGAACTTGGGGGGGGGAGGAAGGAGGAAAACAAAGCTGGTAGGTGCAAAAACCTTTCAGAGCTGATTGGAATGAAACAGAAACACCCCACATTTCATTGGAGCTCTGGTTTGAAAAGAAAGCAAACAGCACAGCAGGCAGAGACATGTGGCTGGAGGAGCATCTTTGATTGAGAGAAGCAAAGTAAGTAGCTCAAAAACCAGATTAGAAAAAAAAACAACCCAGGCAGACTTATTCAAGCAGCAATAACAAGCATGTGTCATACATACAGATGTGAATATACACAATGTTATATATTCACATCGAGACAAAATAACCAAGGTAAGGAAAACAACCAAAAAAAAACCTTAGGAAGGGGTATTTGTTTTCTTGAGATATTTAAATTTAAATGAATGTCTCCAAGACAGAAACATTATTAAAAAGCAAAAATCAAGAAAACATCTTCATGCCTGGCAGGCACTAAATTTGGATTTGTATTTTACTGCTGAAGGATACAGCCAATACTCATTAATCTGGAGAAAGCACTACTGAAGGGAGTCTGGTGCTGAGCATTTGTATCTCCCATCAGTCAGCAGATCAGGGAGCACTCAGGCTCTATGAAAACAGCTTTTTTGGTACCACATGCAGGTCTGGATTCTTAAATCCCAACCTGAGGTTTACCAAGTTAGGCCGAACCCGTGAGTACCTAAATGTGGAAAGGAGGGTTTAAAATCATGCTCACACAGACCTTACATACGGATGGGAGGGGAAAGAACCTCAAACACCCAGCAGTGGCAAAACGAGAGATGCTGAAAGTCACACTAAAATCTCTGCATTTCAGTTTTCTCTCTGTAACAGTGCTGAGAGCACCCACCCCTCTGTGGATGCTATGAGGCTGAATTAAGTGGGACATCCCAAGCTCCTGCAGGGCAGAGGTTTGTAATGCCAACACCAGGTGCTCACAGCAGGCAGCACCAGTGTGGCAGTAACATGCAAAAGCAAAGCAATTCATTATGGTTTTAACGTTGCCCATCTCTGCTGCACTTGAGGAGCAGCACCTGAATTTATTCCCAGGTATCAGACAAGAGATATCACAAGGAATGTGAGCATATTACTCCCACACATCAACATCCTCCACCTATTCCAGCCTGTTTAGTTATCCCTGGATTTAATCCCAGCACACGGCTGACACTGGGCGTTGTTTTAGCAACTGGTTTATTTTAATATCAATCTTTTTTCGCTTGGGGCTACTGATTTTCTCCCTCCCATTCCTCAGTTCGCAGCAGCAGCGTCTGTGCCCACACAAATCCTGCTGCAGCCAAGGGAGAGGGAACGTACGAAGCAGAAAATGTGTGGCTAAGTGTCAGTAAAAGAGTTCTGTTCTCTGCAGGGAAAATCAGGCCACAAGCTGCTCTGTGTAAAAGCTTTGTGGACTGTGAGATCTGAGCCCTAGCGGGAGCCTGACCTGATGATGAGCTGCACACACAGCCCACGTTGTGCCTGAAAGGCCATTAGCAGCATCACTTTCTCAGCACTTTCTCCCTCTTTCCACCTTGCCTGGAGCTGCTGGCTGTCAAGGCTGTGACCAGGACCCACAACCCAGCCAGTCTCACCAGGCCAGTGATGTTTTCTGACTGTACAAAGCACCAGCTTGGACCAGAAGAGACAATCCAAGTGGAAAACAGGAGCTGCACTGAACTCCACAAAGGTCTCAAGGGCAAAGGGTCTCATTCCCTTTGCTGGGGACCTGGAACAACCCTCTCTTCTCTGGTCACCTCTCCATTCTCTTGCCTATGAGATCCTCCTGTGCTCCTGCTCCTGTGTCACCAAATGGGTGCCCCAACACAGCTGACGATCATCAGCTTCCCCGAACCTCCTCAGACGAGAAGTTTGGCTTTGTCTGTGTCAGGAAAGACACCACATTCAGGTTTAACCACCAGAGAGACCTGAACTTCTTCCTCTGCTTTAACCTCAAGCACCTGTAGCTTGAATTAGGAAGATGAATTCAAGTGTGCTACAGGAGAGAAGGCTGGGCCCAACATGGCCTCTCTGGGGTGGTCACAGCTTTGACTCCACTAGCCCATCTTCACTTAGCCCTGCCTGAGCTTCAACTCCTCTTCGAGAACCCAGGAGGTAAATAAAAGAGGAAACAGTGAGATTCTGGGCTTGCTCTTTTTTAGCCAATCTTGTTTTCCTGGGCCTGACCAGAGATTTTGGAATATAATGAGTTTGCAGCGAAAGCACCCAACCTCAGCAGCCCTTCCAGCCCCATCCTGGCGTCAGCAGAGGAACAATTCCCACTCCTGTTAAAGCCTGAGGAGTTTCAGCATCAACTGAACCGTTCAGCTCAGCACTGCCTGCGTTGGTGGCAGGAGTCTGCTCTGCAGGGGACAAGGTGCCACCCGGCAGCAGCGCTCCCCTGCTCCTGCCCACTCAGGTTGCTCTTGTGCTTCTCCCTTTCCCCAAGCTACACCCCCTCTGTCCCTGAGAAAGGGCAGTTTCTAAGAAAAACGAAGGCCAGGAAAAGGCAGGGTGGGAAATGTGGAGAAAAACCTGTTTTATGCATTACAACCCACTCAGAAAAGCTTCCTCCACACCAAAGCTGCAGTGACAGCAACTTCCAAAGAAAATCCTGAGACCTGACTCACAGTGAAAACCCACAAACCTAACAACATATTTCTTGAATTTGTGCATTCTCTGCATCCTGTCTCTTGTGCAGCAATGTTGAAACCAAGGGGGCCTTTCCTGGGGCCTGTGGTGACCAGGGTGGATGTCCCAGATGCTGCCACGCTGGCACAGACAGATCCCAGCACCTGCAGCCAGCTGCTCCTAACGGGAGCCATGGGAAGCCTCCTGCACTCCAGAGTGCACCCCCAGGCACAGCTCAGCTCCTGAATCCTCGGGGAGGATTTCCAGGCAAGGCCAGAGTGAAACCAGAAGGCCCAGCTGCAGCAAGACCTTTCTCAAGATCAGCTGCTCCTCTGTGCCTCGGTAAGGACAGAGGTGCCCCTGTTTACTGCACTTTGGACTGTGACTCAGGGCTGACTCAGGGCCACTGGAGCAGAGCGAGGAAGAGGAGCCTGGCTGGAGCAGTGCCCCGAGCTCCCTCCCAGCAAAGCCCCTGCTGCTGCTGGAGCCACATGGCCCGAGCCATGCCATGGCCAAGCTGTAATTCACTTCCAGGGGAGTGCACGAGGGAAGCTCAATCACCTTTTCTGTTCTGGCCAACCTACGAATCTTTAATGCTCATTTTGGTGCTGTGCTCCTTCACTTTTGGATTCTTTTATCAATGTTCTTATACGGGAACAGCCCTGAGCCATCCTCTCAGGGACCGTGGGGTACCTGAATGACGGATTTTGATTTGTGCTATTTGAGGACTGAGCTACTGCACCAAAGCAGGAAATAATGAAAAGCAATCCAAAAATATGCACAGTTCAATAAAAACAAAAAGACTAAAAACCAGAGAAAAGCCAGGCAGCTGCTCAGCACAGGCCAGGCCCTGCAGTCACTGGTCAGTGCTGGGCACTCTGCAGTCACTACCCTAAGATCCAGAGCAACAGATTTCTGCTGTCCACACGTTTTGGTGATTTTGGAAATCTCCTGCAGTCCCGTGGCTGAACTGCGATTCAGCACTTGCTACACACACCAAGAACTGCTCAGACACACTGTGCTCTCGACCCACAGTGTAAAAAGCAGAGGATCACAGAATTCCAGAATGGCTTGGATTGGAAGGGACCTTAAAGACCATCTAATTCCAACCCCCTGCCTCGGGCAAGGGATGCTTCTAGAAGCTCTGTCCTGACCACAGGCAGTATCAGCCCCCAGTGAAATGACATTTCATCAGGGACCTCCAAAGTGATTAATTAATAGTACCAGATCCTTTCCCTCTGCTTTATCACAGAGCCTCACAGCACAGGCAACACAGCAACTGCACACCTAAAAATCCTCTCCGGCTCCAAGAGACAGAGGGAGAGACCACCAGGAACACTCGGCCGTGTTGCCATCCTGTATGAGCACACAACAGCCCAAACTGCTCAGGGACAGCGAGGGGCAGCTTGTTACACACAAACAGGGCAGCAGAACCCAGCTCTCAATGCAAAACACTGAGAAAGGAACGGGAACGGGCAAGTGAGACACGCGGGGGAGGAGGAAAAAAAAAAACAAAACAAAGGCAAATCTCATCAAAATTGCAGATGTAGCACCAGCCACAATCAGAATAAATGAGGCCATGCAGCATTGATGATGGAAAATAAGGCAAAAACAAATGGATCAAACTTTGCTTTTAAGGCGGGAGACAGGAAATTAATGTAAAATAACCAACACGCAGAGCCACCCTGGGGTCTGAAAGCCTCAGAGCTGTGTTCAGCAGAGCCACCACAAGTGTCCAAACATGAAATACTCAAAGGGACAAAATCTGGTGTGATGTGGACATGAACTGGACTCGTGGGCACAGCGATCGGTGGCTGCTGGGCAGCTGCTCACTGCAGCCCACCCTTTCCCAAGGGATCCTGCCCCACACAGGCAGGGCCACCAGGGACTGTCTCTGCCAAAGCCTCTTTCCAGCAGCACAGAGCAAACCCTTCCAGCATCGACACCAGAACGGCCCAGAGTTTCTAACCCCAAGCCCTTTTTTCCACAGTGGCTCTCCCAGGGCCAGGTGTGACCCCCGTGGTTGTTTTGCGTGGCACAGCCTGAGACACAGCACAAAGATTTCAACTCCAGGAGGCAACAGTGTGATTTCCAAGAAAAGGACCCCAAGAACCCAACACCACAGACAATAGGAAAGTGTAGATTACACACACTCAGCACAACCAGCACTTTTATTGGAAACATCTTGCCAATTCAGTACGGGAACGGGGATACTTGTTTCCATGAAGCTGTCCTGGTGCTGGAGAGCACCCAGAGGGCTACTTTCCATGAGGAGGATGGGATTGTTCTGGATTGTCTCAACTAGAAGCAGATGGGGAAAAAAAAAAACATAACAGAAGGACAAAGAACAACAGACATGCGGCCACAAAGTGTTAAACATACAAACAGTTACACCCCAGCACTTAATTATGAGTCTTCAATGAACAGACAACCTTCAAATAGAGTAAGAGAAACAAAACAGGGGTGATTTCCAAACAGACCAACATCAGAGATTAACTGGGAGCAGAGGAGAACACAACGATGGCATTTCAACAACAAAAGGGAGGCATCTTCACCCCCTTCTAAGCCAAATCCATAAATACACAGCAGATCCAGAGAAATCCTTTTTACTATGAGTGGAAAAAAATATGTTGTAAGGGAAGAATCAGACTCACAGCCTACACAGTGCAAAGCACAAGAGTAAGCAGGGATGTGAGTTTGATTTTACTCTGCAAGTTCATTGAAATGAAACAGGGACCAGCATTTAGTACAGATGGGAAAATGGGAGATAAAAACCAGCCTGAGAGGCTTTCTGAATTGTGGACTCCCAAAAAAGCTCCCTGCATGAGGAGGTG
Source organism: Regulus satrapa (assembly GCA_013396955.1). Lineage (NCBI taxonomy): Eukaryota > Metazoa > Chordata > Aves > Passeriformes > Regulidae > Regulus > Regulus satrapa. Next base: position 190,435 of record VWZN01012379.1, on the reverse strand, counting down.
TGCACAAGCAGTGTTACACAAGGTCTTGTACAAAACCAATTATAACTGAGCACCTGAATTTTATGTGATCAGCAAAACATACAGCTTAATTATGGCAGCAATTAACTTTTCTGGAGTGCCCTCCAGTGAACACTAACTTCAGGAGCAGCTTGGTGAATCGTGGTTAGGCCTTCTGGGGAATGTGTCCATCACAACACGGGCTCTAATGGGAAGGAATGGCCTGTTACTTTCTGATAAGCAAATGAAGAGGCCTTGTCTTACAGGAAAAGAGAATTTAAAGCTGGTTTTTGTCAGTGTTATTCATGAAGGCAGAGCAGTATCTCTTAAAATAACAAGGCTCAGACCTGGAGGTTTTACAATCACTCTGCCCTTCTTGTAGGAAGCTAATTGCTGTTTAACTTCACTGCATAGCAAGTGTCTCTCCAAACTCGGCCAACTCAGAGGTCCAGGGAGGCTCTAATGCTCCTGCTGCTGTCCAGAATGGGGACCAGAACACAGGTTTAGTGTCAATGGGGCCTCTACCTCCAGGTTCAGTGAGAACAGGGGCTTTGGAATGTATTTCATAGAAAGAAGGTAAGATGTTTAGCTGTAATTGTTTTGTAATAAGCCCCTTGCAGCGATACCTAGAATACACCCAAAAAGCAAATTGCTCTTCAAGTTGCTATAGATTCCCTCAGCTGTTGTAACTGGCCTGGGTACAAATGCAGTTGTGGGTGGATCCATTTTTAAGAAGTGTTGCAGCAAGATCTTGGCTAAATTTGAAAAGTGAGTGGGGCCTGCAGAAAGCATTTTATTCACTTCATTAAACATGGGGTTTGGTTTGTGCCCATTTAACAAGTCAGACCTCTAGATCGAGCAATTACAATATTTGAAGACAATGATACATATAGAAGGCCAGTTCTTTGGATTTTCAACTTTAAAATGATGCAGAGGACCACCAGAATTATCCAGCTCTAGATACACAGTCTTCTTCATTTAGTTCTGCAGGATTCAAATATCAGACAAATGGCATGCAAACAAGTAAATCATCTCATCATCTCATCATCTCACCGTAGACTCTGCTCCCTCCAGTCTTCTCTGGCCCTCCAAGTCCTAAATTCTGCCAACTCAATTGTGTTTCATTCACTCTCAATCACAAGCACCAGTCTGGGTATAAAACAGAGGCCTTTACAGAGAGGTCACCACCTCATGATCCTCAGCAGCTGGAGGCCCTTGTGTGACAAACAGAGGGCACATAGGACACAAGGCACTGATTTCACTGCAAGAGAATTCCTCTTTTGATAAATCAGGACCAAGGCTAATGTTACAGGGCCAGTTCTCTTTCTCATCATTTCCAATTGCGTTGATAACTTCACATAAAATGTGCCTGCAACCCTTTAAACAGCTCATGTGGATCCAGAGGGACTTACCCAAAACAGCAGAGTTGCCATCGCCCAGCGGGAACCTCTGGTACCGGGGAATATTGAAGGGGGGCAAAAGGTAAAACTTCCTCTCCAAAAGAGGCTCCAGGCGTGAAGCAGAGGGGTCTGCAGGGTGGAACAGGTTATAGACCTGCTGACAGGCTGGTCTGAGCTGAAAGACTAAAAAGACAAAGGAAAAATAAAAAAAATCCCTCAAGTATCAAAATGTTACCCGTTAGAATATTGTAAGTATTTGTCTCTAAAAAGGAGGACTGTTGGGTTACAAAATTGCAAAAGATTTATCATCTCCCTCATCTCCTGGTTTAGTCAACTGAAACTATTTATTACCATGTTTACAGACTCAAGAATTGCCCAGCACTTTCCATGTTTGGGAATGGCGGTGCACGGAGCACACGGAGATCTGCCTCTTCACGGTGCAATAAATCTGATACAGAAATGTCTGGGTTTAACCAGGCTCCTGCAAGTGCAGCAGGAGGTGCTTACACCACCCACCAAGGGAGCAGTCTGCACCAGGACTTACTGTCGAGAGCTGGAATTACAGTTTTCCGCAGTGCAAGCACCAGACCCAAGGGAGAGCCAAAGAGGAAGAAGTCGGTGATCTCAAAGTCAAACTTCCCAATATTTCCTCCATCCAGCATCGTGGAGCTGCTGGATCGCCTGGATGTGGGGTCGTTTCTCAGGACACTAGAATGTAAACTGGGACGAGAACAGAAGAGAAAGTCCAAATTATATTGTGTTTTTGTAATTAAATCCTGGATTGGTGATTGACAGTGCATATAATTCTCATCTCTTCAGTGAAGGAATTGTGCTAATCAACCCAAAATGATGCCACTGCACTGGCATCTTTTAAATGTACAAATCCAAGCTTCAGGTGAATTCATTTACACACTATCTCCTCAAAATGTTTTTTCTTTAAGGAGTCAAAATCGTGGTTGCTGCTACCATATAGAACATATCCAGCTTTTCTTTCCTTCTCTCAGGTGTCAAATCTATTTGCAGAATTCCACCTCTATGTTGTGCAGGTTGGCAATGCACAGGTTTAACACAGAGATTTAAATTCCCATTTTCCTTGGACGCTGAAGAAGCAGCAACAGGAATGCTTAGGTGAAAATCCTAGAAATCCAGCCCCACGTTAGGGAGAGCTGCTTCTAGATCTGGGAAAGTGAAATGACAGATGTGTAACACTGATAACCTGGTTCACAAAAGGCTTTCTGAGATGTTTCTATTCCCACCCAAAAGCACGAAGCCGCAAATTTCTTTGGTCTCTGGGTTGTACAGATTCCAGTGGCAGCCGTAGTGGGCTATCTCATTGTAATTAGAAGCAGAGGGTTGAAGGCAGTACCAGCCTTAAGATGGTGTTTGCAAACACTATAAAGCATCAGAACGGGTTCTATAGAACATGTAGGAGAAATGGATACCATAAGAGTTGGGCTGGATAAAGAGTACCAGCCTGGAGTCGGGAATGATGCAAAGCCAACAGTCTCCTGCCAGTGCTGTGGCCCCAGAATAAAACCCCGGGTGGTGACCAGCACTTGTCACACCCTCACGTGCAACAGCTCTGCCTTATCAAGGCCACTTCAGAGGGCAGTGACAGCCCAGCACTGCTGGGATCCCAAACCAGGGCTGTTCCCACCATCCCCAGCACCGGAGCAGCTGCTCACAGACCCCTCAGCCACAGCCACTCAGCCCGGGAGCAGCTGCAAACGCTCACAATTTTGGGGAAGAAAAGCAGGTTTCACGCAGCCTTTGCTTTCCTGCCACGGCAAATAACGAAGGCATCATCCCAGAGACAGCTCCTGTGCTGAACACCGTTCCCAAAGGATGCTGAGCCTCCGCCTGCTCCTGCTGCGCTGTTCCCTCTGGAGCTGCACACACACACATGCACGGCTCTGCTCTCCCGCTTCCCCGCCAGGGAATGATAAGTTACTAATGCCAGACACACACACATCACGGGGAGTCAAAACAGCGGTGTCAAAAGCGGGAGGAACGGGAGGTTACGGCAGTGACAGCTAAAACGAGCCTGTTCCTGTTTCTGTGATGAGAACGAGCCTGCCTGAGATCAGAGTGCCGAGCTGCACAGCCCTGGAACAGCTCTGGGAACAAGCCACCTTCGGTGGAGCTACAACTGCCTCAGCTAACAAGACAAGGCAGCGAGTTGGCTGTGTGTGAGGAATGCAGAGTCATTTAGAAGACGCTCGGTTTCGCTGAAGGCAAAGGGTGACAGCATCCCAACAAAGGCCCCAGAGGAAAAGCTACCCCGATGGCAGGATGGGTGCAGGGGGGTGCTCGGTGTATTCCACACAGCTTCCCACAGCATCTCTTCGTGGGGAAGGGAAGAAGCAGAGCAGGCACACAGCACGGTGCAATTTGGGCATCTTCACTCCTTCAGCTGGAAACTTGGTATCGTCTTTTCAGCAATCAAAAGAAATGAGAGCCAAGGGGAACTCTGGATCCGTCATGCTCCAAGCAACCTACAGCGCCCTGTTCTCCCTTTAAAGAGCAGCAGATGTACTGTGTGCATTAATTAAACAAGAGCTTATGGATTTCAGAAGCAAATCAACTCATTTACAATAATACAAGTACAGCACAGCCAGAAATAATGTAGTTGTGCAGAAGGACTGAATTTAAAAATAAATGTGTGATTGTAATCTCCAGATGCTGCTCTGGCTTGCTGGGCATTATCCCAGAGAAGTGGGTAGGTCTAATACATGAATAAAAATGAGTGTCTTTGGCACAGGCTGAAATCTGCAGTGGGCACGGACAGAAAGGTCCCTGTGTGCCAGGCTGCGCGGCTGCCGAGCCCCGGAGGAAAACTTGGCTCCGTTCTGCCAACCTCCTGCTCGGAGCCACATCACACCAGGGCTTGCTTTTTGCATGGGAAAAATCATTCCTTGATGGCAGAGGCCAACAAGGGGGCATCCTGCTGGTGCTGGCTGGGAGAACAAGGTACAGGGATGGGCGTGGGAGCGACGGCCTGCTGACATGCAGGAGGGGACGAGTGAATTTCTGCTCCCCAGCCTCTCCTGTACCAGGGATGAGGTGAATCCCTTCTCCCCAGCCTCCCCTGCACCGCAGAGCTGAGTGAGAGACATGCAGAGAGAGCTTTTACTGCAGCTTCAACCTGCCCTTTCCCTGAGGGAATTCTGGTCTTGGGTTCTTAGAACACATTAATTTTTAGTCTGAGGTCTAAAGGGAGGTTTAAAAACATATCAAACTCTGAAGAAGTAAAGAAGTAAATCTGTCACCCCACTAAATCCTGACAGCTCCTGCCAGGGACCCACAGGTGCTGCATGCTGGATGCGGGCAGAGCCCTTCAGACATGGAACAGGAAGGACCAGCACAAAGCTATTTGGAACAACAAAATGAGCAGCAATCCATTATCCACATCAGGCCCAGCACTTACTTTAAAATAGGTGTAAAAATGCATCAAGATGCCAGCCTGATTTCCTTAACTGAGTCTGTGCCCCTGAGGTCAGTAACAAGGAGGAGAATCAGCACATTTTTGCACAACTCATATTTTCCCTGTAATACAGGAGACTGTTTTGAGGAGGCAAGAACAAGAGCCTGATTGCCTTTTATTAACCCACTGGAAATAGCCAAGAACCTTATTGTGGATTCTGTAAATGCAGCTTGTCTTTCTGAATATCCCACCAACAACATTCACTTCGATACCTTCTCTCTCCTATAAATCATTTACAAAAGAGCCCTGACGTGGCAGGACAACACAAATCCCTGTGCTAAATGATACTCTGAAGAAATGGAGGGGGAGAAATGCAGGGGAAGCCTTCAGCTCAGCACAGGGCAAAAGGAACAGCCTTGGACATAGCTGCAGTGCAGGTAACGGGGTTTGCTGTGGGGGACACGGCCCCCCATTCCTGGGACAGGAGAGGAGAGGGATTAAGAGCATATTTACTGCATTTCCTCTAGGCCTGCAGGAGAAAGAGGTCTGTCCACTTCCAGAGGCTGAAGAAGATTCACAGAGAAAAATCCTCAGGGTTTACAGAAATAATCCCCGAATGACCAGTGACCATGGACAGACTGCTGTGAAAATTCCATGGGTTATGTTAACAGACACATTTCTGAATGTCCATTTGAAAAAAGCTTAAAAATGTGATACTGGGAAATTCAACAGTAAGTAACAAATTTGAAACATGTCCTTGGTGCAATGCAGCCCTGGCAGGGGAGAGAATAACTCAAAATCAGGTTTCAGAGATGCTTTAAAATTAATACAACGCTGGGTTCCCAGTTCTGCTTTGCTGAGTTCCCTTACACAATTTCTCCATTTGCTTTCTGACCTCCATCCCACACTCAGAGCACAGCAGAGCAGCAGCTCCCTGACTGCCTTGGCTGTCACACAACAGCCCAAAGGACTTCTTGTCACTGCAACACTGATGCAGTAGAGAAGCTGGATTCCCTCGGTGCCACTCAGCAAGAAAGCTGTTAAGTTTTTGTTTTTTTTTTGCATATGCAACACACTGAAATCGATAACACTCTAATCTAAATTGTTTTCTTCCACCTTGCTTATCACAGGATGACAAAGCAACACTCAGGTTCCACAGATACACCACCCTCAGCTCCAGGAGACTGCTGGATCTGTTCCTTCCAAATCTTAAATCTTACCTTGAAAGAAAGGCTTGATGCTGCTTTATTGTGTCCAGTTCATAGGTGGATGAATCACTCCTTTTTCGTGGCAGCTGCTTCTTTGGATCTTCTCCATTGCTACGAGGAATATCAATGTTGCTCCTGCTGAGGTGTCTGCTGGTTTCCAGATTAGAGCCACTGGAACAGTGGCTGTTGTTCACCGTTATTCCAGGAGACAGGAGGTCGGTATCCTGGGATTCGAAATGTACGGATTTAGCTGAATTAAGAATACACCCACATTGTAACACCTCCCTCCTATCCTCCCTTCCTCATTTACCCCAAGATCCAGTCGAGGCCAATACAGAACCTTAGGCCCAATCACTCCCTGAAGTGTGGGTGATGCTTCACAGCAGAGGGTGAAACATCCCCGTCTAGAGCAAACACACCCAAACTGACACCCATGTGCACCTTAAGACACGTCTGCCACCGAGGAGGAACAGAGCCTTTGGTGTTTCAGGAGATCCTTACTAAAAGCAGGGTGTGTGGAGGAGCTGGGAGGCAGCGTTACCTGGACACTCACCACGCTCCCTCGTCGACTGCTGTTCTGGCTCTCGGACACCGTCTGGTTGCTGTAGCATAAGGCATCAAATCCCAGGATCCCTCCAACACAATCCCCTACCAAGCATACCTGAGACAGGAAACAGAAGCAGGGGAGGACAGGGAGGAGGAATAAAAAGGAAATTTTAAAAAAAGCCCCTTGAGCTCAGTTTAGAGCTAACAGCTGGACAGAGTGCTGGATGCAGCTGGACAAGCTGGAGCAGTAGGATGCCCAGTGCCTTCATCAGTAAAACTGTTGAGCCAGTGAAATCCATCACTGTCTGCAGACTCCCGTTCTCTCACACAGCTCAGGTGTCCTGGCTGTCCCCAGCAGCCAAGTGGAGTGACAGGACAGCAACACAGAGCCCTGCTCCTGGTGCTGACTGCAGAAACCGACCCTTGCCAGCTGCCCGTGCTACCTCAGGGAAGCTCCTGCCCTTTTGTATCCCGAGGGGATAACAGTGTCCTGCCTCCAAGGCTCTGAGCAGACAGGCACTGAAAAGCACCAAGATCCCTGGGCAGGAGAGAGCTGGCTGGGAGGGAGCTCAGGGTGGATAAACCACATGACAGCAGCTCCTCCAGCACCTCTGCCCTCGTGGGGCCAGGGAGTCACTTTGCTCAGAGGTGTGAGCCTCAGTCACGCTCTTCATGGGGTGCAGCAGCTGCACAGCCTCAAAAAATAAACCCATGGGTGCAACAGCTCCAGCAGGAGCTGCTGAAGCTCCTTTAAAGCCAGCAATGCTTAAACAGACTTGGTTTGCAATGGGGAATGACCATGTTTACTAACAAAGGCAGCATTCCTGCTCAGCCAAGGTGTGTCACGCTGAAACCTGATTAATTTCACAGCTTTGGAGCTTCATTTCTGAACACAAACTCAAGACTCTGCTTCGAATCCCAAAGGTTCAGGACAGTAGCAAAGCAATAACCTCTCTCTCTCAGAAAGAAAGAAATGGAAAGCACATCACTTCCTTATTGCAGCCCAACACTGTCATGTTTCCATCCTCCTGAGAGATTTAAGGCAAAGAGAATTTCAGAAGGAAATTGCTTCGCTTGTTCTTCCTCTGGCTGTGGCCTGAGCAACCTCTGGCTCACCTGGCCGTTGAAGGAGGTGCCCTCCTGGGATTTGATGAACTCACTGTAGGCCTGGTTGGCTCTGACAATGACAGTGGCCACGGCTTCTTGGTACTGCGGGGAGGACGTGGCGAGCAGGGGGAGCGCAGCGAGGGGAATGTGATCCTGGCTGTTGGACAGGCAGCCCTCGTCGTAACTGTAAGGGCTGAGGCTGGAGAGGGCGAGAGACAGTGGGAATATGGGGAAAACAACCTGCAGGCAGTACAGCCAAGTGTTGTGGTTCATTAAAAAAAGCCTCAAGGCAGAAAGGCCATTTATTCCTCTGTGAATGGGTGAGAGCTTAATAAATCTTTCCCTCCCATCAAATGTAAATCTTCAAGGACAACATACTTACACTGACAGAACAACCCCCAGACAAGGAATTAAATCCCTAGAATTTATTGGATTAATTAGAATAAATCAATCTCAGAATTGTGCTGCATGATTACTGTATTCACTGCAGCGAAGTATGAAATCGAGATTGAATGCCTGGCTGGTACATTAATAAATGCATTCTCAAAGCAGGGCCAGAGCTCTCAGTGCTACATGCAGAACACCTCAGGGAAACAAATAAAACAAAACAACCCCCACAGAAAGTCCCACTCCGTGATAAACAGCATCAACTTACCTGGACACCAGGGAAAATGCTTCGGAGCAGATGGCTGGGCAAGGGACGAGTTTGATGGCAATGTGTCCCAGAGCAGCTGGGTAATGCACCCTCATCACCGTGTCGAACACGGTCGTGATGGTGTTGACATCCCCTTGCTTGGAGCTCTGGTCACCGCTTCCTGAGTCCAGGATGTTCCCTCCATGAAGGACCAAGAGGAGGACGTGGATTTTACTTGGCTGCATTAATGGTTGCACTGATTCATCCTAGGTGGGGATGGAAGAGAGCACACAGAAATGGTCATTTTTTCAAAGGGGTGTAATTTGTGCTTGATTTATGGTAAAGGCCACTAGATACACCACAATACAACGCTGAGAACCCGGACACTCCTTCCAGGTCTCTTATCCTACACTTGTGCATGCTCAAATGCACACACAGCCTCAGTCTGATTTGTCAAAAGCAGAAGGAATGCTGAAAGTAAAAAAACAGAAGAAAACAAAACCAAACAAAACCAAAACAAAACACAAAAAACGCCCTGTATAAAACTGTATCCAGGTAAAACATGGCAGCAGTAAAGACATACTTGTGTATATTAGGGTGGAAAAATACAGAGGTAAGAGATGGGTGTTGCTTTTTGTGGGGTGCTGAGCTCTGCTGCAGCATTTGACAGTGAAACACATTCAGCAAAATTAAGAAACCAGATCAAACAGGTTAGCAAGTGGCAAGTTACCGAGAAGTTGTGGGAAGATCAGTCACTGCATGTTTGCCTAACATAGAAGTTATAAATAAGACTTCAGATTTGCTTAAACTGCAAAACTGTTGCAAGAGAGGAACCGAAAAGAAAAAAGTTCATGACTCCATAACCCAAGGAATGGCCAACATGTGGCTGGGAGATTGCTGCACGAACACAGAGAGGGATTTTAATTTGGCTATCCAGGTGATTTTCCTTTTCTGTTGAACTAATTCCTTGCTTAAACAGACAGGCTGTAGTTTGGGGGAAGGAGGGAGCTGTATCCTTATCATTAATGCCCTGCCAGAAGAGCTGTAAAAGCCCAGTCCTGATGCTCCAGGCAGGTACAAGAGCATCCATGTGCACACATTGTAACACGACAGAGCAGTAACTATTTTTAATATCTATTTGCTGCCAGGGCTTTTCAGCTCCCACACGGACTCAAATCCTCCATCCCACACCTGTGAGCTGTGCAAACCCTCCTGACCCCCGTGGTGCTAGCAGAGACAACATCTGAGGACATCCTGAGCAATTGAGAGGGGGTAAGGAAAGGGTGGAGGGCAGCTGTGTTTTCCATTTGACAAATTGTTCTAATTCCAGCATCTTCAGTCACCTGTTGTCCTTTGAGCAGTGATTGAGTCCCTGACAGACCTGCTGGTGGGAGGAAAGCATGCCCAGGCACACATTAGCAGCCTAACAGCTAGCTCACATTTTTGCCAGATAATGTTAAAGCTTGTCTTACTACACAGCCCACCAGAAGTATTAAAAGTCTCATCCGAGTCTGTAATAACGATTTCTTCCAGACCTCCTGCATAAGAATGGCCTTGAATTATTTAGTACCATTCCACTGTGTTCGTGCCTGCTCTTTAAACCTTCTCTGACTCCAGTTTTAGCACCTGCACAGCCAACCTTTCCCCGGGTGGAGGCACAGGAGGAGCCCTTGAAGCATCTCGGCACCTCTTCTGCTTCCAGACAAGTACTGTAAGTGTTCCTTTGGAGAACAACATGAGTCACCAAGCTCAGGTCACACAGAAGTTTATCAGCAATGAATTGGAGGCACCTTTCAGTTCATTACCCTCTGCTCTGAAGGAAGTGGGGACCGGCTGATTAGTTTAAGGGTGGAGGTAACTACTTAAAACTTCCTTGTAAGAGCTGGAGCCTCTTAAAACACCTGAACCACCTTCGGTGAGGGAAGCTTTTAACCTGAAAATCATTGCAATTGGTGGCACAGGAATTTCATACTATTTTAGCAGACAGCTTGTGAACAACTACAAATAACTGTCTTTTTCATCTTGCTTTGAAGTCTGTTCTTTTTCTAAAATGAAGGCAGAAAACAGGAGGGGGTTGAGTTTGCACAGCCCTCTGAGGAAAACAAGTTTCCCACACCATCTTGAGCTCTGAGAGAAATCTTTGGGCTTATTTTGAGGTGGCCAGAGCTGTTCCCCTCCCAGCCACCCACTCTCCTCATGGCCCTTGGGCTCTCAGTCTGTCACGGAAAAGCCAAACCACCACGAACTCAGAGCCTGGCACAGACAGTAATTCCAAAACTCATGATCTTCGATGGACCACTCAGACACAAAGTGGGCACTCTGCAAAGCAGCTGCACCACCTCTGCAGCACAGGAGCTCTGCCCAGCCTCCAGCTCCTCTGATCCCCACAGGATTAGCAGTTTTTTCCAGCTGGACACCTGATGCTGCCTGCAAACTACACAGCATTTTCTGTAAGATGGCCAAAAGATGGGTGAAAAATCCCTTAAGAATTCCAGAAGGACGCACACAGGTGTAACTGGGGCTCAGCAGCACATGGAGACAAGACGCTGCTCACAGCAAAGGAGCCCCTTTTATCCCACACAGAGACATTCCAGCAGCAAAGCATCTTGTTACAAGAAGCCAAAGCACTCACCTCGATGATGCTGAGCCTCTCCACACTGGAGCCAACCTGGTACTCCGCTGATGTCTCCTGGTACAAGTCACCTGGAAGCACAGAGGTGGAAAATGTCAGCGCTGCCAGATGCTCTTTGGCAAAGACGTTCTTCCATAAACACAGCGCTTGTTCCGATGCCTCACATCTCCTTCATTATTTCATAAAAGCATCCTCTCCCTCTGTCCTGCCTCTTTCCACCTGAGAAGTCTGGGCAATGCTGGGTCATTTACCTTCCAGCAATTTCTCCTGGAATTTAACCTGGGTAAGAGCTGAGGACATCAGTGAGCTCTTCTCTCATTACAGAGATCTGGTACCGCTGCTTTATTAAGAATGGCAACAATGGGAAATCCCTGCACGACTGTCAGAAATGATTGGTTTGTGGGAAAATAAAAGGAATTGCTTGAACTATGCTGGGGAGTAGAGATCTGATGTATTCCTACATCCGTGCCTACACAGACTGACTTTGTAGAAAAAGCCTGAGTGTCACCTTCCACCGTGAATCGCTCTGGCTGAGGAGCTACAGCTTCCTTTCACCATTTCATAATGATGAGCAGAAAATAAAACTGAGGCAGATACAGCCAGGAACAAAGGATGGAGCAAAAGCAAAGAAGAGAGCCAGGAGAAATTCAAGTCATTTGAGATAGAGTTGGGATATTTCATCATTATGTGAGAGAATCCTGGCTGTCACACAAAGAAGCCAAACCAATGTGGAAAATAAAAGGGAATGAAAAGCTATCCCAGTTCCCACTGAGCAAATCTTTTGCAGCAGTACTGGGCAGTCATTTTTATGCTCTGTCTCAGCTTCTCCCTTTGTGAGACGAGGATAACAAGTTTTACCTTGTTCACAATGAGTCTGTGACAATTGTCTGGAAATACTGTAAAATAGCACATGCAGTTTGTACTTGGAAAAGAATTACCCTGGACATCATCGCATTCGGGGGTTTCAATTTTATCCATCAGATCGTTGGAACTCCATTTGGTTATTTCTTTCGGGAACATTTCCTCATTGTCAGACAAGTCCTCTGTGAAAAAAACAGATTTTTTGAGAGTCACAAACACAAAAAATGTGTATGCAGAAAAGAGCAAAAACCAGAATTTTAAATAAACCCCACAACACTGCAATCGATACACATTTGGATAGCTTAAGTCAAAATAAACCATGTACTTTACCAGCTTTTGTTATATAGAAACCAAAGCACCTTTTGAAAAGTAAGCTAAATATTTTAGTTGCATGATTTAAACAAAGAAAACTCTGAAAACATAAAAAAAAATTATCTGGATTTTTAATTCTGCCCTCTAAGGTAGCGTGTTCGGCCTTTGATGGTGCCAAAGCAGCCAGAATGCTCCAGCACAGGAGAGGACAAAGCGAGGATTCCCACTGGGATCCTCCCAGCCCTGTTTGAGAGCTGTAGGATTTCTCTGGGGGAAGAAGGGATAAGGATCGCTGTTGCTCATAGGACCTAAAAAGGCAGGAGCAATAAAGGGAACGTGAACTCCCCAGGCTGATCTCCTCAAGAGAGACACCAAGCATGGATCTGCCTTTTCCTTCCTACCTCAGTTTCTTCCAAATCCCCTGGCTCAGTTCAACTACAGTCAATACAGAATAAGGGTCTCAAAAATATTATGTTCTTAGAAGTGTGATTAAAAGGAAGAGACATACAAAGGGGAGCTCTCCTTTTTTTTTTCCCCATTGAGGAGGTATCTTTTGCTGCTACGATGGCTAAGTGCTTTCTAATTTATTTATACTTCTGTGCTTAGTATGTCTTTCCTGAAAATTTTGGGATTGTAAATTTAATAAAGAGTTATAAATGTAATAAGAGCAGTAATTACAGATGTCTTAAAGATCTAAAAGCTGTAATCTTCAGAGTCCCAGACTAGGATTTCCCCTTTCTTATTGCTGTACAGTTACTAAGAAAATAATTAGCTGGAAGAATACCACAATGGGGAACAAAAAAAGGTTATGAAATATATTAATCTTTTCAGCAAATCCAAGCAATAGCTTAAAAAAAATATTGTATGAAGGGCACTAAGTGAAGATCCAAGCAAAACCCGATTATTTTTAGGAGTTTCTATTTCAACTCTGACCATAAATAGAGAGCAACCTGGAATTTTTGCACCAGCATGCCATTTCCTTTTTCAGCCATGGAAGAAATGTGAATAAATCCCCATTTCCCCGCACACGGGAGTGCGGAGCTGCCTGTCCAGAGCAAGTGGAAAGCACAGGCTGCAACACACGTGCTGGCAGAGAATTAAGAGGACGACTGCACTCCAAGCTCCTCCAGCAACTTAATCTAAATATTCAACTTAATTTCTTGAGAGGTCTAATTACAGCCCTTACTGCTGCTCAAGTGATCCCCGAACGGGATATTACTCCCATTATTAGCATTTATTACAGGATAGATATTCGATATTACTGTATTTGTCACTATCTTTACCAGTGAATGAGGGTGAGTGGGAAGCTGGAGACAAGGAATCTTCTCGGGCTCAGGTTACGCCCACTGCACGGCGAGGAAATGCGAGTGGTGTGTGGATGGGAAGCACTTGGGAGGAACTCTGCTGGCGTTGACTCACATCCTGAGCCCTGCCAGTTCCCATGGTACCGACCCCGGCAGGATGAGCTGCGAGCAGAGCTCACAGCCCCGGAGTCTCTGCGGGCCAAGGGGCACCAAGAGGTCCCTCCTGGGGATGGGGCTCTGTTCAGCTGCACACACACACACACACTTTGAGTCATGAGCCAAAATCCCACCAGATTTCGGCAGACTTTTCAACCCAACCGTGCCGACTGCGGAGGACAAACTGTGCCTACCCGGAGACTCGCAGGAGAGCAGCTGCTTCTACTCTTAGCAACCTCCTACAAGTATTGCAACAGAGGTGCACAAGGCTCCTTTTTGCTAATTCCCCTTCCCAGGCCTGTTAGGAGCATGCCAGGGATTCCCCGGGGCCCTGGCTCCCAGGCAGAGCCATCTCCATCTCGGTTTTATTACTGAGTAATTAAAAAGGCAAAAAGCATGTGGATAGCGACGGTGCCGTTTGGATGACTCACTCCTCTTCCCTTGGATGTATATTGCTCCAATAAATCCCTCACATATTTGTTGTAAATGCTATGTAAGTTAATAAATAGAGACACTTAAACTAAGCTGGCCCTTCCCCTTCCCGGCAGGAGACACGTATTTATCCCAACTCACACGTGTCCCAGCTGCTGCTCTGCAGGTCGCCACACTAACACACCCCTTTCTACCCCACAATTTGAGACCCATGCCAAACACTCATGGGAGAACTCTTGTGGAACACGATAATATCAATTTTTGGAGGTTGGACTTCAGCTGAGCATCAGCGAAATTCTGCTTTGCAAAACTGGGGTGTCATCTTTTAACAACTGCATTTCCCAACTTCATCAGCAAATATTGCACCTCTCACTTCCATCAGACCAGCCAGGAGAGTCCATCTGTTGTCAATAGAGACAGAGCCCTTCAGGCTTAAATTTGCATTAAGTACAAGGTATAAAATGAGTGCAGTGGAACAAAGCTTCTTCACACACACATTCACAGAGGAAAAACAAAAAAACATTTTCTCGTTATACAGATAATCAATATTGCTTTGAGAATTCTGGAATCAACACTGATTGATTTTGGCACCTGAAGTACCTTGCTGCATTTGCTGTTGTATTTCTTGGAATGGGAGAACGAGGAGTGAATAAAGGCAAATTTGGGTTTCTTCAGGCCCAGACAGAACAATTAATCATACCTCTTATTGATTAAAAAACAAATTAGAAAAATAATCAGCCACAGTAAATCATTAGGACACACCCACAGCTCAGTCAGTACTGCTGGATTTCGCACACACTCATTTGCACCAAATAAAATACAGCCCCTAGGGCTGTGAGATCCCCTCAAACAGCTCAGAGTGCACCCGAAATGGTGCTGCATTAATGTAAGAGTCTGCTGGGGGATGCTGGAAGAAGCTGCACCGAAGCTGCGTCGTGGTAAGAAAAGACTTCAAAGCAAAGAAGTCTCGCTTCCTTCCCCGCTCACCCCCCGCCCTCCATGCCTTCCGTTCTCTCACCCCACCATTTCAGGGAAGAAACGACGGTGATTTAGGCTCCACATACCATGTGCATCAAAGAATTCATCATCTGAGCTGTCATCTGAATCCCTGGCAATGCTCTGCATCCTCCACTCGGAGATACTATGGCGTGAGGGACTTGCTGGAAAAAACAGAAAAGCTTTATGCGAAACGCTACATCGACGAGACGGAGAGTTCCCAACATGATCTTTGCTGGAGGAAGAATCATGTGTTCTCTAAGAAAATTCACTGCTGCAATATTAAAAAACACAAAACCCCGATGATGCTGGTGTGATGTCAGTGTACCGCTTTACAGATCCTGTTTGTTTACTGTTGGTAGAACCTGCCAGCAAGATGCTACATTAAAGCAAAGCTGCTTGGATCACTCTTCTGCTATTTTGAATGGCAGCTATTTATAATTGTTAGTAGGACGTGCAAAATCAGCTGGGTTTTAAAGTTTGCAATTAGGAAGGAAGCAGGCTGATTGGAAGCTCTCTCCGTGCCTCTCATCAGCACACAAGCCATGCCTCTGCTTCGCTAACTTTCGGGTTGGGTAGCTCAGCAGAGCAGCCTGGAGAGGAATAATCTGTTTTCTACAAGGAAATTGCTTCCACACAAATTGGATTAGAGATCTATTTAAACTTTAAACTTGAATGATTTAAACAACACGCTATCCGACAACTTCAAAGGGAGCTGTCGGAGCGGAGATCCTGACAGAGGAAAGAGAAACCCCAAAGTCCTTTTAGTGCTTTTTGCCCTCCTGTTCTCATACCTACCTGCTCCCTTTCACTTTCCCCTCCAGAGTTCCCTGAGCTAAATATAAACACATTATGGCTTCTTCTTTTCTTTTTTTTCAGATATAATTTAGCAACCATCCAGCCCGAGCTCTTCTCGGCTGAAGTTGTCTCGGAAGAGCCGCCTTGCTGAAGGGAGCGCTGTCCAGGGAATGATGGGAGAGAGGGTTTGTCCCCTCGTGCCAGTCACAGCGAGCACACAAAGCGCTCACAGCAGCCACCTAGCCCAGCAAAAACCTGAGGAGACTGACGAGTTCTCATTTAGCATATACAGGAGGCTGAAAGGCTCCAGTTACTGTGACAGCTGCACGAGCCGCTTCGTGCTATTGTTCCAACAGAGTTGAATCTATAAGTAAAATTCTCCTCGTCTCCCAGGCGGCTGTCGCACGGAAGGAGGATGGAGACCTGTGCAGAGTCATGTAATTGCAGCTCAGCAGCCCCCAGCAGCCCACCGCCCACCCCTCGGGAGCAGCCAGCGAGGAGGTGGCGGAGCAGAGCGAATTCACGCCGCGGTGACGTCAAGGCACTCGCATGGAGTCGCTAAAAATAAAGCACCTAATAACATATGGGAGGGAAACAAGGGTCCTGCCATCACCAGAGGTCTCGCTCGGGTGGTGGAGAAAAGGAAAATCTTTTGGAGAAAAGGCTTTTTTTTTTCAGCTGGAGGTGGCGGTGCGTCGCGACAGCACTCCTTGCTTCCATATGGTAATGTGCTGCCAGCATGAAGGAGGATTAAAATATCTGTGTGACGTACTTCCCAGCACATCACAATTAATTTCTTTCATTACTTTTCCTTGTAAAAGCGGAGACATTCTGGAGTTGAAAAGAAATTCATGCTTTGCTCCCAGTGAAAACCTTCAAGTGAAATCCTGAGAGGTCTGAAAACTCCAGCTCTCCTTGAACATGTCAGCAGTGGAAGAGGGGGTTTGTACAAAGAGCATAACGGGAGATGGGAGCATCAATATAAAATCCTGGTGTAGGCAAAGTAGCCAGTATTTTTATCTTTATGCAGTGATTTATGAAGCATCTGGTAGGTTCTTCCCTGGGGCTCACTCGAGTGAGTCATCGCAAGGTAAAACTACTGCTCCTCTCTCATTCACCCCGCGATGAAATCAGTGATGGAGAGGGAAATAAAAATGGAGACTCAACTCCTGATATTTAGTGCATATGATAGATGGAGAAGCTTCACCCAGATGTTTCCTTCCACCGTCACTGGAAGAAATGCTGCCCCTTGGGATTTTCCCAATGTTTTTTTTTTCCCTCTTGCAGTGAGAGCAGCTATTTCCCTGCTACCAGTAGCTCTTGGTTAAACAGAGAGGGAATTGCTGAAGGTTTGAACCTTCTGGCTGTAACTCACGGGGGATTCACCCCTTGGTACAGAACGGTCCAAAGAAGGGAAGTACAGCAAAACAAGGTCAGTCCCAAGGGAGAGGTGAGTAACAAAACCCAAGAATCAAAGCTGAGTCCTTACAGGGTATCCACAGCAGAGCTTTAACACCAAAATCCTGAAATCTTCCGGAACGGTGTTTCAAAGGGAATGTATACATGATCCACAGTCCCACCTAATCCCAGGGCGAGGTTTTGTCTCCAAACAGCTACTGCACATCATCACCAGGGGAAGGCAGCAGCCCCCAGGCACCCTTGGGGGTTCCTGCCTTAATGTCCCCAGTAGCTGATGAGATGTTTCACTGTGCAGCTCCAGGGAGCCAAACAGCCCTCCTGAAATGACAGACACGTGGTGCCACAGAACCCTGGCCAAGGAGCACGGGTACCTGCTGTGACACGGGCATCAAGGATAAGCAGATACCCAGAAGGGAACACCACGGAAGGGCTCCTGGGTAACGAGGACTAACTGTGCTGCTGGCTGGATTTTGAGCCCCAGTGCTGCCAGCCAGCTCCTGCCCGCTCCTCTACAGTGTCTTTACAGATTCTGTGCTTTTGACACTGACTCTGACACTGAGTCGCAGTTATGGGATGACTAGAAACCTTCCCAAACCCAGAACAGGTCACCTGAGAAGACTGAGCCTGCAGCACCAGCAGAGAAGGGCTCTGAGCTAACAGGACTCATACACATCGTCCCAAAGGCACC
>VWZN01012379.1:145760-172429 GCA_013396955.1 Regulus satrapa | reverse complement strand
TCGTCCCAAGGGCCCCTGCCACAAGGAGACATGGTCCAGCCCCCCAAAAGCCCAACCTCCCTGAGTTCAGAAGAGCAAGTCATCGGCAGCATCTTACCTCCTCTCTTTGAAGACCGTGAGGACTTGGAGGAGGTGGACCACTGCTTGGTGAGAGACCTGCCCGAGGCCGCGTCGCTGTTCGCAGAGGCGTCCTCGGCGTCTGCAGGTGACCCCGTGCTGGGCTCCACGTCCTTCTCCCCAGGAGTGTCCTTGACCCCGTGCTGCTCTGGGTCATTCTCGCCGCAGAACTGGGCCATCTTCTGGGCCAGCATCAGCTGGGCCTCCTTCTCCAGCTGCCGGATGTCCTCGATGGTGAGCCCGTACCACTCGTCCTGCCAGCACCAGGCCTGCCGGTGCGCCCGGACCATGACCTTCCGCAGGCCTGCAATGCCAAAACGTCCCCGTCACCAGAGCCACCAACGTGTTCCCCTCCCACAGCCTCCCGACGCCATGGCAGGGGCGTCCCTGTGAGAGCCAAGTGCAGGACCTCCACACCGTCAGGATGGCACAGTGGTCACTTCAGGTCCTTCATCTCCTCGGTTCTTCCTAATCAACCGTGCACTGAAACCAGCCAGTCCTCTGCCACTGCTTTTAACTTGGAAAGGGATTTCCTAATTTTGGATGTTTGGCTGCCTGCTCCACCGAGGAGTCGCACACAGACCACAGTTTCAAATCCCTGAAGTTCTAGGAGGTTCTAACATTTGGATCCCGTTTTCAGAGTGAAATATATTGCCAGGAGTAAGGGGAAAAAAATAAATCTACTTTTAAAAAAAAAATCCTGGAGAGTTTCAAGTCATTCCTCGATGAATGCTCCACAGCCCTCCCCAGTTGTTACATTGCAGAAGCACATCCCACACCTTTCCTTGGAAACCCATTTTCTGCACCTGGCTTCTATGTATCAGTAAAACAGCATCACAAATGGGAGCTTCTGAGATAATGGGATAGAAAGCAAAGTAAGGGAGGGAATAAAGATGCTTTATTTTGCAGATACCATCTGTCTCCTGCTGCAGGAGAAAAATGGAATGGGTAATGCCAATTTAAAATACTTCAATGTATCACTTATCTGAAAGGAAGAACGGCTTCAGTATCAACACACAATGCACCTGACCAGGCAACAGATACTCTCCTCAAGACTTAGACTCACTGACTAACATCATCACACCCCCAAGACTTTTAAAACATAAGAGTCCCTCAGGATTTCCAACAATATCATTGTTAAAGGCTCACAACAGGCCAAAACTCCAAACTGCTATTTATTCCTGATGGCATCACACAGCAATAATGGTGCTTTTAAAGCTTCTGTAAACATGACCAACGGATCCTCAGGAGTTTTTCTGACAATCAACAATCAATTAATATTTCCCCCTCTTTAATTACTTGGAAACTGAGGCAGAGATGGGTTGAAGGACAAGCCAAAAGCATCAGTGGGGTTTGCTGTCAGGGGGACTAAGAGAGCAATCAATGGGCTACAATAGAATCATTTAGGTTTTGGGAGCTGCAGATTGAGCTCTCTAAGCACCATCATAAGGAGAGACATCGATCACTCTTTGTTTGTATGTTTTCTTACACAAAAAGCATATTTTTAAATGTTTATTTCCTTCCAGGTCTGAGCACTTTATTGTCTGTTCTGCTCTCTGGTCAGTCCTTAATGCCACCAGTCATCCCAAGCCAGGCTATCGGGAGGAAATGGCCACTGAGATCAGCAGCTAATGCCACAGACCAGCTCAATCTGAACCTCATTTACACAGTAAGATTAAATCTATCAATATTTGATGCATTTTGCTGCCTGACTTTCAGGAGGGAGAGGCAAGTTTGAGCCAGCAGAGTGTGACCTTCTGGGGGCAGAATGATAGCCTTCAGCACCTTAATTCTGTTCAACCTGAGTCGAGATTCAGAGTTATTTCCCCTGCCAGATTACTTTTTGCAGAACTACAGGGGAATATTTTAGCCTCTTCACCTCCTGTTATGACTGACAACCAGCAGAGCTTAAAAACCAAGATTAAATTCACGTCACACCCACACTGAAAGCCAAGAAAACATTTCTCTTGCTGTCCCCACCACCACCCTTTGGACATCCACACCTACAGTGTCCACTTCTACCTTGCTTGGAACACCTTGAAAACAGACTGTGATCAGGCACAGAAGTGAATGTTGCTCTTATCCCATGGTTTTCCCTGTTCCAGGGCTCAGCAGGCTCCACTCCTGCTCCTGAATCCAGCCTTGATGTATCAGTACCCCAGCTCCTCAAAAATTCTCTGTGTAGAGTCACAGATGCCACCGACCACATATCTGTGTTTCAATGGACTAACATCACAGGGAACATGAAAATCACTTGGGGGTAAAAAAAAGTCTCTTGAAGTTCCTCTCTGCCTTCTCAGATCTCAAAAATCACCTGCATTGCTTCCTGCCAACCCACAGACCTCCCCACGTGCCCTGCTCTCATCCCTTTGATTAGACATCCCCCAAACTACCCTTCCTTAAAGCTTTGCTCCTTTGAAAATAGGATGGCACTACAGGGCTTCACAGCTGCTGTGCCTCTACCCCTCCAGATTACTTCAGAAGTCCAAAAATCAGATTATTTTCCCAGCACATGGCTTCACCTGAGATGTGCCAGCAGAGCTGTATTTCTCTTTCTTAAACACAAGGAGAAAACCTAGGGGAGAACGAGGCTGTGCAGGTACAAAATAAATGGAAAAATAAAAGTCATGGCTTGCAGAAAAAGTTTCAGTGTCAGGGAAGAGAACTTGAAGGGCTCCTCTGTGCCCAGCAGCGAGCACTGAATTCCTCCCAGCCTGCAGCCTCCCAGCAGAGGCCCCAGGAACACAACAAGTGTCCCACACAGCTACAGAGAGCCAGGATCTACAAATGACTGACCTCACCTGTCCACATACTGCTGCTCTCCCGGGGCAATGGAAAAAAAACCCCAAGCCTCAAAGCATTTTTGTATCAAAATCTTAGAAAAAAAACCAAATTTTCTATTGGAAAGTGAAAAGAAGGGGAGACACCAAACCCAGGAAGGAGAGTAACTGGGGAAAACTCTCTTTCTAGCAGATGCCCATCAGGAGTGCTGAGGCAATCTGTGGGCCAGCTGGCTTTCCTTTTCCTCCCTGGAAGGAGAGAAGGTGTAAACGTGTCCTACTCAGCCAGAGAAGTCCCTGTCACACACTGCCCCAGCTGCAGCACAGTTGGAAGTTTGCCTTGCCAGGTTTTCCCCTTCCAACCAGATTGCCCCAAGCTTCTCTGAGCCTTCTTCCCCAGAATCAGAGAAAAACCCCACAGCCTCATCAGGCACCTCACTGAAGTCACCCAGAAAAGATGGGAAGGAGTTTTTTGACAAGGATGCAGGCACCAGCTGATTATCAGTCATTAAGCAGATTATCATTTCTCCAGAGTGCAGTGCTTTGTTTAAAAAAACAAACAATAACACCACACATGCACAAATGTGCAGGCTGAGTTCAGAGCACCCGTCATCATGTGATGATTTAATTATTGTAACATTTCCCACTGTGCTGTGCAGAAAGATCATCTGTGAAGAGCTGAGCAGGGTGCAAACATTTAAATCATTTGGTTTCCAGCTCACCACCTCAACAACTTAGAGGCTGGTTGAATCCATGAGGTGCTGACTCCCGTAAATGATTTGTGGTGCTGGACTCCACCATACAAAAGGAAGTGTAAATGACAAGCCAGGGCACAGAGGAAGCTTCATGTAAATTTTAAAAACTTTGACCGGTAGTTCTGGACTTGCACTTCAATGTGAAATTAAAATAGTAAATGTAGTAAGAATTCAATGGAAATAAAGGAGAAAAACTACCAACAAATTCGGCCCCAAATGCCTGCGACATTGAAATGAAGCAACTGTTCACACACCCATGGACTCTGTACCCAGAAGCAACTTCCTAAATAATTTTATAATGCACCATCACAGTTTCCTGACAGCAAACACAGGATGCCTGGTTGTCCATGTGCAACACTATTTCCTTGACAGTTATGGGATCCCAACAGATCCAACCAAATCCAACCAAAGGCCACCTGCACTCACACCTGTTGGCTTCCCTGCCCTCCCTCGCTCAGAGCCCTCACAAAGAAAAGTCTGTGGTCACATCCAACCTGCCTCCCCTTGGAAAGACAAAAACTCCACCTTTGGGACCCGGTGGGCAGTGGGTGAACTGAGTCATCTGAGTGCTTCGGTGAAGCCAAAGTTCTGCAAAAGAGCTTTCAAAAACCACTTCACCACTGTGCAGCAATTTGGGCATATTTAGCCTAGGACACAGTGGCTTAGACAAAGCCCCAGTTACTGGGATGGAACACACTTTGCCACAGTATATAATTAATAACCCATACACAGTCAACACACTTGTTTAACAACAAAAGACTCAGAGCCCACATGCACCATTAGGAAGCAAGTGGGAGCAGAACATTATGCAGTGCCAGTCCAATTAAACTTAAAATCTATGGGAAAGGAGTAAAAAAGCATACAAATATTACAGCCAAGCAGACTAATAGCCCACAATCACAATTTTAGTCTGTGTCTCAGGCTGTCAAAGCACTGAGTAACTGTCCAATTAGTCATGGGAAAGAATGGCTGCTGCACTCGGTATGAGTGAGAACGTTTCAACACCGTCCCCCAGAGTTCCTCCCTCTGTGCTCAGCAGCCCCTCCACATTCCACAAGCCATCCATCACTTACCTCAGACCTGCTCTTTTTTCCAACCCATTCTTTAATTTTAGTTTGCTCCACTAAGCATTGCTCCCCATTGGGCAGAGTTTGGATCCTGCTGTTTGTTTCCTTGCACAGGGTGAGCTAATTCCCCAAGAAATAAATTTGCTGGAGTTGGGGAACAGAGGAACCAGGAGGAAAATGCCAAGGAAGAAGGGGCTGACCCACCACAACATCTCTGGCTCCAGGGAGCTTGGCTCACCATCTCCATGCACAAAGGTCTCCACCTGCTTCTGGCCACCAGCTGAAAGCCCCACACGGGGATCTGTCAGTCCTGTTGTAACCACATCTTTCCAGCCTCACCGCCGTCATACACTGCTGGCTTTGGTTCAGAAGCTCTGGCACTGGGCCCACTCACGGCCATCCCAGAGCAGGGGGAGGCCACACAGCTCCTGCAGATACCCCAAGCTTTTACTTTGACTTTTCACTCACTCTACTTTGTCTTGCCTAAAAGACTTGCCTGATTTTATGCATCTTAACCACTATGAAAAACACTATTTGCCATCTTTATAACAGGCTGGAAAAAGCTTTTGAAAGGCAGACAATGAGCTGGCTCTGCTCTCTGCAAAGCCTCAATCAAGAGGGAAATGGCAGGCAATCTTCAACGGAATACAAAAGCAATGTTTCTAAGGGACCACAGTTAATCTATGCCAAACACCTTTGAACAACTGGAAGTGTCACGTGCTCCTTTTTCATTTAACAGATACAATGGAGTTGTTATTCTGCCTCCGTGTTTTCCAGCATACACTAAATTAACCCGTGTCACCGAAACGCCGAGGGAGTTCAGCGCAGAGAGGCACTTGTAACACAGTCTACAGCAGGAAAAACTTCCACCCCTGCCTAAAGAAAAGCAAAGGAGCCGTGAGGAAACAACCTGTGAGCATTCAGAGAGAGGTGCACACTGTTCTCCACTGCTCTATCAGTGTTTTTCACATTAACTCTCAGGAGCACAGCGTGACTGTAAAGAACTTGAAAATTACTTATGCTAGAATCAGGCACTTCATGAAGACTTGAACATCAATAGCAGAGTTGTAGAGGTCATGCAGGAGGATTTACAGGGCACAGGAAGGCGGTAGCATCTTCTACACAGCCTTTTTTTTTGGCATTTTCTTTGCCAGACGACAGCCAGGGCTCTGCCCTTTCAGACGGGAATGCTCCTTTAAAACACTATTTAGGTTTCCCACTCGGCCACAGATCCCGTCATTTGTGGCAAGGCTCAGAAACTGTATCAGGCGTTTTATAGATTTTCTGCAAAGAACAAATTACTGCCAGCACTGCCACCACCTGTACTGTCTCCACTTAGTTACTTCCAGACACATCCAATTCCTCCTTGAAAGCCCTGAGAACGATGCATCCATCAAAGGACGTTTACTCACAACTCAGAGCCACACGGAGACCCACCAGCCCTGTCACAAGGCAGGTAGAA
This sequence comes from Regulus satrapa, assembly GCA_013396955.1. Lineage (NCBI taxonomy): Eukaryota > Metazoa > Chordata > Aves > Passeriformes > Regulidae > Regulus > Regulus satrapa. The sequence continues at coordinate 166,248 of VWZN01012379.1, read as the reverse complement.
ACTAGGGATGCTCCAGGGAGTTGCTTTCTGGAACCACTCAGGACACTGAAGTGAAGCTGATTTCTTTAGGCAGCCCTTCAGGATGGATTTTGGTCACAATAAAGAAGACTGGCAGAGATTAAAAATGATCTGGCAAGTTTATCTTAAAAATAAAAAAAACAGGAGAATGCAAAATCTTGCCTATACAGGACTGGAAACCTTTTCACTGGTTACACATGGTTGGGATTTGTACATACCACAATTTGTAAGCGACAGAATCACAGCATTTTTTCTGAGCTGACCCACAGAGTCAGCAGATCTGAGAATCTCTTCACAGACATATCTTGGCATGGGATGCATTGCACAGCCCTCACCTTCATGTTTCAATTCAGTGCAAACATTAAGAAGGGAACCCTGCGAGGACATAATTGCTCACCAACGTCGTGGATGAAGCGCTCGATTTTCGACTGCATCCCCCAGTATCTGAACTCCACTTTACACAGTTTATATGCACACATGATGGGGTATTTCCCAGGGTTGTTCTTGTACTCTTGAATCCAATCTTCTGAGAGAGGCCCTCTTTTAGTCTTCACTGATTTATAGAGCTTTGGATCCTCCTCAGCTTTGTACTCATGGGGAGGGATAGGATCTTTAACAATATCAATAGGATCTATAGAAAGAGAATGGAAACAGTTAGACATTTCCTTTTCCTGAGCAAAACAAGTAAACATCATTTTTCATGAGTTATTTCTGGTTTAGTAAGTACCAGAAGCATTACAGCATTTAGTTTCTTTTTACTTACATTTAAACAACTGATATTTAAATTGTTTATACACTGCTGCTGGGCAGAGATCAGCTCTGCCAGAGGAACGAGCACACGCAGTTCCAGCAAACAGAGGCTTTGCTCCAAATAGATATCTACAGTAACTGCGGATCCACAGCGCTCTGGCAGCTCTGCACGCTCTGTCTTTCCAGCTCCACACAGATCTGCTGCACATTCCACCTTCCAGCTTTCCTAACACCACTCTCAGTGCTGCAGCTGGCTCAGCCAAGACAGTTAAGTCCACCTGTCCTGCCATGGAACATCTCAGCTTGGGTGGCCAGCAGAGCGGGGCACTGAGAACTCCTCAGTGCCACGGTTACACCAGAGGTACTGCAGAAAGCAGAAAGTTTAACTGAGGTCCTAATTAACCACCCAGCAATGGAGAAGTGGAAACTGCAGTAGGAGTGGAGTGAATGAATGCATGTTAAAGACCTGCAACCCCCAGAGCTCAGCAGAAGCACCAGAAGTTTGGATTGAAGGGCAGGATCACGATTCCCAAGACGTGACAGCTCTGTGACACCTCTCAGAGCAGTGGTGGGAATTGAGTCTGCTCAGCAGTGAAAGCCTGGTCAGACAGGAATGAGCACAGCTGAAGTACAAAATTACTTTTTTGAAATACTTTTGCCTTTTCTCGTTAATTCCTTACATTAACTCTGTCTTTTAAAGACAGCTGTGAGTTGACTGTGAACGTGTGTGAAGGCAGGACTAAAAGGAGAGGGAACAAAACTTAAAGGTACCTTCATGCTTCAAAAGTGCAGATAGGACTCATTTTCATATACATGAAGGAGCCACAGAAATAAACAGCAACATTTTCACAATTATACAGCTATCTTTTCCTCTTCTATGGTTATTTCTACTTATTATTCCCAAAATCATTAGCTGTCTTACTACTCCTGGGAGCTGCATAAATAAGACGGAATTTTAAGCATCAGCTTAAATTTACAGATGGGGGATTCAAATTATTTCCATGGAATTTACATCAAGCCTAGAAGAGAATTCTGGTATCCTCATCCTACTTGATGTAACCCTACCTGCAGTGACACTGACAGGGGTGCAGGTATGTGTTTAGGGAGGATGGACAGGTGGATGGACAGACCAAGGAAGGAAAAAAAACCCAACAAAACAGGAAAAAGTAGAGGAAAAAGGCTATTCACCTAAAATGGTTTGTCTTTTTTCTGCAGCAGAAAGGTTGAACACGTTGTTATGGTCTCCTGGGTCAGTTTTGTAGTACGTCTCAATATCAATAGAGAACTTCTCCACAAAAGGACACGTGTACCTGGGAGCCAGAACAGCACAGCTTAGAGTAAATCAGCCTCAAATCCCAGCCAGCCTTCACTCATGTTTTCCTTCAGATAGGCTTAAAATACCAACTAGAGATTGTTCTTTAATAACTTCTTAAGACAGGAGCTCCCCAGTTTTCAGCAAGGAGATAGATTTTGGGCCCGCTATATTAAAGCACAGTTGTGGCACAGATCCTAATGCAAGGACACCCTGGAAATGCACCTGTGCAAGGAGAAAAGCAAAGCTCCTGCCTCGGAATAAAACATGAACTAGTTCTGTGCAGCACAGGTTTCCTGGCCAACTGACTGACTCATAGGCATTTCAAGAGAAGAGAGAAAAACTGACTAGAAGAGAACTTTATTCCCTTAAAAGTCAGGCAGCCCCCTTATATTCAGTCACTGGCAACAGCCTATATGCAAACACCAACTCCCCACTTTCCCAGGATTGATGTTACTTGCAGAGACCAGCTACAACAGAACCAGATTTCTTTTCTAGATTTGTCATAAAAATAAAAATACCCATTAAAGCCTTTTCATTTGTGGAAGATGACAGGAATATCAGATTTGTAAATCGGAAAAAGAGCAAATGCTCTAAACTGGAGTAACTGGCACAAAGGTTATTTATTCCAGGGTGTCTGAAGTCCTCCCTGACAAAATCAGATGAAACAAGGAGGTCCCAGAGGGCTTCACAGAGCCTCTGGCTTTCTTCCCTCCTCAGGGTAAAAACCATAGGATGTAGGTTTGTTATTTTCTAGTTAAATGACAGACAGTTCCCAGAAAAGAAGCATTGTGATTATTTATTTATTTATTAAGATTTTTTTTTTTTTTTCCCCTGTACAAATGCATCCTGTCTTCCCTGACAGGATTCAGCATGACATCTGTCCCAGCACCGTGCACACGTATCATTTCCCCGAACGCACAGCGCAGGATACAAATCTAAATAAAAACCATTCAAGATTCCCCAAGCTTTGACAGACAAAATAGCTCCACATTTTACAGCAAAGAGCCACAAACTTTCAGGTAGGTGTGCAGTCAGCCCAGGCAAACTCCTGAGATCAAGCACAGCACAAGAATGGTAGGACTTGACGCCGGCTGCTCTGCGGGATGTAACTGGAGAGGGAAAGGCCGCTGCCAGAGGGTGACACCGAGCCCTGTCCTTAACACAGGGAAGCAGCTGTGGACATGTTTTACCTTGTCCTTGTGTAAGGATAAGCATTCCAGGACTCCTCCTCGACGCGCAGAGCCGCCTTGGGCAGGATGGAGCGGAACCAGCTGGGGATGTGCATGCCGATGTGGTAAACCTTGTGCGTGTACTGCCCGCTGCCCCCCGGGCCGTCCACGTAGGGCCTGTTCTCCAGGATCTCCACTCCGCTGCCTTCCCCACATGTTTCCTCTCTGCTCTTTTTCTGAAAGGGAAAGCAGATCACGGGTGCATCACTAAAACGTTCCTTTTCCCAGGGCATCGTACACGGAGTGGCCTCTCCAACCCTGGACACCGGGGATGGTTTCCAGGACTCCTTTGGAGCACAGCTGAGCCGTAGCAGCATCCCAGCGCTCAGATTACCAAACCTAGAGGTGATAAAGGCAAAATGTAGAGACTCATCTGGCCAACACCGAGATTTGATTTATTCGGGACTCCGTGACAACTTCCATTTTGTGCTGACACCTCAATTCCTGTTCCTGGGACGGGTAACACATCACACCCCAACCCTCTGCTCCAGCTCTGAAGCACCCAACTGCACAAAACCCTTCTGCATCAGCAGATGGCACGGCCAAGGGGAGATTGTCCCACCTGGCACATGCCCCGATGATGAAGAATCACACAGGCTCCTGGTGCAGCAGCGTCCCAGGCTGGACACCAGGAAGAATTTCTTCAGGCATTGGAGCCACCACCCCTGGAGGTGCTCAGGAAAGGGCTGCACGTGGCACTCAGCGCTCTGGTTGAACTGACAAGCTGGGAATCGGTCACAGGTTGGACTTGATGATCTCAGAGGTCTTTTCCAACCTCAACGATTCCATGATCACAGTGATAAAGACTATTCTATTACCTACACCCACAGGATTTGGGGGTTTGTTGCATGTGATCTGGCCCAGCAGCAGCTCTCCAAGAACAGCTTGGAGACTTTGCTCTGCTAATTAAGATGTTTAGAAGAAACAACCCAAGTTTGCCAGAACGAACGCTGCACCCCCTGGCAGCCTCCGCATTTTGGCTAATTTGTAGGACTGTCCTTCAGTGAGAAACCTGGCAAAAATTCTCTCAATAAAAAAAATACTAATTTCAGTGCTTCTAAGATGAGCTAGAGGCAAAGCAAATATTTATTAATTTCTCACACATTTCAGCAGATTGGATGATGTATAACCTTCATCATTTCCAAACAACAGATTCATTCTGTTAGCATTTTGAGATTATTGCTTGTGTTTGAGAGCACAGCACTTTGGAAATTAAGGGGGGATAAAAAGGAATTTTATACCAAGAATCAACTGTGAAATGTAACACAATAACAACTCATTTTTGGAATACAAACAATTTAAAGGATAACGTGGTTTAACAAAAAATTACTAATAAGATGCAGGAGATCAACTTCTTATCTTTTGAGGACAGGATGTTAAGCCAACCGAGCTGTTTAGAAGTAAATAACCCTTTTTACAAAGAGCTCTCAAGTGATTTTAAATTTAAACAGCCGTAACTGACAAACCTAAATAACTGACAATCTCAGTCAGCACTTTTTCCTGCCCCACAAACTGCAATAGAAAAAAACCCAGAAAAACAGAAAAGTACTTTTTTACAGTTTATTTCTAACACTCAGCTGGCAGTTCATTAAAGCACACGTCCTCTTCTGACAAACTACTGTCTTTCAATTCCTATATAAGCACCGACCAAGTCCTGTACAAATATTTATGATAGTAACATTAAATAATCTTGATGACCCCAAAATCTGGTTAATTCAAAGGTCTCAGAAAAGGCAGTAACCCAGCCAGCAGAGTGAAAGTGTCAGACAGAGTAACTGCACAGCATCTGCTCTCAACAGTTGAGACACAAATTCTAGAGATTTAGTTTTATTATATGGCAGAAGCACATGGAAATCATAAGCAGAGGAAAGATGAGTTTTCTTCAAGCCAAGTTATTCAAAAATTCCCTTCTAGATTGCACAGCTCCAGCAATTCCAGTCAATTCTGCAAGTCCTCATTTGGGACCAAGATCCACTGAGGGGTTTTACTCCCTAACATTCCCCATTTCACTTTTCTCTCTTCAGCAGGTTTTAACAAAAACTTCTCTGCATGAACATGAGCTGCCTGCTCCTCACCCTACAGCTGGAGCCCTGGAGAACCCACCCTACTGGTCCATTTTTGCTGTACACGAACAACTCCAGCAGCAGCTTCTCCACACAACCTGGAACTGGTGATGCTGTGAAGGCAGGAGATGCCAGGGTGACACAGTGTCATTGTCCCAACTCACTGGGAGAGACGGCAGGAAGGAAAAACCAAGTTCACTGAGACTCTGTAAAAGTCACTTCACGTCCCACTTCTGAACTGTGGTTGTTTTATTCACTTCGATGCAGCTGCAGCAGACTGCAAACCCTATTCTGGGAGCAGGGTACGCTTCCTCCCCCAGCCTTTCCAGATGACCAACTCCAGCCCACAGCCTCTGTCACCCAGTTACAAACCTTAAGCAAATTTTGGCCCTTCGTGTCCCTCCTACTTGTCACTTATCTACATAAGATATGACAAGGGCAGCAAGAACATTTCCTCAGATGAATGGGAAATAAGAGCTGTAGCTCTGCTGAAAAAAAAAAAATTCTATCCCAAACTATCTTTAGAGCCAGGACTTTTGAGTCAGGCCAAATTTATACTCATAACACACCACACTGCTGGGAAGGATAGCATGATCAAAGAGAAACTCCCTGGGATAAACCCACACAAAGCTGCTTCCCGGCCCTCCAGGCTCTCACACTTCGCAGCTGGCTTGTTGAGAAGACAAGCTGCAGCACAGAAGGGCCAAGAGTCAGGAGAGATGGTGAACAGTGCAATTACTGACCAGTCTGAAAGACAAAGGGAAAAGATGCTTCTCATACAATAAAAATAAGGACTTCAGCCACACGCACTCGAGAGACCAGGATGGCACTCTGGGCATAAGTGGTGCCGTGAAAGTGAAGAGCAATTTGCTCTGCAGCCATGCAGCCTCTTCATGCCTACTGTGCCTGAGCTGCAGCCTGGGGAGGGCTTGTAACAAGGAAACAACAATTAAAAAATAACCCTCCATTAGGAAAACATCTGACTTGAGAAGTGTGTGGCAGGTCCTCCCCAAGGAATATCTGCTGGAGGTGCTGATGTGAGGGTCAGTCTCAGAGGTTCCAGCCTCAGAGAGAAGAAGAGACTTGATTTAGCAGATTACCTGGGTCATTGCTACTCACTCCTGACACAGCATCTTCCCCCTCTATAAATATCTGAGGAATGGTCCCCAACAAAATCCAAGAGTAGCTAACAGCCTTTACATGCAGGTTATCTAACCCATAATCACAGTAAACCATCTTATATTGTATTACAAGAGGAAATCCAGTCATCCCTCCCCAAGCCCCTCTCTCCTGCTGATGACACTCCATGTTCTGCACGGCCCCATCAATAGCTTTTCAGGACAGATGGTGACACAGATCCCTTCGAGCTAAAGTAATAGCATTAAATTACTCATAACAGGGAACCCAGAGAAGCAGATGCACCATGATTAGCAAGAATGCCAGTTACTTAAAGGCTTCTATTAAAATAAATCTCTTGGCACAGCAGCATAGCATGGGACACAGCACATGACCTCAGCACAACAATCACAGATGAATAATTCCCATGAATATCACTTAACCACTGGGCCAGCCTAACCCCGTTTATCATCTGCCCTTCTCAACAGCAGACAAACAGCTGTAAACAGAGCCTTCCACAGGCAGGTTCATCAGCTCTCAGATCTTCCATCTCCTTTCCCTGTTAGAAATGTCTCCCCACCAGAGCACACCTTGCAGAGCCTTAGTCCAGTAACCGAGCTGGCCCAGGTGAACAGCACCAGGTGACTCAGTGCAATTTGTTTGTTTTTCTAGCGGGACACAGCTCCATAAAGGAACGATGGTTGATGGCAGCAGAAAATTCCCCAGCCCAAGGAGTCTGAGCATAGCTGAAGGAACACCATTCCCAGAACAGGAATACATAATGCTGGATCAAACAGTTAGGATGTGGCTTATTGGATCAGCTGAAGAAATACACAAGTCAGGCTGTGTAAATTAAGACTGTCTTGTAATGTTTTGCTTTTGGGGAATTAGAAAAAGAGCCCCATCAACCAACTCAGAACACCAAGAAGAATATTAATCTAAACCAGAGTCCTCCTTGCTCCTGCCCCGGAATCCAGCACAGGCAGCTCACAGGCTCAGGTCCACAAATAGAGGAGCTCTGCAAAGCTGAGAGCAGCACTGCAAACAGCTCAGCTGGTTTAGCTTCTCCTGAAGTCTGTTTTTATTGTAACTACACTGAGCACTGCCACGGTCCTGCAGAGAACAGTAAGGATGGGGTAGGTAGGCTGCGTGGTGATCATGGGTGATCCAGGCATGTTCTGGCTGTCAAAAACAGATTACAATATACTCTCACCTTGTTTACCACTGATTATTGTTTACAGTACAACCTCTCAGTCTAAATAAATGAGACAGTGATTACAAAAGGTTGGAATGCTTTAGCTTCCTCATGTTGTTCTTACTTCCCTTAAGCAGTGCAGTCACACAGTGCCACAGGACTCACGAGAGTTCTGATCTGAGATTACTCCAATTGTGAAGACTGACAGCCCCATGCTTGACAGACCTATCATCCATGGGTAAGGAAGACACAAATCATTGTCTGGAAACAATAACCAGAAGATTTTTTGGGGGGTGTTTTTTTTCCTCCAGCTCCCGTTTGGAAAGGGGATATTTTGATAGTCCGGACGAAACTCTTCTGGGAGAATGTATTAAAATAACACTGAACTCTCAGGATTTTTTTAGCCCACTTAGACACAGACAGGGATATGAGAAGTTTCCAGCCGGCTGATGGTTTCGGTTAACAAGGACAGCAAAGACATCTCTGTAACCACAGAACAAGAACATGACAGCAAATATCCCCAGAGGACCCTGCTAACATACTTGCTTATATTGTTGTGGCAAGGGAGGCTGAGAAAACATTCTCTATGACCAATTACTATTATTTTTTTATTGTTTTGGATGCTTAGGCTACCACAAACACCATTTAAGTCCCCAGAAACAGACCCTTCCTTTGGGAACCAGAAAAAGCATGAAGTGCCTCACACAATCCATCAGACCACAAAAATGCCTGAAGCTGCTCGGCAAGATGACTCCTGCCATCACTGGAGAGCTCTTAAGACCTGTTTTCACTAACCAGACCTGTTCTGTTCAGTTTTAGAAAGGAAGAGAAAAGGCACCTCAGATATAAACAAAATTTAGGCTGGGGGAGAGGAATAAACTCTTTGTTCTCATTCTCTTCCATACGCTAAGGGAAAAACATTCCCAACTATCTCCAGTGGAACGTTATTTAGGCTGAGGGATATTTCACTCTTACAATTGATTTCCCAAAGTGGCATCTTCTTCCCACCACCAAGAGCCTTCCTTGCTATGCTCCAGCAGCTGCCCCCCAGCCATCCTCACTCTCACCCGCAGGCACCAGGTACTGAGGAGGAGCCAGTGACACTGGGACCAGGGCCTTGCACGTGGTGAACTCGAACAGAAAAGCTGGGAGAGGTTATGAGAAAAGCAGCCTGTTCGTCTCAGCCACGTAATTGGGCTTATTGTGGCAATACCAGCAGTCAAACACCACAAACAGAACACGGCAGCACATTCCAGCCGTGGCTGCCAGAACTAACCAGCACCTAAAACCAGAAAGCCAACGACGGACACGCTGGGCAAGGTCCTGGAAGGGATGCTGGGTTTGTTGTGAACGGGTTTTCCCAGCCCAGGCTTGCTGCACATGGCTCTGGTGTCCAGGAGGGTGTGCCTGCTCGGGCGGATCTCTGCCTCCAGCCGCCTGTGCTGCGCAGTGACTCAGCTCTGGGTTCTGTTAACCACTCCTTCACCAGCATTTGAACTGACATCTAATTCATTACCAGCAATCTGCTTTCACCACCAGCAACCTTCTGCCTGCTGAGGCAGATATCTGATCAGACCAGGCCCCGTTCATGGTCACTATTTACTGCAGGTAATCAAAACCTACGTCTTGGACTATGAAAACAAAACGCTCGGTTATCCTAAAAGTACCGTAGTTTCATACTTTACAACTTGTTCTTTTCTTTTCTTTATGTGTGTGTCAAAGACCTGAAACACTCAAGAATCATATCACCATAAGCAGGACAACACCTGAGCAAAAAGCTGCGCTCTGAGTGAAAGAAAGGAGCAGAGGAGATGGAACTATTGCACTTTAGGGAAGCCAAGATGGAGAACTTCTCATCACATCAAAACCGACATAACTTTATCAGTGCACAATGTTCTAAAAGCAAACAGGAAGTTACAGTAATAAATTAAAAATAAAAATCACCCTTACTGTTACTCATGCAGAAGAATGCTGAAGGTACAACAGCACACACAACAACTGGCTGACAAAGGCTTTTGTGCCCCAGTCAGAACAGCTGAGTCCCCTCACATTAAAGATAGTGGAATCAACAGAAGAGCACCGTTTTGAAGAAGAAGAAAGCAACCTGAAGACACAGAGCTGCTGGCAGGGCTATGTCCAGTACCCAGATCTCTGAGTCCCCATTTCAGCACCCTAACCATTTTGTGACAGTGCTCCTTGCTGGGCTGGAGTGGGGATCTCTGTCAAACGACAGCAAAACAGTCTCCAGACAGATAAGCTGCTCTACTCTTGTGCAGGAGTTGAGAACAGTCTTAATGGTTTTATCAGAAAGACAATCTTAAATGTAGACAGGTGGTTACCATTAATAATGGGAGCCCTGTTGTTCCAGGGATGGTTTTAACAGAACTTTTGAGCCTGCACTTTGTAATCAAAGTGATCAGAGACAATTACAACAAGCTGGAGCGACAGTCCCTCAACCACAAAACTGCTGGAGACCAGCAAGGGACTTTTGAGCTTTGCTCTTGTCCCTCAAAGCAAGGCTCACTCTGTCTCATCGTGCTCAGTAAAGTCCATGGGAAAACAAGTCCACGGACAACAGGACTCCCCACTCTCCCCATAACACCAATCCTGCCCTTCCAGGAGCCCACACAGGACCCCGGTTCCGTTTACACCATGAGCACCATGTTATGCATGCAGGCAACTTTAAACGGCATCCTGTGTTTCCGTGGCAACGGGAGGGGCTGCATCAGCAATCGTCTGCCTTTGGTTTGGGCCATCCCCACCGGGGCTGGAGCTGCACTGAATCCCTGCAGGGAACAGCAACCCAGTGATGTCACAGTCACCATGGTGCCCACAGCTGAGCCGCCCCTGTGCCCTTTGTGCTCTAACACGAATCCTTCACGCCCGACGATTGCTTTAATCCAATTAGTGCTGTTTAAAAATAAAAAAAAAAAAAACAACAAAAAAGCATGGAGGGCCAGGTCCATACCGATTTGGGGAAGGAAGGTTCGTATGAGTCAACAAGATAATGATCAGAGCATGAGGCTTTACAATAGCACTTTGAGCCTCATGGCTCCAAACGCACAGGAATGACCTGAAACCCTGGGGAGAGGGGAAAGAAATCTGTTCCTCATCAACTGCTTCATTAATAAAGGCAAAAGAGCAGCTGTTTTAAACATCCCCCTTGCAGGTTTGATCAGTGGCTGGGCAATATGCAGCGCTTCACTCCAGCCAGGCACTACCCTGTCCCCAACCACTGATGCCTCACATCATTCTGATAATTCCCAAAGTAGTTACCCTCTGTTTTCCCAATCCAGCACTGAGCAGCTGCAACTTCCAGGAGGGATTCCTTCGGGGTCCTTCCCAGCTCTGCAGGGAGATGCCACCTGATCAGTCCTGCCTGTGGGAGGGATTTTATGGGCGGCATCTTCCCTCCAGTTTACCAAGGAAGAATTTGGACTACAGACAGGCCCGTCATTGCTGCCTCCAAGGGGACATCTGGCACACAAGGAGATGTCGCCCAAGAAGGGTCTTTGTGTCAGAGAGAGGCACAAGCAAAGCTGGGCGTGCAGGAGGGACTGCCCTCACCCAGACATGTGCACCTTACCTGCACTGCATCTGCAGCACCATCAGCACCAGCACTCCTGGCTGCTTTTCTTGTAATGGAACACTTTTATTTAAAAAAAAAAAATAAAAGCCCTAAAAGTGTAAGGCAGGCCAGGCTGTCAGCATCAGGCTCCTGCGAGGCGGAGCAGAAACACGCACAGCATCACTTTGCACCAGCGTTGTAGGCACTGCATTATTTAGAATCAGGGCTAGATATTAATGAAGCTGCTTGTACAAAAACAGGATATTTTGGGGACAATCAATCGTGAAGAGTCATAAAAAATTTACAGCATTAAGAGAACCTTTCTCATGGCCACTCATTAATCACTCTGCCTTACAAAGACGCCCAGTCATACTCCTTTAGAGTCAGGGCTGGATGTGCCAGTGGCACATGAATTAGGGATCACTTTATTATGGAGATACCTCAAACTTGTTTACCCCCCATGCCCCATCTTTCAAAATGCCTGCTACACTTCCAGCTCAATATTTCATCTACTCTAAGTATTTCCTTCCGTGCCTTGAAACTGATTTTTCACTGCATTAACTATTCCACAGACACTGTCTGTGAGAATTACTGTCCCTGGTTTAACGGGAGGCAAAGCAAGTTGTCCATTACTATACTGTGAGTCAGAGACAAAATTTCAACTCAGTGTGCTGTGGATCAAGTCTAATCCTCTGACTACATCTCTTATACTTGAAGAACCCAATGCAATTGTTCACTAACAATGGGCTGTGTGCTAAAATACTGCAGGACTGGCTTAAAGAAATCCCCATAGTCTTCCTAATACTTAATTCATTACTTGCCTTCAGATATTTGAAAAAGGGAGAACCTAATCTCAGCCAAGATTTTTGTCCATTTTCATACAAATAAAAAAGAAATAGAGCAGGAAAAAGGGGTTTTTGACAGCCAACAAGCTCAGTAGGATTGGCAGTGCTCTGTCCTGTATTAAAATCAGTGCAAATCTGAAGTTTAGAACTGTTCATGTTGTAACATTATCTCAGCTTCATTCACCTTTGTTAAGAGAGCACAAAAACTGTCAAGGCAACATCAAGTTCAATACCCTAAAAATCAACTGGTTTTGGAACAACTGATATGGAATCCCAGACAATGTAAGAATTCAAGGATAATCACTACAAAACAAGAAAAAAGTAGATGTAGAAAAGGCATTTGCTCCTTCTGTATGTTTTCCCAAAATGAAAACCTGTATGGTGTCACTGTGCAAATGAGACCCCCAGGTCTGGTACCACCAAACATAACTGCACCACCCTTACCCTCAAAACTGAACATCTGCCTTCCTCTCCTCCTCCAGAAGGATGCAAATCCTCATGATCACAAAGAAAAGGTTATGAAAACCAGAGGAAGAAGCCACAGGTTTTAACGCTGCAGCGCAGAAATCAGGGGAAAAGCTTCAAACCAGGCTTTGCTTTTAGACTTGTGAGCCTTCCAGGGTCTCTGGAGCCGTCAGCAGCGTCACCTGCTTTAAAACTGAAGCATACATGTCTGTCTGTGCAGATGGCCAAGGCATCTGCATGCAGAACAAAAATAATCAGCCATCCAGTTCTTGGGTGTCCAGAGATGAAGGGTTAGTTTGCTTTTCCCCCACTCAATCAATCCTTCACCATCTGCTGAGCCTGCTGGCAACTGCCAAGCGGAGCTGAGGGTTTAAGGGACACGACTTTTGCACCTGGCTATCACAACAGGGCCTCAAGAATTACCACCAGCACCGAGCAGAATTTTAAGTCTGTTCTCAAAGGTGCTTCCTGAGAGCTACAGGGAAATCAAGGGGGAAATAGGACAGTGCAGGTGTCTGGAAACGGAGATGATGGACAAACCATGACCCTCCAGAAAGGAGGAAGGTGACTCAGGATAGTCCATCAGCAGTCAGGACAGGAGAGCACAGCACACTGCAGATGGCTGGAACACGCTTTGATTTTTCAGGGAAGGCAATAAATGCAAAGCCCTGGAGGATGGTAGAGGAGAGGCTCATGTTAAAACATGAGAGAAGCCCTCAATTCCCAGGATCCTGCCTGAGTTCAGCAGGCAGTGTTGAGCAGATGGGTTATCTTCCATGCAGTGCCTCAAACAGGGCCAGAGGCCTTTCCCAGCCATGAACCCTCAAAGTGAGGAATGACAAAGCATTAATGCTATTACCCCGAAAGGATGATGCATCATTTTAAAATAAGTCTTATCCTCAAAAGGTAATCACTAGGTCCAGCAGAAGAATATTTTTAAAGCACGCTATCTTTGGAGGAAGGTCACAAATACCCAGAGAAATCTGTGCAGACAAAATGAGGACCAGAGTTATTTACAACTGATGAGAAAGCTGCGCACACTGATACAAAAATAAGTTTTAATAACAAGAGGAATTCTCTTGTCTTATGAAAGGGTCAGGAGGGCAGCGGTCTCTCGGAATCTCATGGCATATGGAAGCACAGTAATGAACGCTATTAAGATGATAAAAGGACTGACCTTTGGCTAATAACATCCCAACAAACACATTCAGGGCTCGTATTCCAAGCTTTTATGAAACAGAGACTTTACATTAATGTGTGCATTGTTTCTGGGGGAAAGGAGGAGGTGTACAGAAAGGAAGGGTCCCTGAACGCACAAGGAAAGGATGCCAGTGTTCCAGGAAAGGATTGCTGCTGAGACAAAAATATGCAGGATTCAGGAGGGGAAGAATTAAGAGATCCTTTAAGAAGATCTCTCTAACGTGTAGCACAGATCCCTTTGTGCCCAGCAGGATTCACTTTGCAGAGACTGAAATAGCACACACGCCTCGGATGTGATGTGCGGGGTCTGAGAAGACATCCAGGACAGAGTCCTCGGCTCAAAATTTCTGCAGGAAGAAACAAATCCCCACAGATGGTTACAGTTGTTCCCTCCATGAACGGTTTGTGTTCCACGGAACTGATGCCAGTGCTCATGTCCAGTTCCTCTCTGCTTACCTGAGAACAGCAGCCTGCAGCTTCCCCCAGATCAAACCATTCCCAGTCCCACGGACAACCCTCCAGGCTGAGTTCATTGAGAAACTCTCACCCTTGGAAGCAGGACTGGCTCTTAAATGTGCACACAGACTTCAGGGAAAAGTTACATTAATAGAGGCACAAAGATTGATTTCACTGTTTTGAAATACTTTGCCTGTTTTACGCACCAGAATAAAACGAGGTCACAGTGGGAAAGAAGATTGCTGGTTCTTAGCTCAGATATAAAAATGAGTATGCTTTAATTTGGACCTCAACAGAGCCAAAACCTCAGCAATGATGCAAAAAGGCCTTGTGCCTATGGAAAAGCTAAACCCAGCTGCTCTGGAGCAAGGGCTCCCACCATGCAGAGGCTGACAATGCTGCGTGAGAGGTTTCCCATGGAAGGATATTGAAAGTCTGAAATTTAATAGAGAAAAACAATTCAGTTCAGATCTGCTAGGCTTCAAGCAAGTCGAGGGTACATTAAGTCCTTGCTGTAATGTAAAATTAACTTATTTAGGGAAGAATTTAAGTGCTACTTAAAGTACTGAAACCACTGACTGTAGATAATATTTCAGAAGCCAGCAGAAAACAACTTCGGAGACTTTTTGCTCTCTCACCTCAAATAATAATAATAAATAAAAATAAATAAAATTTAAAAAAACAAAGCAGCAAGCCACTCATCTGAGTTTTCACAACTTTATACACCAGCCTGGAGAACTTGTAGTTATAAGAGGAATTACAGAGCAACACGGGCACGCACACAATGATTTATTGCACGTCTCGCCTGCCCAGTGGCGCAGAGAAGCAGGAGAGATTTGGATTATATACTGCACAATTTTAATTCTCCTATCCAGTAAACACAGCAAATATGAGTACAGCCTGTTCCCATTTAATGGAAGGATCCTTTGCTGTTTGGGCACGATGCTGCTTACATCAAATCTGATGGAAAGTTCTGTTGAGACTTCTAAGAATAAGAAGGGATTGTTCTCTCATGAAAACAGATGATTGATCCTTCCACTGCCAAGCAAAACTCTACATGAAGATGCCTTTGATGACAGTACTACAGCTTGAGTCTGAACATCCTTGCCCACACGGCTTCGAGGCACCACTTCCACCACAGGGCTCAGGGGAGAAGGGCCTTTTGAAAAACTTGCATTTGGACAATGCTGAAATCTAGGAAAAATTCTACCAAGGGAAAAACAACAACAACCAAAAAGGGGCAGCTTTGTACCAAGTGGTTCGGAATTTAAGGGGAATTTTCACTGGCGAGGTAAACGAGTGATAAACTTATGTACTTGAGGCTCCCTAAAACCCTTGAGGAAGAATTGTGACATCTCCTTTTGCACTGCTGGAGAAGTGCCTCTCACAGGACCAGGCTGCCTGGTGCCTCCAGCAATAACGCCACCATTCCGTACACGACAAACGTCTTAGAAATTAACCTTTTGCTTTTAAGAATCGCTCCTCTTCCCAGGAACCACTTCAAAACATTCTGTTCTACATTTTGGCCACAGATCTCTCAGAAATGCCTCTTCTCTGCTGCTTTATACAGATATCTCAGCTTGTTCCCATAAGGGGGCTCAATACCCAGAACTTACTTCTCCTGTGGCCTCTTCAGACGTTTCAGAGGAAAAAGAAAAGGACAGACATGAAGCACTTTTTCATTCTCTGTAAAGGACAAAGTCACGCTCCCCACAGCTCCTTCCCCAGCGCCTGTCTCAAAGGCAAAACCTCCACTTTTAAAGCAAACTGAAGAAAACATTTGATATCCTGCTCTAGGAAAAGCTCACATTGAAGCCAGCAGGAATCTTTCTACCAATTTCAGGAAGAATTGAAGCAAATCGCTACCAAACTATGAACTCTGTCCTAAGAGGTCTTTCTTGTTTTGTTATTGCTTTTTTGGTTTGTTTTCAAACTTGAGCTGAAACTAGTATTCTCAAGGAAAAGCACAGCTAACTTTTCCTCCTGTGCTACTTGTACAAAGTCCCTTGCTTGTCATGCACTCCTCCAGCTCCCCCAGCCCTTGGGCTCCATGAAGGGTGTCCAGAGGAGCCCCCTGCTCCAGGAGAGTGGAGGCAGATCAGAAACCTGACTTGACACTTGATCTAAGAGGAAACCTTACTCTGCTGCCTGTCAATGCAGTAGAAAACTAAAGCAGGGCTGGATGGCAGTTTGGAGACGTCGTTTCTCAAGCTGGTGAACTTCCCCTTGCATGAAATCCTCATGGCTTCTCATGTCCTTTTGATGTTAATTAAGATATGGGCAAAAGCCCTGTCAAGTAACAAAGCAGAACGCAGTAGTTCTGCATTGAGGATATTAAAATCAGCAATTTAACTTCTAAGATCAAAAAGCAAATCCACCTCCCTGACCAAGTCCTCCAAAATTCCCAGGAGGCCCCACAGGCACTCCCCAATTAGGGAGCCATCCTCTATTTAATCAGGTGGGCTCCTCCTTCCTAATCAGATCACTCTCCCCTACGCTCTGCTGCTCACTGACAAGTTCTCCACAGATAATACTCTGCTGCCATCCACCAGCTCTTCATGCAAAGCAGCTGAGACAAATTAGGAAGATAAAGTTGTTAACAGAATAATTACACCAATATTCAAAGCAGCTACAGCATCAGGAAAAGGTACAGAAAAACAAAGCCACCCATGAAAAATGTTTACCCGTTTATGCCAAGATTTAGGTTGAACACACAGAGATGACACATTTGCATCAGAAAATGGAATCTGAACATTATTACTGTGAAATACACACCATACATTCTTTGAACAGTCAAGCCCAAGAAACCTTAAGGAACACAGCCGGGTGGTCAGAGAGAAATGGAGGAATTGTGGTTTTGCTTTGGTTTGGGGGTTTGGGTTCCCCCATTGTTTTAGGTTTTAAGCCAAAGCAGATTTTTCCAGCACCGCTTCATCCTGCTTCAAAAAGCAGGGTTCTCCTGCAAACTCAGCATTAGATGTGTGTTTTGCTGGATGAGCAAAATTACATTTTATTTAAAGTGTGGGACAATGAAATAACACTCCAGATTCATTTCCTTTTATAACTGCTCCTGGTTGGATTTTAAACACTGGGAGAATATGGGCACAGAGGATTTCAGTTACAAAAACCCAACATTTTAATTAACTGCTTTACTGCAGACAGGGAATTCAGCAAAAATTCCCATCAGCATTCAGAAGCCTATTAAAAATAATCTACATTTTATGCCTAAACTGATTAGTATCTGTTTCACTGTGGTATATAAGCACAGATAGATTACATTTCATTTTTCCCTCCCTTAATTCCAAGTTACGCCTTTGGTTTACAGTCTCAAATTGAGATCAGACTGTTCCTTCCCAAGAACAGAGCTTGGTTTGCAACTGGCATGGGCGTGAGCAGTACCTGCCACCCAGCTGGCAAGCAGGGGCTGTTGATGCCCCACAGCTTGATCCCTCCCAGCAGGTACCCCCACACTTGGGCTGAGTGCTCCCACAGAAGCAGGTCGTGCTTTCCCCAGGTAGGTCACACAGAGGTTCTCCAATTTAAGTCAGGAATTGAAGTTTGCGTTACTTTCCCCGCTAATCCTTTATAAGCAAACAGCAAAACCCAAACTGAAAGTTTTCAATCCTGCAGCAATTCTCCCGCAGCCCACAGAGAGCAGAATGTTCCTGACCTGTATCATGTAGAGCTGGGCGATGCGATATTCTTCCACGCTCATCGGAAGAGGAATGCGATATTCCTTTATGAGCATTTTGGATACAAAAATCTCTTGTCCGCTCAGAAACACAATCCAAAAGCTTTTAGTAAAGGCTCCTTAAATAATGGCAAGGAAATGCATCGAGGATCCCTGAAACAGACAGAAAGGAGGGGGGAGGAAAGAGAGAAGTGGTTATTTTCCATTCTTATGGCAGAACATCCTATTTAGGAGAAAAAAAAACCAACCCCGACAACAAGCAAACATTAATTTTTGTAATAGCTATAAGCGTAATAGCAGAGAGAAGAATCCCTGGAGTGCTGGACCTTTGATATCCAATTGAACAGAATCTTTCTGAAGAATTTTGATGTGCTTCAGGGGGTTCCATCAAAGCTATTACCCTCCTGACCTTTGCCATCGTACCTGACTTTCATATGCAACAGCATCTCCACGGAAGGGATGTGACAAAAGCTCCAAATGAAACAGGCAGATCTGCTGCTGCCCACAATCTCCAGTGTCAGCAACACACCAGAGATGCATCCTCTCAAAAGCATCAGGTTTTATCCTCTCAAATTCATTTAGCAGCAAGAAAAGGCAATAATTCAATTTCCTTAGCCCTCAGTAACAACACGATGAAGAAAGACCTTTGGATTCTAAGAATAAAGACAGCAGAAATGCACTTTTCTTCCCTGCTTTATTCTGAATTATAGTCTTGCTAGGACCCCTTCTTTTTGCACCTCCAAAAAAGTCTGCTGGCAAGATCCTCCTGTCACTTCTGTCAATGTCAGCCTCATTTTTACACTCCCACTACATGAGAATACAGTCAAAGATCAAACTGCAACAGAGAAAAATCCCATGGTACCCCACCTCAAGGCACGGTAACAGAATTACTGGATAAGAATTCAGGGAATACAGCACTTACTACACACCACAGGTCAAAGCAGGAACTTTTCAAATACCTTTAACACCTGCTATGGACTGCGGATAAAGACAGCAACTGTATGTAAGGAAGGGGGAAATAAAAGGATGACTGGGGAGGAAAAGAGGGCACAAGAAGCAAAGTGTGTTATCAGCCCAAGTCAGCCTTGGCAGGACCTGGTGATGGCTCTCACAGCACACAAACCGTTTACTGGGTTCCTTCTCGTCACCAAAATCCACCTTTTTGCTGTGCCCGTTTATTGGACAAACTCCAGAGAGAGCTGCTGGAGCCAAACCAGTCCCAAACCCTGTGACTGCTGCAAACAACCACCAGGATAAACCCAACCAATTTATCTTGTGGATTAAACCACGATGCGGGAACCAGGAAACCACACCACTATCAACAGCCCTTAGTGCCGGTCGGTGTTTGCACAACACTTCACCAACCTTTTACGAGGTTCAGAGAGGTTCAAACACATGCCCATGGTCACAGTGCAAGCAGGGACAACACTGAGTATTTATAACCCAGATTTACTGTGACATCTCTGCCAGAGCTGTCCCAGTGCCGGGCACACACGGGGACACTGCCCAGGCACACCCAGCCCCGTGCCATGGATCCCCAGCTTGCCTCTCTGGGACTGCCACATTTCTAATCTGGCCCTAAAGCAAATCCACCCCGGACCGACTCTTCTGGAATAGTGATCCGTCTGGTGCTGCATCATCTAAACAATTTATTTCCAAATTCAATTCTCTGCTGCATTTTATTGCTGTCAGAGCAATCTGTGAGTGTGGAGGGGAGGAGAAAAGAGTCTCTGCTATGGCAAAGCCTGTAGAGAATCATTCTGGGGAGACTCTGCATCCCCACACTGCTGAGCTCTGCACAGAAGTGTGTGCATCCACACGCACGTGCAGGATTTCTTCCGTCAAGCTAATCCTCCAGAACAGGTGGAGATAATCTCATTAAGGGGTTTTTAATTTGTGTCATGGCAAGGAACAACAGTTACCATCACAGGATGGATCTCCAGGACCAGATCTGCAATGGTGCAACTCCAGGATCCCAGTTCTTGGAGCTACTGGCAGTGGGAGACAGCTACACATCTTAAGCAGGTTGTTGTGCTTTGGAGATCTTTGAAAATTAGATTTAAAAGCTTCTCCCCTTGTTCCCCAAATGCTCTGAAAGTGATTCTGCTCCATCATAAGAACATCAATCACATCTGCCCTTGCTGCTTGCTAAAACCAGGATATTTCTACTGATTGGAAGAGATGAATAAAACAAAATATAGAACCTAAAAAGCAGTAAAATGGCAAGCAACCAGTACCAACATGGAAAAAATGTGTTTATCACCAAGTGCCAGTCAGGTAATAATTCAGATGGCTGAGACACAAGAGGGTTTATTTTATTAGAGACTAAAATTCCCAACATTTTGTCCCCAAGCAGGCACAGCAGCAGCCTTGGCATGCGGAGCCTGCCTGGTCACAGCACTGGCTCCTGCTCAGCTTTTATGGGAGCTGAGGGGTCAGTGGGAATTTCCCTTCAGCTCTCTCCTTCCCTGTGGTCAATGATTAAAAAGCAGTGTTTGGGCTCAGCCCACGGGACTGCAGACAGCAGCAGACCCTGAAGAAGGCACAGAGAGAACAGACCTGACTTGTTTGCCTGGT
>VWZN01012379.1:131629-144743 GCA_013396955.1 Regulus satrapa | reverse complement strand
AAAAAAAAAAAAAAAGTGCTCGTGCTTTAAAATCAGGTGAGGATTATCTGGATCTGCAGAAGGTGAAGGGACCAAGAGACCCAGCAGAATCTCTCCATTGAACCCATGAACTTTGTGTTCACTTCGGGAGTGTCCGGGCAGCCTCCCTAGCACTCAGGGAGGGAGCAAAGGCCTGATAACAACTGACAGCTTGTAATTAAGGAGTAAGAGCATGTGAGGGGTGGTTAAACTGTGCTACTGGAGTGCTGGAGGCCAAATCCCAGCCAGGCTTCCCAGGCTGGCCCTGAGGGGATGGAAACTGAGTGTGGCAGCAGAAATCCCAGCTCCTCCATGGGTTCAGGGTAGAACCACTCACACCGAGGGTTCAGGCTACAAAAGGACTGCTATGACTCTTCCCAGCTCTCACCTCAATGACTAATTTTTGACCAGCTCACTTTTTCCATGCTCAGGCTGCTGAGCAGAGGCTTTTCTGGGCTGCAGTGAGCAACGTCCCAGCAGCAGGAACCCACCTCGGGCCACGGCTGCTGCATCCCCTTTTCAATAGAGAAGAAAAGGCCCCAGACACAGAGAGCAACTATAACGAGCTTTTTCCAGCCTCACACAGGAGGTTCATTTTATGCCATTATAAAGTTAAAAGGAAAACCCATCATGGAGCAGCTGGTAGCAGAAGCAGGTCCCAGCCCCAGGTCTCAGGTTCTGCTCACCCACTGCCTGCTCAGGGCTGTGCTCTCTGTAGAAGCTGAGAAAATTCTCCTCTAGGAAAGAGCACGCTTGAGAGCTAAGGATTGAGATCCTTGACTCAGCTACTGAACAATTTTCCTTGCAATATTTTCACATCACCAAGAAATTTAAGATAATGAACAGAAATAACTGTAAGAAAACCAAGGCAAACCCTTAATGTCAAAAGGATGAACGAGGGCATTACCTGGAGACCTCACCTACCTCCCTAAAGACCTTCCTTAGGTTCTCTGCATCACTTTTATCCCCCAAGAGGATGCCTCCTTGAAGAAAGTGATATCAAAGAGATGTCAGCACTGATCCCAAGTGGATCAAACATTTGCACTTTAGGAAGCAGCACCAGGCTTAGCAGCCCAGCCACCTTCCCTCTCCTGCAGAGCTCCCTGGAGGAGGACACGGCGCTCTCCCATGACTGGAAGCGCTGCATACTTACTGTGCTTGGATTTATTTATGCCTTTAGAAGCTGCAGCATAAATGGGAAACAGCTTCCCAGGGCCTCAGTCAGCAGTTTCCAAAGGCAGCCTCGGCGCTCACACCTTGATTAATGCGGCAGTTTCCTCCTGGCCCAGAGCAGTCTGGCTCAGCTTCATCTGTCCAGAGGGGCACTGCTGCAAGGACCATTCCCTGTCACTCTGATCCTGCTTGTCCACAGTGTCCCTGCCTCTCAGAAGCTTTCTGTGAGTATCTACAGAGCCTGCTTGTCAAACCTTGCTCAGCCCTCACTCGCCAGCCTTGCCTGCCCAACCTTCTCCAGGAGCTGTGGCACACACAGCCCAAGATCCCTCCCAGGGACCAGCACAGCCTGGCAACTGTCCTGCCCACATCCCCCTGCCAGCTCCGTGGAAGGAGCACAGGACAGAGAGCTCTCTTGGTTTGTGAGAGCTCAGCACACTCTAGGCAGGACCACCGCTCTGTAAAGGTCAGGGGAAAACACAATTAATGAGGCTTTTCCAAGGAGATGAATAATGGGTGCTCGTATGTTAACCCTTCCCTTCTCTCCCCTCCTCGCCCACCCCCACCAAAGTGATCTCTCCAGTGCAACTGTTTCAAGCCACGTCTACATTGGGAAGATAAAAAGCCCCGACATTTCTATTTAGTAGCTTTGTGGCCCCAAAGCACTCATCACTACTCTCAAAACTGTCTCTTACATCCACACACGTGCACTAAACTGAAGAGACAGAACGAGCCTTTTAATATCAGCAGTTTTCAGTTTCCATGGTGTGGGTCGTACCTGCTCACTGACAGCTAAGCAGACTTAAAAACTCATCAGGCCTGGGGAGAAAAAGAAAAAAAATAGATGAAAAGTTAAAGCTGCTTAAAAGTGCACAGTTCACACGCTCTGGGCTCCAAGGCCACTGTGTCAGTGTGTGACTCTCGGCGGGGTGGTTCATCCTAATCGCCTGTCTCATCTGTCACATCTTCCCAGAGAAAAATCACCATGCAGATGTTTGCACATCAGAGTTTCAAGACTTAGAGCTTGGATGGCATCTGACGGTGAATCAGCAGCTAATGAACAAGTGCCCACGCCGCACAGCCGCAGCAGCCCTTGCAGGGCAGGAGCAGCTGGAGCTCCCCGTGGGGCTGCCCACTGCCTGCAGCACAGCCGGGGCACAGGGAACACGGGAGCAGCACAGGGAAAACACAAGCCTTGGTGGAAATCAGCTTCTCACAGGTGTAGGGCAAGCTCCAGAGCTCTCCAAGGTGGGCAGCACAGCGAGGGGCTGAGGACAAACGCTGCTCGGTGAGACACGGCCAGCAAGGCGCATTTACAGTACTTGATCTTTTTTCCATTATTAGATACAATTTGACGTCACTTATAGAATTTAAGAGCTCATTGTAAAGCAGACGTTTATTACAACTGAAGGATGGAAGCAGTCCAAATGCAATATAGCGACACTGGAGCTATTAAATCTTGTTATAGCTCGCTGGGCAGCCAAATACCGGCTTGAAACAACCTGAGGAGGAGAGGGTGGAAAGTAACGCCACAGCAAAGTGTGCACAACACCCACCACCTTTTCTGCTTAAACGTCCTCGGATACTGTGCTGGTTTTATGTACTTTCCATTCCTATTACTCCCTCAGCATCTGGGAGAGGAAAAACTGACTGCCTTCCTTCTGCTTTGTAAGCGATGCCGTGGTGCAAAGCCAGCCAGCCCTCCCCAAGCACACAGGGGGATCAGGTGAAGTCCATCAGCTGAACTTTGCTTGGAAAATTAACATTTCAAGTCCTGCCGTGCCTGGAGGTTATGCAATAACAAACTAATAAAGAAGCCATTAAAAGAACTAATAAGCACACTCGAGCCACAGATGAGTTCAGAGGGAAAGACAAACCAGCCTCTAATCCCTGTGCTGATACCGGGGATAAAGATGAATATTAAAAAGAACGCTGACGTTAAAGTTTAAACATTTCCATGTCGTCTGCAGGAGGACATCAGCCTCAAACCCCAGTGTCCTGTCAGGCTGCAGAGCCTGGTGAGCAAAAGGAACTGGGCAGACCCTGCTGTTAACGGGGTTGCTCTTGGTCCAAGACTCCGCATTATCCATTGAAAACAGGCCAACATTATACATACAAATACATAAATATAGATGTGGAATATATATATATACAAACAGGGAAACAAAACTAAAAGCAGCGCTGACACTGTGGCGAGTAGAGCGTGTTGGCTGAAAACAGCCTGGAAATTGCTGGCAGCTCATTAAACTACTGTAAAGGAAAATCTATGGAATGCCACAGGCAAACAGCATGGACAGGATTTTTCTCTGGTCGGTGGCACATCCATTAGTCTGAAGGGCCACTGGCACGCAGAAGCCTGCACTCTGTGGGCAGCAGTGGCAGGGAGATGGGAGGCAGGCCAAGTTTAAAAACAAAATAAACATAACTGATTTCCCAGGTAGCCTCCCTGGGAGGTTTTTACACTGCATTTACACTTTTCAGCTCCGGGTGCTACAATCCCTCTTCCTGACAGAACTCCGGAGAGGGAGCACAAGGGAGCTTGGTGCAGTTCCCACCAGCTGGTCAAGGCTTCCTTTGCCTTCCGCAGTAAAATCCCAACCACAAATCCATCCGGGCTCTTAATGTCCATGTCCACACCATCCCTGTTCTTTCTCTCCATCAGCAGCTGCACTGGAAATCACAGTTTTCTATTAAAACATCAAGAGCAGAAAGTCATGAGAACTCCCACTCTTTCATCTTACCAGTCACTAAGCATGAAAGAAGGAAATTGAGAGCAGGGAGGCTGCAGTCCAAAGCTCTCTGTATTTCCTGAGAGTCTTGTTCCTACCCCGCTGCACAAGGCACTCGAAAGCCACTCAGTCCCAAACCCATTACAGCCATATCCCACCTCCCCTGGAATGGCAGCCACAGCACTCATTCCCCATTTTACAGCTTATTCATGCTCATCTTTTCCAACCTACAGCCCATTTCAGGCTATTTCTCAATGTTAATTTGAATTTTTATCTCCAAATACTTGCAGATCCACTAAACCTGCTTTTGAGACACAAAAATGCAGTTTTGGGATTTGAGTCAACATTGGACAGACCCTGGATTGCTTCCTCAGTAGCTCCCCATTCAAATTGAAAAGGATCATCAACAGCTACTCCACTTTTTCAGTAGTTAGAGTCCTGACAGAAACAACATTTGCTTCCCTCGCTTATGCAAATATCATGTGGAACAGGAAATGAGCATTCAAAGCTGGCTTTAAAAGATTATTTCATGGAGGAAAACACTGTTCCATGGCAGAGGCAGTCTCAGAGCACTCCAATACTTCACACTGGTTTCATTAGGCCGAGACTTGCCTTGCCTAAAGGCAAAATGGGGATACAGAAAATAAGTCCCTCTCCATCAGGAGAAACTTGTAATGACACCTAAAATTCTTACACGGGGAGCAAGACAGACACAGCACTGAAGGCTGATGAATAATGGTGCAATTGAGGTGGAAAGTACAGAGCCATTTTGCACAAGAGCAGTAAATGTTTAATATCTCTGTTGCGTCTTTCATCCATAACACCAACAGATTAACAAGGTTTCTGTGGCTGGGTAATTTCTTTGGAGTTTTGATCTTGGAAATAATTACACTAAATATTTCATAAGAGCCTTTGAAAGTTTTTTTTTCTTTTTTTTTTTTTTTAATAAAGAAAGAAGAATTGCTCGCTGCTCTCGGACTGCAGCAGGATAATGAAAGTGCACAGCTAATCAATAACCACTTCCAGTTCATTATTCAGCACATTTTGGGCTGCTGTTTTTCCTTCCCTTCTACCATTCCACATCCCACATACGGAGTAGTAGTGATGGTGCATTTTTAAACCATCACATCTTACTGCTTTTGCAAATCATCCTTAATGCTAACCACAACATGGAACACCCAGCCTCTAAATACCACCCACGCCATTTAGAGGGTTCCAGGGTATTTCCAGCTGAGCATTTTTGCCAGCTGAGACAGAGGAGGCCACACCAGCTCCGTGTCTTCTTTAGTCTGGCTAACAAATTGCTGGGTCACTTCTGTCGCTGTTCCTCGGTGAGAAGTGCCCAGAAGGACAAAGCTTTGTCAGTCCCCTGGACAGTCCCAGCTCCAGGGCTCTGGGACAGGCGGCTCCAGGCTCCTCTCTGGGGAGCTCCTGATGGCACCGGAGCCTTGGCTTTGCCCCAGATCCAGCTGGGGCCACAGCTGGATCCACAACACCCAGGAGCTCTGCACGAGCTTCCAGACCAGGCTGCAATGGCCACTTCAGGCAAGGAGAGACCCAGGGATACTGCCAGGGGGGACCCCCATCCCCAGCTCTCACCTCCTCCAGCAAAACCTAACACGCTCCTTCCCCACTCCATAAAAAGGACACACTATGATCATTGAAAATATAGCTGAAACTGGAAACTGAATCCAGGACTTTAAAAAAAAAAATAAACTATTACAAATACATTAAACAATAAATTTTTAAAAATATATCCCCCATGCCAAAGTCAGGAGTGGTACCTAAGGAGACAAATGCAGGTATTGGCAGGAAAAGGAGAAGCAATATTCTCTGAGTCACCCAGTCAGAGCAGAGGCACAGGAGCAGGAGTGCCTGGCTGGGGCCCAGCCATGCTCCTTGCAGCAGCTCCCCGTGCTTGAGGGATACATTAAAACTCTGCCCTGGCCTCAGGGAAAACCATCATTATCCCTCATTTGTAGGGAAATTGAGACGTAGGGAGAAAAATTATCTGGGCCAATATCCACGAGAGAATCAGTGACAGAGCAGATTTGAGACTGGATCCAACTTTTTTCCACAAAGTAATTTTTTATAAACAGAGGAGGGAGTGGGGGTAGCTCAAGCAAATTCAATTTTCCTGATAACTGGCACAATTCTGCAAGAAAAAAAAAAAGTGAAGAATTTTTTTTCTTCTTACCAACTGCCTTTAAGATACCAGTAATTTCTGCAGAAAATAAAACGGTTCTTGAAAATATCAAATTTTCCCAAGAGCCCAGAGGTTCTCAGCACATATCTCTCCTGTCACCCCCAGACAAGCCTTTTCCCTGCTGGAAAGCACATGGGAGCTTCAGGAACTTCTTTGTTTTGTTGAAATCTTGGTAGATGCAGCATGGCCACTACCAAACACTCCCCTTCTCTCTTCTAGAAGGGCTACAGAGCACCTGTTTCTACAAATGGCAAGGAAAAACTACTCAAAATCAAAAGATGCTCAAACCCTCACAACAGTGTCCCCAAAACCCCATGCAAATAATCCTTGCTGGGGAAAGAAATATTCTTAGATGTAATTAACTGGTGTTCTGAACCCAATTTCTGCATTAATATCTTGGGCATCACAAACAAAGTCACTTTTCAACTGTCAAATCCACAAGACAAAATTTTAAAGCAAATCATTTGGCCTTTAATTCTGACCCATTTTTCTGAACCCCTCTCAGAGCCCTTCCCACTGCCACTGGTTTCAGAAAGGCAGGATCTGGCTTCACTCGGAATTCTCTCCAAGAACAATTCTCTTTTCTACAGAAAACTTCTGGATGTATCAAGGCATTTAACAGCCATAGAGCACATATTGTGGTTTCAGTCAGCAAAGCAAGCAGAGAGCCTTCCCAAGGGTAGAATTCTCCTGTTCCTTGAGGACTCGTGTGGTTTTATTCCTCAAATTAAATGGGATTTCAACCGCCTCCTCAAACTACAAATTCAACTTCAGAAGTCCATCAGGGTGTCCTGCAACAAGGTGTCACACTGCACATGTGGGTCAAACCAAAGCAATTCAGTGTAAACTTAAACGAAAGTAACAAAATCTGTTTCCTGACTCCCCCAAGACCCCTTCAAATAAACATTTCCTTTGTTCCCCAATAAATATCCAAATTGTTTCGATGTATTCTTTTTTGAAGCGTTCCCTTAGAAGCCAGTGTTGGAAAAGCAAGCTTACTAAGGGTTCAGGCACAAGATTTTCCTTTTCATGAGCTGCAGCACGGGATGGAAACCTTGTTCCAGCCCGACAGCAGCTGAGGGAGCAAAGAACAGGGCAGAGAGCGTCCAACCCCTGGGTTCAGACTCCAGGGATGGCTCTGAGTGGTGGCATCCCTGTCCCAGCTTTCCAGCTCCTGCCACGGCCTGGCCAGTTGTTTCCCACCTTGGGAATTTCTCGGTCCTGGCTGAGTCGGCTCTGTCAGCCCTGGGATTGCAGGAACGCTGCCCAGCCCCACATGCCCTTCGCTAAAGGGCATTACAGCTGTATTTATATCTGACATAAATCTGCTTTGTAAACAGTGACCTGATTCGGGAGCTGGGCTTTCTTAGACAGCCACGTCCAGAGCACACGTGTCTGCTGGTCCTGAGGGACACACTTTCAAAAAACCCCAGCACTGGCAGGGGGGGGAAGTCAAAACCACGAAAAACTGGAGGGTTTGGCATATCCACAAAGCGTAACGCAGGAGCCAAAGGACTTCAACATTCCCGCTCGATCACGACACGGCACGAAGAAGAGGACAACTGGTCTGTGCAAAAAAAATGCTGCCTGCAGTCTACGAGTATTGCAATATCCGAGGGACATTCAAGTTTGGATAGTTTAGTCCAAGATTCACTGCAAATGCTGGCTCACAGTCAAAACAATCAGGAGCTGAACTGAAAATAATATCGAAGTTCTTACTCCAGGCACCAGACCCTATTTTCTCATCTCATTTCTATTCTTCTGTTTGCTGCCAATTCAAAGAACTGTGACCAAAAAAATCAGCCCATTAGTCTCGTTCTTAGAAGTGTTAAGCTCTTATTTACGAAGTTAGTGTTATCCACTGAGTCCATAAATTACAGCTAAAGTACATAAGGAAGCAGTCATGACATAACCCCAATTTAATCTGAACCACTGCAGTCAAAGAAGTGTTTTTCAAAATGTTAATTAATTTTTAAAAGAATGGATTAAAGGGGTCTCTCAATTAAAATAATACTTTAAGGAGACGAGCTAGAGAGGATTGTCCACTTTATTAATACAGCAATTTAACAGCTATTCAACATGTAATAACTTCTCATTAAAAGTCAACCCTCCCCCTCCTCCAGCAGATTAGCCACCCATTTGTCAGACACAAAACAGCTTCATTAGCCTAAAAGTTCCATTCCTGCTCTTCCGCAGATTTGCTTTTATTTTGCTTCTGTCAGTAAGTGAAAATCCCGAATGACAGCGAAGTCCAGAAATCAATAACACAAACAGTGCCTCGGTCTTTCACGGGTTCCAGAGGTGTCTGGAAGCTGCATTCCCAGCAATGCCAGCAGTGACCAGGCAGCTCCTGCAGGAGCCACCCAGGAAACCTTGGGATCAACCTCGACAACGCTGCCCAAACGCACGGCACAGGCTCATCCCTGAGCTGGACTTTGCCTGGAAGAGCTCCCAAAGGACACCTTTCCCACCCACGGATTGCCCACCAGCTCCTCACAGCCTGCTTGCAGGTGGAGCGTGTCCCTGAAAAGAGGATATACGGCAATTTTACCGAAGGTTTTGGGTTAGGCATTGGCACCGTGTGGAACGCACAAGCAGACGCCTCCTCCCGGGCGGGTGTTCGGGCAGTGCTGGGGCTCCACAGACCTGCCCAGGACAGGAGAACCCCTACAGCTCCTGGAAGGGCAACCTACGGGTCAAGAACTGCATGAGAAGAGCCCTGGGATTCCAGTGGGAGCTGGAATCCAGTTGTGTGGAACGCCAGCGAGTGGAGCTCCACAGCAGCAGCAGCCCCGTGCCAGCCTGGCTGCGGCAGCCACAGCCGGATTCTGCACGGATTTCGCTGCAGGATCGGAGCTCCGGGAAGTCCTCATTAAAAGATAACACAAACTGAAAGAGGTTACAGCTAAGGCTAATGGAACCCAAAAGCTAAGGCAAACAAAAACATTCCAGTCTAAGATTTATCTGCAGAGACCATTCAAGCTACTCTTAAGACAATTAATGGTCACATGGCCAGGCTTCAATAAAAAGGGACACCTTTCCTGCAGCTCCTGCAATTCTCAGGAATGCATCCAGACATCAGCAGAACAGGAAGTTCAGGATATATACAGCATTAGTTTCCAAGAGAATATTTATCATGTCACATGAGACCAGCATTTTTAGCCAACTTGGGAGAAAATAGACAAGCAGCAAAGCTGCCCTAAAAATACCAGTCATGATAATTGCAAAGAAGAAAAGCAAAGCATAAGCAATGGCAGCACTAGCAATCCATACTTGTAGTGACAAGCTGCTAACATTTTATTTCTTCTTTATCATTACACAGACCACTGCCAGAAGATTATCTCACTGCTCAGGTGTGCAATTCGTGGTTTCAGTTAAAAAAAAAAAAAAAAAAAAGAAAAGGCATCAATAATTATGTATATCCAGGACCTCATCCTCTCTGTTCTCCCACCAAAACACGAGCTTCTGCCAAGAACCAGCTGCCCCTCCTTCCTCAGGACAGCACTATTCAGCTTCAGCATTTCAAATAAAATTGATAAAGAGCAAAGCAATCCAAGAGGCAGTGAAAACTTAACAACTTCTCAGCTAGAAGTGGAGAGGAAAGAGCCTGGCTGAGAGGGCCAGCCGTGGGTGAGGAGCCTCCCTGGCCACACGTTGGTGACAGTGGCTCTTCCCAAGGCACAAACCAGCTCCAGCCCCTGCAGTGAGTAACCGCAGGGCTTGCAGGAGTCAACAGTTGTAACAGAAGGTTTATTTTTGTCACTAAAATCATCGGGGGTGACTCACAATAGGCTCGGGGAGCCTCGCTGATGAGTTTCATTTTATACAGTCACTTTTCACCCTTGAGTCTCAAAAATACCGAGTGACAAGAATGACAATAGAGTATAATAGTCCTAATTAGCTAATGGGAGAGAAAACTTCCAAGTTCCAAACTAACCAAAGCTGTAACTTCTAAAAACGCAATGCAGTTGATCCCTGTTGATCTCTGAAATTAGCAGAGAAAGAAGAATGGCCATTCTCTTCTGCACATTCAGCAACATCATCCCCACAGCCCCATCAGGAGAAAGAACACGAGCTCTTCAGAGACCTGGCTTCAGGATGATTTACTGCTAAATACATTAGCAGCATCTCCCACTGACAAAATAAATAGGTCTGACTGTATCAAAAACAGCAAATCATTGCCTTCTCGAGCACAGGTTAATGCATTTTTTCCCAGTGATGATAAAGAGGACAAAAGGACAATGGCGAGCTTTGAAAATGACTTGCCAGCTAAGTGATGGCTCAATAATGATATTTTGGAAAATTTTCCTTGCATTTCACACCACTGAAGCCACTCTCAAAGCAGCTAAAAGCACTGGCAACAAAGAGAAGCCAATGTGAAATTTGCTCTGTTGACTTGACCAAAGCAAAGGGCTGTGCAGGAGAGTGGACTCATCGAAGAAAGTCAAATTTAGGACAAGCACTACTGCTCTTTAAACCACCAAAGTTGGTTGAAATCTTTATTTAGGACTAAAGTCCAGTAGCTTTCCTCTGAATAGGGATCACATGGAAGCTATTTTCTTTGTGGAGGTTATTTTGAGCTGAAAATATTTTCCAGTTCCATGCTGACAGACAGATTCTAACTGCACTGTTTTGCAGAATAACGGACAAGGTTTTGAAGCCTGTCAAAGGGGAAAGTAGAGAAAGCTGCATTTTTCTCTTTACTGTATTTATTCCTACAGGAGTTTACTCTTTCAAAATAAGGTCACGTGCTCTTTTAGCACAAAAGGACCCAACTGTGCAGAGCACAGCTCTCCGTCCCATTTGTCATCCCAGGCAGGATGAGATAACCAGATTAGCCAACAGCTACAAATTGCACACACCTGAAAGGGAAGGAAGAATAATTTTCTTATATTTCTCTCCCTGGCAATCACCTCCAAAATTCTCCAAGCAGCAGCGTCAGCCTCCCTGACATTTCCCAGCACTGAGCTCCTCCACGATTCAGGGACAAATTCCTCTGGAAGCCCCAGGTCAGCTCGTCACATTTATTGGAGAAAATGATTTGCTGAAATGATGTGGTAAAAGGCTGCATTAATACCTCCAGCTCCATCCACACCTCCAGCAGTGTTCCCTTCAGAGTGTTCCTGTGAGTGGCTACAAAAACCCTCCTGGGAGAGGCTCCTCCACTCTCCCATCCCAAACCAACATGCTCTGGGTGCAGCACAAGGGCTGATCCCTGGACAAGGACACAGAGGAGGATTTTTCTGTGCTCCTGTTGCATCTTTCACCTTGAGTGAACACCTCCTCCTGCAGAAATGCTGCCAGACCAAGGGCAAGGGAAGCAGCCAGGCAGAAAGCACAAAGAGGTTTTAAAAACACAGAAAACAGCCAAGTGTGGTATTTGCACCACAGGCAATTGTCTCCACAATCCCACCTGAACCCCTTGTTTAGGGTTCGGGGTGCCCTAGGTGCAAAGATTAAGTTATCATATTCTAAAAGAAGGGGATTAGTTTAACTAAATTCCTTTATACTATTGGAGTTCGGTTCTTACACCCAAAGAACAGCCTTTGGAAGAAGCTCCCTGAGCCAGTAAGTGAGCACAAAGTTACCAGCAAGTACAGCCCTCTTCCAGCTCCTCAGCTGGCGGGCGACTGACAGCATTTCCAGAGCAAAAGCCTTGCACAGCACAGAACCCTCTGCCAGCAAACACCAGACTTTTTGCAGTGAACAGTAAATTGCTCATTTGCCGGAACACAAGGTGCCTCATTTTCCTCCCCAAGACACCGCTAATCCTGTATGCAGGGCTAAAATATCTCTGCTGCCCAGCCTGGTGCTGTCAGTGCTGAGAAATGCTGGAAAGCGGAGTGCTTTGATTCACACGAAGGACAGCCGAAAGAAATGTCAGCAGTTTTTATTTTTAAATGCACGGAGCGCTGTGTCCGGGGCTAGGAACACTCCCAGCTCCCTCAGATGTTTTAGCACATACCAGTTCCTCTGAACAAGGTGCTGGAGACAAACCTTTCAGTCAACAGTGCCCTTCTTGGGCAAAATCCCTCTCCTCCTTCATTCCCCAATGCAACTTTCCACTGCTGGGACAGCTCCCAGCTTGCATCCCACCCAGAGGATTGGGGATGGTAAAGGTCCACCCTCAAGCTTGTGTGGAAACAATGGTTTGTGCAGCTTTTGGACTTGTTTCACTTCCAGAGGGTGGAGAAATCTCTTTGACTGTTATCCATGTAACTGGCACCCCCAGTTCATGTCAAACATCCTCTGCCCCTGTCCTGCAGCACAAAATGAGCCCCAAAAAAACCCACCCAAAAGTTAAGCAATACAGAGACAGACTGTGCTGCAGTTGGGAGGGTTACACACACCACCCAAACTCGTGACATTCCCATAGAAACCATGGTGGGAAAAGAGAAAAGCCTCAAAAAGCTGACAAGATAAAACACACATGGTGAAATCTGTAATTCTGGGGAAAAAAATCTGCATGTGCAAGTTCCTCCCCAGCTCTCCAGCAGCTCAGACACTCGGGGCTAACACAGGTAACACCCACCTGATGCAAATAAAGCTTTTTTCAGATCCCTCAGGCTGCCTGACGGGAATACCCACACATTCCCAGTGGTGATATTTCAGCTGGGTATCTGAAGCAACTTTTTCTTTTGATGGGCCAGTTCTTGTAGTTAAGTGTCACTACAAACAAAGGAACTTTTTAAAACTTATCCTTAGAATGTAAAGCTTTTCAGAACGTACATTTTCCTCATTAGCAGGACCAGTTAAGCGAATAAATATTGGGACATACAAGAGAAGCAATTGATTCTTCCCATCAAATACACATCCTTGTAGGGAAAAAAAAAATTCCAAGAAAAATCCACACATTACTACCAAGAGCACACAAGTTCAGCTAATGAGCTAATTGGTCACTTTCAGAAAAAAAAAAAAGAAAACATTATATATTCTATCACACACATCCCTACTACAGACAAGTGTTTTTGTATGATATAAAAAAAAA
>VWZN01012379.1:88220-131619 GCA_013396955.1 Regulus satrapa | reverse complement strand
GAGAAAAAAAAAAAAAAAAAAAAAAAAAAAAGGAAAAAGAAGAAAAGGGAAGAAAAAGACAGGAATGCTTTAGCAATGGCTCTTAAATAGCTCGGGATGCTCTGCTCACGTTCTGGAAAACTGGTCATGTTCCAGTGGCTGGCAGAAGCAAGGCAGCTCCAGCAGGAGAGGCACCAACAGGCACGGAAGGAGTTGGTTGTTACAAACTGAATCATTCCCTGAGACGCCTGATGCATCTCCAAATCCCTTCCAGACAGAGGAATCGCATCCACAGCGTGCCCGGTGCTCAGCTCAACTGACTGCACAGCCCGAGCTCTACTACGGGAGCCAGAAACAAAAGCCAAGCCCAAATCCAGGAGGTTTGGACGTGGATCTGGACACCAGCACTCTTCTGCTCATCTGAGTTCTCCATCCCGGCAGGAAAGCCATGGGAATCTCTCTCCTGGGATGGCTGAGATATTACAAAGCCATTGCCCCTGGTTTTTTTCCCCAAAGCTTTACCACCAGCATCTTTCATGCAGAGCACGTGATTTTT
The DNA here is from genome assembly GCA_013396955.1 of Regulus satrapa. Taxonomy (NCBI): domain Eukaryota; kingdom Metazoa; phylum Chordata; class Aves; order Passeriformes; family Regulidae; genus Regulus; species Regulus satrapa. The sequence continues at coordinate 131,084 of VWZN01012379.1, read as the reverse complement.
CTGCTTAAGAAAAATAAAAACCAGGATTGTTTTTTGGGTCTTGAGAAATACTTTAGTCTGACAGATGGTTTTTTTTTTCTGGAATTAGTTTCTAAATATATGCTCTAACTTCCACACCATCAAAGGCAGGGCTAAAGACACCAGCCAGTCAATGCATTAAATGGTTTATCTTGTTAGAGGTTTTACAGCTATAATAATGAGTTTTTGGTAACCACTGACTGTATGTGTTTATTACTGTAAAACAGTCTTTAAAAAATACCTAATCTGTAATAGCATAACCTTTCCCTTCAGCTGCATAAAAATGCTGTACTCCAATCAATATCATCCATAGCAAGAAACTAAAAAAAGATCAGCAGAAGCCATAAAGCACAGTAAATTACGTTCAGGGAACAGCTCTACTGCCACCATATTTTATAGAAATTCTATTTAAAATTCACACATAGAAAAAAAAATTATATCTACAGGAAAAAAAAAAAAAAAAAGCAGATCTGGACAGGAGATAAAGCAAGTAGGTTGCATTGTCTGACAAGTGGGGGGAGAAAAGCAGAAGGGTAAACTGAATCTGACCTTTAAGGGTCAGTCACATTTTCCATGTGCTGCTAAAGATCTCTCCCCAGGGGGAGGAGGGGGCAGCCAGAGAATCAATTCCTAAAAATCCCCATCAGTGTTTACATGAAGCACCCAGTGAGAAATTATTATTTTACGAATCAGAGCAAATCTCCCCTTACTTATCTGGACAAGAGGAAAGTTTAGCACTAGTTACCCTGCCAATATTTTGGTGTTTGAAGGTTTTGCACATCTCAGAGTCTGAAAACAGCCAGGCCCTTCCATCACACCAAATAACAAGCATTCCTCCCACTGCAGTCCAGAGGCACCGAAGGGCACCACAGCAGCTGAGTTCACAGAGCACCAGAAGAGCACAAGCATTTCTGCAGCCAATAACAACAAAATGCAAAACAAAGCTACAAATATAAACTCAACCTGCACTGTGAGCCCATTCCTTAGGGAACAAGTGATTTGCTCTTTAGCTTCACTGACCTTCCTGAGCAAGAAGTCACGAATTGATGCTGATATAAGGAATTGGAGTTGCTGCCACCTTACATCACCTGGAGCCATAGGCTTGTACTCCAGAGCCCCCCACCCCGACAGCATCTCCAGCCAGGAAGGAATCAGGTGTTTATTAAGAAGAGCTGGGCATCCAAAACAAACAGGTTGAAAACATGGATAAACTTAGTACAGCTTAGGGAAAAAAAAAGGGGGGCAAGCTCCCCTGCTTTTCCTGCTTGCTCCTTTCCCAAAAGCTTGGAACATCTGCAGGAACTGCCTCTCCAAGCGTATCCCAGGCTTTACTTACTGTTTATTCCCAGGCAAATGGGAAGGCAGCAGCCCTTGGCAGAGATGAGCCCGTGGCTGCCCCACCTGGGGCTGCACTCCCAGGCTGCAGGTCCTGTGCAAGGTGCCAGCCAGCTGCCCTCCTCCTCTGCAGATGTGCTTATCTCGCCTCCAAGCCAAGGTTTCTTTCTTTTCTGGTCTAAGGCTACTTCCAGTCAGAGCCAGGGAGATGAAAGGAAAGCAGACACAGAGGCATGGCTGGAGGAAGAAGTAATTAGGATGTTGGAAACCAAATCAAAACAGAAGATACAGCTTTTAAGAAGTCCCCCTCTATTCATTTCAGGCTGAGAGAGGGAAAAAATATTTCTGTTTCAATGATGATCTTGGATGAAAAAACTCAGTATTTGGCACAAGGAGAAAAGGTAACTCTCAAACTGGAGAATTAAGCAGTACTTGCATTTATTCCCGTTTCCTTAGCTAAGCCAGGCACAATTATCTCCAATGCACATTTCTATGCACAACTCAAAAATGAGGAAAGCCCCTAATCTAAATCTAAAATAGGTACTTGAGACACCATAGCCAGGGGATGCTCCCAAAAAAAGAGCAAATACAGCCACACTGTCATTTTCTTTGAAAAGTTGGTGGTTTAAGGTGGTTGTTTTTCCAGGGATTTCTATTTAATGATGCATTTTTTCCTTTCTACCTTTCTGCCAGCTTCCCTAGAAGAAAACAAAACAAACCCCTATGACTAATCCTTTGCTTTGCCAGCTGACAGAAACCACCGTGTCACCGCAGGACATTTAAAATAAAATTACAATTTTCAGGGAAAATTGTAGAAGCCCATTCTGGTCCTTTGCCTTGCCCCTGCCCCTGAGCCATTGCCCTGCCCTGACATCCTCGAGGATCCAGGGCTGGAGCTGCTCCCTTCGCTTGGGGGAAGCCTCAACGCTTCAGAGATGCCCTGACTGCACAGAAAATCCACGTCAGGACAGAGAGGGAACTGCTTCTGGCACCCAGAACTGGTGGGAGAAGCTGCCATGGAGGAAAGGGAACTGCCCAAGTGTCTCGAGGTACCGTGAGACGCTACGGCCAAGCCGGAGGGAATACGGAGGCAAATGGATCCAAGCGCCCCCACAAACCTGAGGCTTCCAGACAAGAAATTACCAGTAATTACTAATAATATAATTTTCATGCAGCACTCATCAGCATGAACCAGTTCTGTCCTCACAACAAAGAGGAACAACAAAAGCCACAAACAGTTACTGAATTAGCTTATTAAGATCTCTGGGATTTTTTAAACCTTCATAACCATCAAAATTGGTCTGAATGCACAAACATGATTACAATTAAAAGGCCCAGATGTCTTCTGGACACGGCAGCATCAGACCCAACATCATACTGCAGAGACCTTACAGTGAGGAAGCTCTTTTGAGGGATGAAGGCTGCTCCTCTGGAGCCCCTGCCTGTCCTGCTCCTCCACAGGAAGGACTGCAGCACAGGAGGAATTTCAGAAGCTCCTACTCCAGTTTCAAACACGCTCCTCTTTAAAGGAGCACACCCTCGCCAAAGGCCAAGGGTGGCCAAGCAGATTGTCCAGGACACAGCACAGTAAAACAAACAAACACAAACGAGCAAACAAAAAACACCCAACATCAGAAAAAGAGAGCCCAGAGGCTGCAGCTGATTTTCCTCCTGTGCCTGTCGCTATTTCCCGTCACATCACAGCCCTGCCATGTAAGGCAGAAAGCCCAACCTCGATCAGATGCTCTCCTGGTTAAGAGCCAGGCACAGGCAATGTGACCTATGGACCAAAGCAGACCCGCTTACATCAAAAATGTAACCTCCGGGATGGAAAGATCAGGAGGCCCCTCCTGACGGTGAAAAAGAACCAATCACTTCATCAGTGAGGTGGTCCCGAAGGGAAGAGAGGCACAGCAGAGCCAGCCCCACTGCCTGGAGGCAGAGCCAGGGCACCAGGAGGGCAGAGGAGCCTTCGGAGGCCGCTGTGCCCAGCCAGCAGGAGCAGAGCCAGAGCAGGACAGGGCTCATTCCAGAGACATTTTTAGCACAAAGAAGGGAAGAGCGCAGCAGCTCTCCTGTGCTACTGCATCCACCCAGTTTCCAGAATTTCCAACTCTGTAATGATAGGGTTCCTGGAAGAGCACTTCTAACCGGATTAGAGGACATCTCGTGAGCATGCCCTTGGCAGCACCCGGACCATGGTGTGGAAAGACTCCCGAGTGCATGATCCAAGCCCTCCGTAATTCAGTTACGTGCCCTTTTTAGCAGAGGTGAGAGACAAGTGTTTCAAAAGCAGCTTGCTCTTAAGTTTGTTTTGTGTCTGAGGGCTTTTTAACAATTCTTTTCTTTGTTCCCTCCTCACAATAGTAAAACAAATTGGTGTTTTTTCTCCAGTCCCAATATTGGTTGTGCTGCTAAGAAAGCTCGTGTAGCAGAGCAAAATTCAACTCAATTAAAGATGAAGCATGGACTCGGTTTTCTTTTGAGCAGCAAGGACAGAGACTCTCAAGAAGCTTCACCCTACACTAACCAGGTTTGGCATTGCCCAGACGCACTTGCTTAGGGAATTTTTATGCAGTGGAAGAAGAGTTTTTCCACGGCGACAGATACTTTATACAGTTGTCCAAAGTAAAGCACCCATTTGACAGGAGATTCAGCCCATCCTTGGATTCATTCATGCTCTGAACCATGCCCTTAAAAGGAGACTGTGTTATTCTTCTGCATTAAGCAAAAGCTGTGTTAAAATGTTTGTTTCTGATGGAACAGGGAGACAGACACCAGGAGGAAGCAAGCTGTGTCTGAAGAGCAGAATTCCTGGCAGATGGGTCAAGAGCAGCAGCTGTGTTCACAGAAAACACACACGTCTTTACATACTTGGGGTTGCCATGTGGAAAACATCACAAGAGATTGTTCACAACGAGGGGAAGAGGGACCGTTTTTGACAGCAGGTATCGGGATGCTGCTCTCCCGAGTCTCTGCAGTGGATGCTGCAGATGGATGGCTCATCGGGCAGGGAAAAGGTCAGCATTAATAACGGAGCTGCACCGGTTCGTGACAGTCCCAGAAATATCATGAAGAGATCCTGATCGTTAGTGCAGCGTGATCAGCACACGCATGAGAACAGCCCCGCTTGCCCAAGACCAAGATAAGCCACCAGTGCTCCCAGTCAGGCTTGAATTTCCTCGGCAGCACCCTCTCCCTGGGCACGTTTCTCCCACTACCTACACGAGAGATGTGCAAAGGGAGAAGCGAAAAGTGACACGACCTGGCCTCTGTCTTTGCTCTGAAGCAGATCCTTGTGCAGGGATGACCAAGGAAGACTGAACCAGAGCAGCCAGAGCACAGGAAGACTGAAGCCAGAGTTCACACTTAACAGACAAATGACCCGGTTTTAGAGTGCTCATTACACACCACTTCGTGCAGCCAATTCAAAAAGCAGCTCCACATCTTCTCTGCGAGTCAGGCAAAGGGCTGCGGCTGGATTTACTGAACTGTGTCATGGAAAGAGCTACAGATGCCTTATCATCGCTGAAATGTTACAGAGATAAGGTCGGTGTGTCAGCTGCCTCCTGGAAACACAGCTAAGGGCACTTTATGCTTATTCTGCACTGAAACCAGTGTATCAAATCTTTTATGCTAACAGGAGTTCCAGACACCCAGCAGAAAATGAGCATCAGCATTACCACCACATACTTTGAATTGCCCTGGCCTCAGCAGGCTCTCTCTAGCCCTTCTTTCAAGATGTTTTAAGTGGATTATTTTCCCCAAGAAGGGCCAGGGAGACACAGAAATTGTTACAAGCAGAACGAGTAATGAGTTTAGCAAATCCCTTATGCCAGTTACACTTAAACTGCTGCCCTAAACGCACTAGGTAGTAACAGTAATTAAATAAGCAACAGCATTGTGCTCCCAGGATTTTTTCCACTGAAGGGCTGGGAAGCACTAGAAGCCTTTGTCAGGGAAGTATGTAGGTGCAGCTTTGTTCTCTGCTCCTGGGGAGGATGGAGAAGCAGCTCTCCATTTCCAGAGGAGCACTACACAGGTTAACAGCACTCTTGTTTTCTCCTTTATAGCTCAGGGACAGAGGGGAACGTGGAGTGTGGTGTGAACATCTGGTGAACACGCACGGGAGGGCTGCAGTAAGAGGAGGAAGAGCATTAGAGATAATTGTGTCAAAGACAGAGCCAGTCCTACGAGCCTTTTGCAAATGAGTGCACTCAGGATTACTCTGCAAAAGCGGTCTGCTGGAGAGGAGGAAGTACAGCAGGAGCAGGATAACTCACTCAGCACCACCGAACAGCTTATCCAGAGAAACTGGGGATGCCTCATCCCTGGAAGTCAAAGCCAGGTTGGACAGGGCTTGGAACAACCTGGTCCAGTGGAAGGTGCCTCTGCCCACGGCAGCAGGTTGGAACAAGGTGATCATTGAGGTCCTTCCAACCCAAACCATTCTGTGGTTATAAAGGAAAATAAATCATTGCTCCTCTTGCAGGTGCCCCCAGCACCATTTCAAAAAAACCACCCTGTTACAACCAGCAGAATTCACACCACCATCACCTCTGGACTCGATTCTTCATGGCCAGTCCCGCAGCAGAAACACATCCTCACCCTCGGGGGGGCCAGCAACCAAAGGAAAGCTGTTTCCTTCCTCACATATTCCACAGGGTCATCTCCTCCCAATTGTTATTCCAAAGGCTCGGTCCTTCAGCTCTCTGCTATTTATGCACATTAATCTAAGCTCACCGCATACTCCAAGTATTCACGAGTCTACAGATAGGACTTGCTCTATTCATAAATAGCAGAGCTCCAACAGGGAAAGATCCCAGGATTAGTCAGAGCTATTGAGAGAAGGGAAATTAGACAGCAGGTACAGAGAGAAAGCCAGAGTGTGTGTGTGTGTTACATATTTAAATGACACTGAGATTTCTTCAAAGTCTTACTGGGTTTTTCATAGGTTGGGTTCTTTGGGGTATTTTTGGTTTTTGAAAGCTGCAGTTGTAAAGGTAAAATTCTTACAAAAAATTATCAAGCAGCTGTTATTGTCACAGTGGGAGAGGTTGAATACCATATGATTAATATCCAAGCTTACTGTGGAACAAGAAGAAAGTACAGCTAAAAGGAGAAGGAAAGTCAAACTAGGAAAAAAAAAACCCAAAACCAAAATCACTCACATAATCCATACAGTTTAGACACTGAGCCTATCACAAGGGACAGAAAAAAGTTCCCACAGCTGAGGAGGGATCTGTGTGATGTGCTCACACCCAGGAGCAATGCCCAGTCTACTCCGTGCTCAAAGAGAAACGTGAGGGGGTTCACACGTCCTTGAGAGCTGGGCAACACACAGCTCCTGCTAATAAATCCCTTATTAAGATAATTTCTCATCATTGAAGAGAAAGAAAAGCCATACCCCTGGAAAGCACATCCAGTAAACACAGCAGCCAATAATTAAAAAGACAACTCAAGAAATGTATGTTGTTATATCTTCTTAACTTCTTCCTTCCTTAGTTAAATTGTAAATGAGCGTGTTTTTCCTCTTCTGTGAAGATCTTTTTTCTCCCCCCTCCCCAAAACTGACACAGCTTCATTGCTGTTCCAAGGATTTTTCCCCCTCCTCAGTCTGAGAATTAACTTGTCACATAAAGCCCTAACCTGTGAAAACACACATGGACAGAGCTTTCCTGATCTCTAACGCAGGTACTTAACACAGTTCATTTTTGTGCTGCTTCAGGAGAAAAAAAAGAGAGAAAGCCAAACACAAGACCTTTAGAGAAACCCTTTTTTTGTTTCACCAACCAGCTGGACAAAAACCAAGCTCTGCCAATCCTCCCTCTGTTGGTGAAAGCCAAGCCATCCACCTGCAGCATCCTACTGCACCAGAGACATTTCTTCCAAAAGCACCCACTCTGCATTTTCATCCTCTGCTGTACATGGACACAAGAGCCTCTCTCTTCAGGCTAAACAACATATAAAATAGTTCCAAGTTGAAGAACATGCAGGAACAGGAAAATAAAACTAGCATTTCTGACATTATTGTGCTGGTGAGTCACCAGTTTGTTCTCGTTTGTCAGCTCCTGCAAGGGCCAATATCTTCAGAGGCGCCCGGGGCCACCTGAGGTGGCAGCCAGGCTTGGGCCCAGATGCCAGAGGCCAAAAATGCCTTTTCCCCCTTTAACTGCTGGCTGCCAACAAAAGCAAGAAGGAATCAGAGAGGAACTTCAAGTGACAACATCCCCCTCTCCAGCCTCTCCCCCAAGTGCAAACTCCAGCAGCATTTCACCAAGCTCAACACCGCCCATCAGTTCTGTCCCTTTGGGGAAGCAGCTCTTCCATCACAAGAATAACAAGGTTTACTTTCTGTCCCTGCGGTTTTACAGACTCAAACGACCTTTGGCAGCACAGCCAGGAGCCCTCTCCACGGGTGGCAGGACTGACAGATGCCCAGACCCCACGGAACACCAGCAGTCGATCAAACAGCACCATCAGGGCGACACGGAGCAGCGCAGGCCATCGACAACGCGGCTCGTCTCAAGCTGAGGCAAGAGGCGTTCAGGGAATTTATTTGCATAGTTTGCTCTTCATTAAGATCCCGTTGGCTGGGATGCAGAGGGGAAAATCAGAGATGTGTTTGTACTAATGGCAGGGACCACATAATCATTTGCAGTCCCTGCAGCTAAGGCTCACAAGTATCACTTGTATCGAACACTTACTTTATTTCCTTTATTCTTTCTTCCCAGTTTTTTCTCTCCTTTGGCAGCCCACTGTGTCTTTCATACACTTTCACCTTCTCCCCTACAATGAGCTCTGTTTGAACAAGGTTTTGCAGAAGAGAAAAATCTGTCTCCTGCTGGAAGTAGCCAGATCTGACTCTTTTGCCTAAGAAAACAATGTCCAAGTGTAACAGCGACCCTCCACAGCTCAGAGCTGGGATGGTTTGTGATCTATAATACTAAAAAAACAAGTCAGCAGGGATCAAGAGTCCAGTTCCTAATCCCTGAAAACACTTACCACAAACTTCTGTTGCTTTGCAAACTTAAATCAGGTTTAAAAGAACCAGCACAAGGGGAATGGAGCTCGTTCAGTGGGCAACAGAGTTTTCTCCAAGTGGGAACAGAGGTAAAGAGCTCAGGAGTCCCATTAAGGAAGTAGCAGCCCTTTGAAGCTTAAGTGACTTAATGCTTTGGAAAACCAGCCTTGGTCACATTGGTAATCCAGCATTCTATAGAAAAATTGTGGTTCTGGTGCTTAAAATCTTGTGGCTTGAGGAAAATCCAGGCCACAGGATAGGCTGGAGCAATAAAACCTCACAGTGAGCAGCTTGAGTTTCCTTTGCTAATCATCAAAAGCCACTGTTGGCAAGGACCATGACAGGCTTATCCAATGGCCTCCATAAAAGATTGTGCACATTTTGAAAGGGCAACCCCTTCTGCCTCGCCTCTCTTTCACTGTTATATTTAAATACATTAATATTTTAAACTTCTAAAAGCACAAGCAATTTATCTCTTCTTTAAAAATAAATAAGGTGGGGAATGTGATCGTATTTAGAAAGCAGGACCTTCTAACTACTTTCATGCAGACAGAAACATATTTCAATGCCCCTAAAGCACACAGGAGGTCAGTCCAAAGTCACAAGAGATCAGCAATTTTGGATGCCCAAAGTGACACCTTCTTCTAAAAGGAGCAGTTTTAAGAGATAAGCCTGCAACCACCAACTAATCTCCTGAAAACAAGGAGGAACAAAAAGACTTCCATCACTCCGGAGAAATACTTCCTTCCATGTTTGACAATAAAAAAGATAAATAATAATAATGATGATAATTTTAAAAAGAAAAAGAGACAGGAGACAGACAGACATCTGGGTTATGTTCTAAATGTAATTAGAAGCCTGACAACAGGACAGAATAATGTCAAACAAATTACAAGCAATGTGTTTTCATTCACAGGGTGACAAGTCAACAGGCAGGCAGTTAATTTTAAGACTGATTATGTACCAACTCCTTAAATAACATAAACACACTCACCTCCACGGAAAGCAACAGGGAGTCCAAACACACCATCGATCTCCCTGTGGGCAGGGCAGAGCATCTCAGCCACGTCTGGGAAAGGATGAGCATGGATTTTAGGGGGGGTTGTTTGTTTTACAAGGTGCTGGCATCGCTCAGTGGGTGCCCCAGCCCGCGAACCGCGGATCCCAGCCCCGCTGAGCGCCCTCAGCTCTCACTGACACAGACACGTGGAAGTGCACTTATCAAATCCCACTCCAGAGGTCCTGCCTGAGGCCATCACCTGCGGGAGGAGAGGCTGAGTGGTTCCTGACAGGGGTTGTTCAGGCCAGCACCCTCACACCCCGTCAGAGGATTCCTCACCCGGGTTCTCCGGGACACCACAGTCTGAGCCATCAGAGCTCAGCTGCACTCCCAGGGGCTGAGGCACATCCCAAACCCACGCGGGGGCTCTCGGGTGTCTGGTTTGGGCAAACTGTGGCATGTTCTTACAGGAAAGCCATGGCTCTCCTTCCCACCGTGTCCAGGCAGCTCCTGGAGGTTTTCCAGCCTGGACTTGCATCCCTATTCCAAGGGACCTATTCTGCCTCCCACACCAGCACCTGCAGGAACCAATTTACACAAAGTTTCGACTTTCTGAGCCTCTTTAAAAACAGAGCAAAACAAAAAACTCCAAAAATCCTTATCGACCGAGTGGCAAAGGCAGAAGGCGTGCAACCTGGGGAGAGAGCGATTGCAGAGAGCAGCTCTTCATTTTCCTGCAGCATTAAGAACCACCTATTTGTCTGAGTGATGGTGGCTTCACGAGAACACCAGTGCAGAGCCAAGCGCCGACAGCTCTGACGTAAATAGAGGGAAAAAGCAAACAGTCAGTGCAAAGCACTGAGGCAGCGATGGGACACGATGGTGGAGACGCCAGGCTGCAAGGAGAAACAACGCAGCAAGGCAGGATGACAGATGAAAAAAAAAAAAAAAGGTTACAAAAGCAGAACAGACTCGAAAGGCATTTATAGGATAATAAACCTTGCCTGTGTTTCTAATTATATCTGTAATAGTTAATAGCTGAAAGGATTTTACAAGGCAAATTTACTTTTTGTCCTCTGTGTCATTTTCTGGTGGCATTTGCCCCAAATGCCTGAGGACGAATGGTTGGTTTCAACATCTACTGATGTGTCTGTGTAGCTGGGGTGAAACGCTTGGACAGGGAGGACCTGGTCAAAGCCCCTCACTGGGACAGGGACAAGCTGGGCAGCCCCTGCCGGTGGAAATGCAGACTCAGCAGCTGCTGCAGCGACGCCAGGAATCTTTTGGGGAACATTTTACCCAAGCTGAAAATGCTCAAACAGCACCAGGCTGCAAGTTAAGGCACTGACGCCAAATGCTGTGAATAAATAAATGCATGGACAGTTGTGGAAGGGACTGGAACAATGACAACCCAACAGAACTGGGCCCGGAGAGCAGAGCAATCGTCTTGTTAAGGTTCCGTGCACTCTTCCAGTGTTTCCTTTGAGCTTCACCAACACATCTACAAGCTCACAGCTGTGAACAAATTCATTTAAATTACACCTCTGAAGCATGAACCGCCCCAAACTACTCAAATTTGAAACAAATAGGAAATAATAGGTATTTGATTAAGCAAAGATCCATCCATTTGAACTGTAGAGCTTTACAGTGTACAGTACTCTGGAGAGGAAAGAATACTTAGCCTATCTCCTTGGGAGGAGAAATGCTTAGGTGTAATCTGCAGTGTTGTCACTCCAGAGAGATAAGGCACAGAGAGAATTTTTATGTCGTGTGTCAGACTTCAAGAAGTCAACCCAAATTCCAGAACACCTCGAACAATAGTCAATCAGGACAAACATCATAACTGGAAGCACCTTCAGTTTGAAAATACACAGATATGATGATAACTGCAGCAGCACTACCAGTACACTCTGAGAATTAATGCTGCTATCCAAAGGGAAGGGGAATGCCTTAGCACTCGCTCTCTGCTGCATGATTCAGGAGCTTGGAACAATTGCTGACACCTGAATCTCTCTGATTAGTGCCTTCCATCCAAAATTAAGGGAAGGGAAAGACTTTTGGAAAAGAAAAATTATGCAGAGATGTTGTTGTAACAGTTCTGAATATTTCCAGCAATACTTCAGATGCTGCAGTGAGAGATCTTACCCAACAGCTTTTGGAAACAAGGCGGTGATATTTACCATCCTCACCTTCCCCAGCTCAGTATGCTGAAAGCACATGGAGAGGAAAACCACAGAGCCCTGGAATAGTTAAGTGTTGGGGGGTGGAGGGGGCTGGGGGGGTTAGCTGCCTTTTTTTTTTTTAATTACTTGTAACTGAATCAAACCAGAAACCAGCCCAAGAGCAGAGCCCTGGCAAACCACCCTGGACAGCAAAAATAAAGACACTTTGGAAAAGTTAAAACCTGGTCCAATATATAGAGCAGACATCCTGGATATCTCTGACATCTTTTGAGTGTCAAGTGAAGGGGCTGAATCCCAGACTGGGCATGAGAAACACGTCCCAAGACTGCCCAGAAGGCTGGATGTGGAGGCCCCCATCCTGCCTGCCCTGGGGGATTTGGTGCACCAAGGGTATTCCTGTCCTTGGGAAGGGCTCTTCTAACTGGTGCTTTCCAACCAAAGCTTACGAGCAAAGAGCCTCGCTCTCTAGAATCACAGAAACTTCCAGGGATGGGGCAGCCACAGCTTCTCTGGGCAATCTATTCCAAGAAACAAGCGAAAGTCAGAGCTCAGACTGAGGCCAAGTGAAGCCGGTTCAGAGCTGGCATGGAGTGGCTGGAGGCACCCAGAGCTGCTGTAAAAACCATCAGCGCTACCGTGTTGCACCTGCAATTATTTTAAGCAATCAGCTTTGGAAAAGCACTAAGTAACTTTCATTCCTCCTTTCTCATAACAGTACAAGTTGTACTGAGCCTTCCTGTTGCTAAAGAAATATTCCATTTAAGAAAGCAGCTCACTATCAGTTTAACAACGGAGCAAACAATGCCTTCGTGTTGCTATGCCTGTTAACCTTTGATTTACAACCCCCTAGGTCAGTTTTGGTTTGGAAATTAAGATGCTTGTATGCTGAAGGGCAACAGAGTTCACGCCATTAAATTAACATCTGCTATAACTAATGTGCTAAACGAGAGTCAAAGAACATTTACCAAGCATTAAAAACAGGTGAGTGAGCATTAAATGGCCTTTTGCTGAATAACTTAAAAAGATCATAAGCATCTGAAAACCAAGTTCCTTTTTTTTTGCCTACATTTTTGGTAGAAGAGGCAGCTCCAAACAATTTGCTTTGTGGTGGCTGCCAGGGGAGACCCAAGCAAGACTCTGGCTGTGCTGGGGAACAGCTGACGTGGAAAACAGAGGCTTCCCAGGACAATTTGTTGACCCCATCTGCAGGTTATTATAACACTGCCTGATCTCCAAAGCAATCTCCATTAATAAGTTTCCAACACCAGTCTTTCTCCTTCCCTACCCCGCAGAGGAATGATTTCCATGAGATTCCTGGAGGCCAATCCTTCCTTTCCTCCTTCTATTTTATTTTTTTTCTTATCATGGGAGAATCAAGCTCAGTAATTTGTTATGCCATCTGGGTAGCAGAAGAAAACAATCAGCAGGTCATCATTTCCCTGTATGAATTCCCCATACATGCTCTGCACAAAGGTAGTGGGATTTTTTTATTTATGTGAATCTGTGGAGCTGACTGTCACAGTCACCATTTTAAAAAGGCAAAGGAAATAAAAGGCATAAATTACCTTCTAAAACAAGCACTTTTTTTGGGTTCAGAAGTCTTCAGTGAAGAAATATAAAACACAATTGCAACAAGAGCTCAAATTGCTGCTTTAGACTCTAATGGCTTCATAACAGTAATCAAGGCTTCTTCCTGACTTCATAACCATGCCATAATGCATTTATCAAAAGCACATTACCACAATGGACACATTCACTCTTTCTGCAATATTTCGACAGCTCCCTTTGGACACTATCAGTAAATAAAATCTTATGTGGGCCAATTAAAGAAAGCATAAATCCAAATTCTCTGTGGCTATCTTGTTTTGAATGTGCTGCTCTGTCAAATCTTTTTAATGGGAAACAGATAAGTGCTTTGAATCCAGGAAAATTTTCCTCCCCAAAGCAGCTCTGGGATGCAGAGTCTTTCTTAAGAGCCACAGGAAGGAAGGAGAGGAGTGTTTCTTGGAGCTGTGTTTTTATCACAGGAGGAGGAGAGGTTTTGACAGCAGAGAGACTATTGTCAAGTACATTTGGACTCACGTCAAGTCTCTGCCTTGACAAATTGGACTGGGAGTCCTTCCACAGTCAAAGTGCACAACGTGCAGTGCAGAGCCATTTCTCCAGCTCGCTGAAGAGCAGAAGGGAATTACAGAGCTCCCTTCCCCTGGCTCCAACAGGCTGCAGCCAGCCCGGCGCTCCGCAGGGACACGTCCACAGCTGTGAGCAGCCTCCCGCCAGCCCCTGCCCCACGCAGCCCCCTCTGCCTGCCGGTGGCAACACAAATCCCCACTGCGGGAGGAGTGACACATGTGCGAAGCTCACACTGTGTAATGAGCGCTACCCAAAGTGCAAATGCAAGTGGGTGAATATTGGCATGAACCCTGCAGAGAGAAGCTAAAATTAGGGCTTGCAATATGGAAATCTGTAATATCCTCTGCACCTGGGTAGCTCAGTGTATTCCAGCCCAAATGTTTCAACTAAAGGGAGGGTAAAAGGGGCAAGATGCAAAATACACATGACCTCCCTTCACCATTTTTATCACCAAAAGAGGTTTCTGGATTAGACATCCTGCAGCAACAGCTCAAAAGATTTTACAGTGGAGATAATTAGGAACACATCACCCTTTCTTTGATCACATGAAAGATTATTTTAAACCAAACAGGAACACAGCTCCTGCAAGGATCCTCAGTCTTTGCCATCCACTTCTCTCTCTTCTCTCTACACTGCTACAGTGGGGAAAGACTGGCAGGTGCTTTAAACACGGGATTGTAAGTACGAGGTCGGTATTCAAGCCAGAAGTAACAAACCCCACTTTACACAACGAGGGATGCTGAGTGCTCAGCATCCTCTACCAGTTAATCCGTGTTGTTTATTCCCTTGGTGTAGAAGGTTTTACACTGATAAGGGCTGACTGCTTCTTAGCAGAGGCAGAGCTGGGGGCAGGAACCTGAGCAGGACTCTTCAGAGCACAGTTCTGTCACCCCCCTAAGGTTAGAATCCTTTGCAAAAATCACAGGATTTCTCTAACGGCATCAGCAGGCCCGGCAAAGCAGCCGAGCAGCACACAAAGGAGCTCCTGGGTTTTTTGTCTCTGGGCTGCTGGGGGTGAAATGGGAGATTTGTCAAGAAACCTTCTAGAAACCCTGGGGGTGAAAGGAGAGGCCTGGAACTGGCTACGGTAAATGAAAAGCATAATTCAAATGCTGACATGTACTTCACAAAGCTGTTCATTCAACTACATGGGAAGGAACGGCAGGAGGAATGAAAAAAAAAAAAAAGTTAGGTACAGCATTACACAGGAGCTGTTCCCAAGGCTTCCATCCAGAAACCAACTACCAAGCTTTCATTCAATAAGGTGCTGCTACAACAAAATTACCTCCTGGGTGCTAATGGCCTCTTAGTTATAAACAACCCCTTTAAATAAAGGGGAAAGAAAAAACGTGCATTAGAAAGGAATTTGCAACACATTCCCTTCAATAAATCCTTCCTCCATTCAGTGCTTCCCAACAGGAGCTGGTCTACCAGCTATCATCACCAGTAATTCTCTCCTACCAGGGGAAAAGTAAAATAAAAAATTCAGACTATAAAAATATCTCCTTTATCACAGAAGAAAGTTCTTATGAGCCTCCATGCTGCCTGGCTGATGCCTGTGCACACTGATGGTTCCTTCTTCCTCCAGCAATTGCTGGCAGAGGGAGAAAGGAACAAATGCTGGCCGTGTGAGGTGCCTCCAGAGACTCCAGGTAATTATACTCATTCTGTTTTATTTATAGCAACAAGTATTTTATTTATTTGATTTTATTTACACCAAGAAGAATAGGTCCAAAGGTTCCTGGCAAAAGTATCCTGTTAGGGCAGCTGGGTAAGTTGGCATCACATTGTGCCAGGTATTCCCCTTCTGAACCACCTACCCTTGGCATATGCATAAAAAAGGGAAAAAAAATTCCCTTTTCTTTCCCAGAGCTCCTGACAGTTCCTACCTGCTCGGTTTGTCCTCTGCCAGCTCCGTATCACTGCCAGCTCCAGATTTCTTGGCCAGTGCCCTGGTCTGGAGGAAGGCAGACTCCCTTTGGGGCAGCTAAGGCTGAGTCAGAGCAGAGGGACCAGCTGCAGGAAGCTGGGAGGAGCCCTGCAGGACACTGTGCAAGAAATGCTCCCACTGGCCCCCACCCAGAGCTCCAGCTACTGCAAACACCCTCGCTTTCCACATTTCCCCAGCCCAGCACACACACCAGAGCCAGGCGTGCATGTGCCAGCTCTCCCCAGGGCTGCTCCCACGTTCCGAGTCCAGCACACCCCAGACCTGAGCGTGGCAATCCCAGCTGTGCCCCCCTGCCAGAAGGGCCCCGCAGGGCAAGGGATGAGCCCAAGGGAAAGAGCTCTGCCAAGCCCAAATCCCCTCGGCAGGGCTCTTCCACCAGCTGCAGAATGCCAGGAGAACAAACAGCTCGGGAGAGAAGTGGTTTGGACTAAGCTGGACTGGTCAAATCTGCCTGGGCAAAGAGCTGCTGTGGAAGGCAAAAAGACACATTTACCTTAAGCAGAACCCAGCCAGAGAAATGGGCAATTCTGTCCTCCAAATGCACAAGCTTATTGCTCATAAAAGGTTTACCTCGGCTGGAGGAACCCACACTAATGAAGTTTTATCACTCCCTATACCCAGTCCCCAGGGGAGTCCCAGCAAAGCTTTGCAGGCAGCCACGAAAAGTCTGGGCTTGTGCTGCATCCCATCTGAGGGAAAAACAAATCCTGCTGGCAATCTGAAACACCAAGCAGATAATTCAGGATATATTCAGCCCCGAACCAGAAAAAGGGGAAAAAAAAACCCACCCACGCTTGTAAGCTGGTCACACCCTTAAGCTCTCCAGAGAAGTTTTACAGCTTGTAAAACCCTCCTGATTCATTTGGAAAGAAACCACAGTCCGTGCTGCAGCCACAGCAGTGTAAGCTTTCACCAGGGGAAGAGATGCCTCAATCAACTGGACTTGGAGAGGCTAAGGAGCACTAATACGTGTCAGGGACTAGCTACAAACACCAAAAAAAAAGCTAAAAAAGAGAAGGGTTTGTGCCTCATACTCACAAAAAATTATGCTGAGAAAAGCAGGTTATTTATACAGGAGCTTTGCTTTCAGCATCACCACTCAGCTATCCATTATCAGCCCCAAAACAACAGGGCACGGGAGACTAATGAACAGCATGAGCAGGAAATACAGAGATGTGAAGCAAGATTTAGAGAACAAATGGTTCAGGCACTCCTGTATTTTACAGAAGGTCATTCACTGGGCCTTTATACTTCATTTATCAAATTAGATCTGAATTGGTGCAGTCATCCTGATTCAAGAAACCATCACACATTTTTTCCCCTTCAAAAGGGGAAATAAACACCTTATCTCTAAAGCAGTTTCCATCAGAGGATCTCCGAGCCCTTGCCTGGCACTTTGCCTCACAAAGCCACCCCGGCAGAGCTGCCTCCCCCACAGGCAGCCTTCAGAGGTGCAAAGAGCTCAAGTGGTTTGCCTGTAATGGCTTAGGTCAGATCTCAGCTCCACATCCCCTCCCCTGAGATGCACCTGACTGAGCCAATTATCCATGTGCTGCCCTTAACCAGCAGGATTTTATAGCCTCTATTTTTCTAGTGCTTTCCTTGTCATCATAAACATCCCAGTGTTTGCTCACAAGTTGTTCCATTAAAAACAAATATGCTGCCACTCCACGGCTGTGGAATTTGCTGCAGAAAATCATCCAGAGCACAGCCCTGCCTTGCCAGCCACCTGCATCACCTCCCCCTTTAACTCTAACCCAGAGGCATGTTACAATTACATTATTCCAACGAAATAAAATTATTTTCCCCTGTTCTAAGACATAAAACAACCACATTATTATGGCCATTGCCACTGTGATTTAGTAATTTAAACAAAAGACACACAGAATGATAAGAGCATAGTAAGTAGTACAGCACTTCATTACAGCTGGAACCAGTATTTATGACTCCTGAAAGCAAAGATAGTCGTGAAAATTATATGCCCAAACCCGTCACTTAATCATATAATGCTCAGCACAGACATTTCAAACAACACTGATGGTATTTTGGTTTTTTCCAGGGTGAAGAAAAGCCCTGAGAGACAATAAATCGTTTAAGGTATCGGTGGAAGCAGCTTACTTACGAAACAGGATTTGCAATGCAAAAAGTGAATCATGAAGCATCACCTTCACACACTGCACCTTCCTCAGGCTGCTGGTGAAGGAGTGTCTCTCCAAATGTCCCCTGCCTCCCCCAGAGCGGGACAGGGACAGGGACAGGCACCCAGGGCCTTGGGAAAGGGCTCCCGTTGCTCCCAGAGCCGAGAGAGGAGCAGAGACGCAGAGCGGTCACTGGAGAGCTGCAAGTGCTTTGAGAGCTCCTGACCAGGCTCGCACACAGAAGTTAATCTGGTAAAAATGCTTTGGACGTGTAGCCACAGCCCAAGTAGAGCTCTCTGCCAAGACTGAGGACAATACATTATTAACTGAAGTTGAATTACATCCACAAACATACATTTCTAGCTGAGACTTACAACCACATCTCTGTAGATTTGTTTGTTCTTCTAGTGGTCCTGTTAAGAAATTAGTTTCTCGATCACTTTCACAGCCCAAAACACACATTTATCTGGTATTAAATTTACTTCTGTTTTGTTCCCATTGGAATTTTGCTGGTTCCATATTAATTAATTAAGGTCAGAAACAGACAACACTTCACAAAGGACCCTCCAGTCAGTGGCTGCTAAGAGTGGGCAGCAGTATGGTTTCTATGTAACACTGGCNGACAACACTTCACAAAGGACCCTCTAGTCAGTGGCTGCTATGGTTTCTATGTAACACTGGTCAGAGTATCTTCAAAAGGCAAAGCCCAGTTTTAAAAAAGAAGCTATTATCTCCCCACCAAATGAGTATGGAAATTAAGGAGCACTTAATTGTTACATTTGTGATGCCCTGAATTAGACAAGATCAGTTTCCAACAGGTATCATTCCCTGTAGAAAGAAGAATCTGGCTACTTGTGATAGAGAGAGCAAGTTTTGTGTTTTTAAGAGAAATTCTGCAAGAAGAATGAGTCAGCAGCAGACAAGCAGCCAGGTCTCTACAGCCAACCAACAACCACGACATGGGCTTCAGTGGGGAAAGCCTCACACCCTCAACGACCCATAAGGCTGCCCACTCCTCCCAATAACCTGATGGCCACAGAAGCCATGCCAGTAGCTCTGAAGATTTTATCTCCTCCTGTTCTCCTTCACGTACATCAACCATACACTAAAGCAAAGAGCACAGGCGCCATTCCAGAGGAAAAGCCAGAATTCAATTAATGACACCAATCTTTAAAAGCTGGCTGAGACTGCAGAGAGGGCTCATTCAGGAAATCTTTCTTTCTGAAAGCTTCCATGAACTGTAATGACAGAACTATTGCAGGCATTTATTTATTTATTTATCTAGAAAGATTTATTTATGAGAGATCTGCAATCAGCTTAATCTCTGGAAGTTTGATGTCGTTTAGCCCCTGGCCAGAGTTACTCCTCTGCTTTGAAATCAGGAAGCAGCACCCCATGGGTCAGGGGTGAGTGGGAACAGCCCAGGTAACAGGCAGCTCTTCTTAAGACAGCAGTAAGATGTGGGGAGGGGAAGCTTTCCAATGGTTTTGCTACCTTCTCCCATCATGATTTCAAAGTTTGAGTAGTCAATAAAAGCATATTTCAGGTCTTCAAGGAAGCAAATCCCCACAGTGCCTCAACTCTCTCTGCTACAAAGAGAGAAAAGACAAAATCAAATGAAAGTGTTGCCCTGTTCCCAAGTATCAGGATTCTGATTCCTCTTCTGCTTCTCCTTTATCACCAGTGAACAGCCACGGTGATAACAAGAGGAGTAAGTACAGCTGTCTAGAGAGATGGCAAGCACTGCCCTGAACATCGCACAAAATTAAACACAAGCTTTGCCAGCACAAGGCCGGAGCAGAAAGAACAAGCGCAGCTTTTCTACCAACAGGAGCTCGGGATCACAAAACTGCTTCCTGCTGTCCCACCTCCTGAACTTCCTGCCAGCCCATCCAGGGAAGATGTCTTTTCCCTGATCAGGGCTGCAGGACACAGCCATCCCCCCAGACACGAGCACTGAGAATGCCCCCAGCAAAGCCACAGCGCTGGCACAGTCCCTCCCCTCAGCACTGCTGTACCCACCATGACCTTGGGAAGGGACGCCCTCTGTGCCCTCCTGTTTCTGCCTCCTCACGACAAAATCACTGGTGCTGGGCCAAAACCGAGCATCCGTGCCCTGGGCACACAGGGAAGGAGAGGACTGCTCATCGCTGCCTCTGACACAGCACAGATGACGTTTCGCTTATTAAGCGCACACAGAAACAAGAATTTGAGCTGTTAACGTTTGTCATTGCTGCATCCCCCACTGAACCCCAGGGAACACAGCGAGGTGCTCAAAGCAATGGGCACCACAGGACATAAAGGTGATGTGAAACTAAAGACAAAGGGCTCAAGGAGTTTGTTTCACAAGAAGAGAAAACTCCCGGAAGGAAGAAGAGAGAGTATTTTGAAGTCCACCTGAGTGAAAGGCATCAGACAACTGCCCAGGAGACAGTCAGCTGTCGATGTCACAAGACTCGAACTATCTCTGCCACATGTTCTTACCCAGGAGTCTCACACTGAGGCAGGAGTGCTCTTGGGTACCCACCCCATGTCCACACCACTGCCCCTCTGCCGAGCACGTCCTCAGCTCCACAAACCACAGGGACACCTTTGGCTGTTGCTGACAAGGCCACAAAAAGGTCACGAGTGCTCACGAGTTCCTGGAGAACTGAGGAGCTGCTGGGCAGGACCCTTCAGGGTGCAGGGGAGCCCCTGAACCACTCAGCCAGGAGCATCACTGCCCACATCCTCCCTTTCCATTTCATGTGGCAGTTCCTCACTAGCACAGCTGCTGAATAAAGCTTCCACTGACATCTGAAGACTCAACGGCAAATTAAAATAACCCTACACTTCTTAATCCAATTCATGCTTTTTTAATGACTGGAGCTCCTATCACGTGGAAAGCAGCTCTTGCAGGAAACTGCTTTGACCACCACCGTTCAGAAAAGTAAAAAGACTTGCTAAATGCTCTCCAAACTTCCCACAGAAGTATTTATATCAGCACCCCTCTATTTTTTTCCCCCAACGATAATCTAATTCATGTGACTCTTATCTTAACTATGAAACAGCACATTAAATCCAGGATCACAGCTCATTTAGATAAATGGAATTGGGCACATCCAGCGAGTTCATTCCTGCTGTGACATTTCTACTATTGACAGAGTTATTTCCAGGCCCAGCGTGGGCAGGGAACTGGGAGGACTCTCACCCTTCAGCACAGTCACTGCCCCTCGCTGAGAGTGCACAGAAGAGCCAGATTTTCTCAAGGGACTCTACCTGGGTCTAGTCACATGTTAATAAACATTCTGGCAGCATTTCCCAGAAATAACCTTCAACTGTTACCTAGAAACATAATCCATCAAAATAAACCTCAAAATAGTAAGAAACAAAAAGAACTTTTATTGGTAGGCTGCATTCTAGCTATATATACAAAAGAACTAGTGGACGGACTGGAGTCATTGATCAAGGGGATAGCTCAAATTAATTGCAAGGTTATTTTCTTTGTTCTTTCATAAACACAAATGGTGTTTTTAAAAAGTTTCCTTTACCTCACTCTTTCCTACTCTCTGTGAGAGCTCTTTGGAATAGAGCTAAACCTCCTGGGCCTCTACAGGACTTGAGAGCACCCACTGGAACCCGAGCACTTAGCAGGTGATGAGCTGAAGTGAGTCTAGAGCTTAACAGTCAAATCATCCAGAAGAGATTAAAATTTCCCATCAAATAAATTGAAAGTTCTGCTTCAGCACTGAACAGTTCCCCTTCTCCCTACAGCTCCATCCCCACACTCCTTTTTAATCTGAATAAATACGGACGGTATTTGCCTCCCCCTCTTTTTCTTTCTATTTTTTTTAATAAACTGATGGGATGATACAGGAACCACAGTCAAAGGATTTTCTTTAGGTACTCAGAGCACTCCTGATCTGCATATTGATTTCAACTCAGAACTCTTTATAAACAAAACAGGTACCTGAGTCTGTCAGTGCATGTGCTGGTGAACCCTTCCCTCCGCTGACAGGGATTAGCACACAGAACACGCTGCCTCGGAGGGAACGGGAATTTCCTGAAGCGGAGATACCACACAGGCGGCTGGGGTTCAGCCAGGTTATCTCCCTGATAACCTCCTACAGCCTGGGGACGTGTGTGCAGCGTGACATCCACGCGCTGGCGTTCCAGAGCACTGGAAACTGAACTTGGCTGGGGCTCGTCATTTCCCAGCACTGCCTGAGTGCCACAGAGAGGGAGCATCCATAACAACGAGCTGCTGCCCATTTACAGCTCCCCTCCTTCCTGAAAAATTGTATTTTCAGCCAGATGACACGCTTCTGATTATTAAGAAAGATCTCTGTATACCACAGAAATTAATCACTTCTCTACTCTGCTAAAACTCATGATAATGTAGCCTTGGCTCTGGAAAATTAACTGCTATAGGTCAGTCACAAAGATATGCAATTTAAAATTTTCATACATTCTTTTACTCAGGTAGAATCCTCTCTTCCATACTTCTCAGCAATCATCAAGGTTTTATTTGATCTGGCATAAATATTCAATCCATGCTGCTCATCAGTCTGGCTAGAGAGAGATGGTGGGGGGTTCACTTCAAGTCCCAGGGCAGGTTCTCTTCACACCCATCAAATTTTGCTTTTAACCTCAGAAAAAGCAGGGTTAGAGCCTAAACAGGTCCACCCACAGTGACACAGGGGAGCTTGAAATGGATGAAGAAGACAATACAAAGAGAAAGAATTTCAAAGCAAGATGGGTGAATCAGACAAGAGTGTGTTCTGTGCAATAAAATAAGCTAATCACCTTTATCTGCATTACATCAAATACCTGTTACTTGCAGAAGTCCTTTAGGCTGCAGGGTTTTCAGTTACCTTTTCCCCGTTTCCTCTAGGATGAATAATCTTCCTTAGCAGTGTGCTGCCAGCTGCTGCATGGCCTCTCTGGATATCGTGAATTACATTCTTGGGTTTTCTGACTTTTTCCACCGTTAGAAGGACGTTTATCAGGTTAAGCCCAGATTTCTTTCCCGGTCTTACCAGCAGAGTTTTGGATGACTAATCAAAGGACTGAATATATTTTAAAGATTTAATTCTCCCTTTACTATTTATACTAGTCAATGTCACTTTGACACTATTCTGGCTTTTCACTGCAAAAGACTTTCCAACTCAAATTCCCTTAAAACGAAGATATTCTCATAAGCAGACAAGTGCCATTTGCTCCATCTTGCCCTCCCCCAAGTTAGCTTCAGCTGTCACCAAAAACACAGTAAGCATTTTCCTCCTTGGGAACTATGTGTTCTCGCAGTTATATTCAGTGGACCAGAAGAGTCTGGCATCGGAAAAAGAACTATCTGATTTCTTGGACTCACTGCAAGAGAACCTGTCTTGGCCAGACACAGTTATAACCACCAAGGATTCAGTGAAATTAAAGATACCCTGGGCAATGAATACTGGCTGTACAAAAAGTCATCACGCATTCACCCACCTCAGGTACGGCTCTGGGGCTCTGGCTGCTCTCTGGAGTGTTTCTTCCTGCAGTTATAAATAACAGTGAGCAAAACACTCACTCTGTTACGTTAGCGTGAAGGCTTTCGGAGTCACCATCTATGAATCGCCACCACTATTTCAGTAAACAGAAAACAGTCAACAGCTCTTGAGAGCCTTTCACATTTTCACCTTTCTGGTTTTGGTGTGTTCAGATCTGAAAGCACGCTCTTCAGCTTAGTTCAGACTCAGGACTTAAGGTGATATCTACTCTTTTCACCATGATCCATGTTGCCTGTTTTGATCTACGTTACCCAGAATTTCTATTTCTATGCCCATTTTTAAGGAGAGAAATATACCCTGAAAAGGCTGCTGTACCTTAGACCTACCTTGAGATACTGAACCTTGAAGTGCTCCTTTATGCAGGAACCGCCACATTCCGATGGCTGATCCTTGTGTGGCAATACCCAGACGTTGCAGAGGATTCGAGGAAAAAGTACAAAAATACAAAACACACTCAAACCATCTACCTAAAAACCTGCTCAGGGCAACAGTTTTTCACAGATAATTCTACATTTCCATGTTCTGCCTCTCCATGCACCAAGCCCAATCCTCAGGCACAGACAGCTCCCACAACTTCCAAGAAAGTGAGGCATCCACCCAGACTTGCCTCTGCCTTAAGTGCCCTTTTCTCAACTTCATTAATTGCCCCTTTCCATCACACTATTATGACATGGTAAAAGCATATCTGGAACACATCTGCAGCCTTCTGTTCCCTCCAGGAATGGCCCAGCATCTCACTGGAACAGCATCAAGGGGAATGAATGTCAGGGTGAGGTGCATCGCATCTGCTCAGGACAACCTTCTCCACAGAGCTTTTCCAGGAGAGGTTGTTCATCAGGTCTTATTTTTAAAGAATCTGGGCCAAGTCATCCCTGCTGTAGCAGTTAATGACGTCAATGAGCTACAGCAGGGGTGAAATTGGGCCATTATTTTTTATGTCCATATGTCCTGTGCCTATTAAAGAAAAAAGAAACACAAAAGAAGATCAAGGAAGAAAAGTTATTGAATCGAAAGACTACCCGGTGTAGAGATTAACATCTAGCTGTGGAATGTTCCTCTTTTGTTCCCGCTGTACATCATAAATATAACAGTTTATGGAAAAAGAAATGCTTCTGTACTGTCAAGGTACAACGTGAGTTCTGCAATGACAAATTATATTC
This sequence comes from Regulus satrapa, assembly GCA_013396955.1. Classification (NCBI taxonomy): domain Eukaryota; kingdom Metazoa; phylum Chordata; class Aves; order Passeriformes; family Regulidae; genus Regulus; species Regulus satrapa. Next base: position 106,614 of record VWZN01012379.1, on the reverse strand, counting down.
ACATTTTGTATCCTGCTTTGATAAAAAAGCCAACAGAAAAAAAATCATTACCAGGCAAAGGTCTCTTCAGAACTCCACAGAAGGGAGCGACACAGTTGCCAGTAAGCTTTGGTGTCTCCTCTCCAAGCCAACACTCATCACCCCCAGTATAAAGCCCGGGCAGACCTTGTCCCCAGCTCGTTTCTTAGCAAATCCAAACCAAGACTATACAAATATCAAAAGAGAAAAATACGATAAGGTTAAGCCTAAACGGTGTTTTCTGAGAGTATGCAACGTCTCAAACAGCAGCATGAGAAGGGACACAGCTGAGGAGCCCAAGCCTGCAGATGTGGGACACCAGCTGTGAAGAGCAGCAGTAACAGCCACGATTCTGTGGGGATTTTCACGAGGCTGAACTGCACCAATTATCTTGAGAAAACGTGCAAACAGGTTTGCAACCCCCACGCCCCAGCCCGCCGGGCGACTCCAGCTCACCCAACGCTGCCAGCGAGACCCACAACCACAATTTCTCAACTCCACACTTAAAGGCCACTTCGCTGACATTAAGAGTCTGAGTAACCGTATTCAGAGGGACGCAGGTAAAATTAACTCACCCACGCGACAGAGTCAGGCTGAGGCACCTTTTAAAGCAGACAGCAAGTGCCCAGCAGCAGCCCCAGATCACAGGAGCTGAAGTTCAGGGCCTCTGCTTTGTAGATAACTTTCATTTCAAAGCTTTATAGAAGATTCCTTTGAAATCTTTGACCCTAATTATCCAAGTCACAGCTTCAGTCAAAGACTAAGTCCTCTTTGCAAAGGCCTTTTTTTCCAATTGCTTCCCCTTTGCATTAATGAGCTCTCTTTCCCACAATAAGCTACAACAGTTTGAGGTTTTGTTTTTGTTTTTATTTTTATTCCACTCCTCCCTCCTCCTCTCCCATTCCAGCACTGGAATCAAAATAACTTGAGATGGAAAACGTGTGACCTCCCAAGCCTTTATTTACAGTATCACAAACCACAAGGGAAGGTTCTGTCCAAGTTCTCCAGCTGGAATGGGAACAGCAGGGAAAAAACGTGCCCTCATTTTAACAGCTGTGATATTTAACACATCACAGGAGAGAAGGGTGGGAAGGAGGCAGGAGAATTAGAAGCCAGTAATGATGCCATGGAAATACTGGATGAAGCGTCTCAGCCACACAGGCAGGTTCACATCTTTTCTTCTCAGAAATACTCAGAGCTTTGTACGTACAAATGTAACTGCAAAACCAGTCTGACACACATTTAATGGTGTTACTTCTTCACTTCTACATTAAACAAATCGTAAAGTACAGAAACTTTTTGGACTCCACCTAAGTTTGTATCAGTGCCATAATTATCTGTCTCAATGCCACCATCCCCCAAAATTAAAGGAAAGACTTCCCCAAAAAATAGAAGCCTAGCAGCAACAGAATCTTCCTGAGATATTTAAACAGCACAGAAAAACAAACACAAATTCAGGAGGTTTAGATCTATAGAAAGTTACTTGCAGCAGGAAACTGTCAGTTAGTTTGTGGTTACAACCACAGCAGCATCACAGCCCTTTCCTCCCAGTTAAAGACATATGTCCGAACAGTTCCTCCTGCCTCGTGCTTCTATTGTAAAACCACCAGAAGGAAAACTCACCCCTGCTTCCATGAGAAATTTCACAGATTATACAGGAGACTGTGTAGATCCCTTCTTTTGGAAAAGGGATCCTTCTGTACCTTTCCAAACATCTGTGTCCTGTCAGGTCTAAGCGGGTTTATCTGTAACTCTCCCCTTTCCAAGATCCCAATCCTCTTCTCCCTGCCTGGCACAGTAAAAGCACCACACTAACCCACAACCTCTACACGCTGGGACGGGGGAATGTCACAACTGTGCTGCTCCACTCGCTGCCAAACAGGGCTCCTCTCCTGGCCAGTACAAAAGCAGCCACCAGCCAGCTCCTGCAGTGTTATCCCCTTGATCTAACTCCTTACAGCAGGTTTATTCAATCCAGATGATGAAAGATCCAACATGAAGACAGATTTCTCTAAATTCAGTCAGTTTCCACAAACTCACCCCTTACAAGGGATTCAATTCTCATGTCATGGGTCCCACACCAAGTCCCCTGGTAAGTGCAAAGTGCAGGAAAAATAAGGTTCAGGCTCAATTTGTGTCCACATAAAAGAACATAAGGCTCTGGAAGGAGAAAAGCAGATCACATCACACAGCCAGGGGTGGAAAATCACAGCCCAGCATGGCACAGGGACAGGTGCTGCAGGCAAGGCAGGGAGTGCTGGAAGGACATTAGAAGGAGGCAACTGCAAAGCAAAGCTGTGCTTCCTTTTGATAGGACACAACACATTCCTTCAGGGACGTTACAAATTGCTTGGAAGGGAAGCCACTTCCCCAGTGCACAAGTCCCCTGTCCACAGCCTGCTTCACCATCTTCTCAGGCACCCTTGGATTCAACTTCATCGACCTTCCCCCTCTTCTTATCCTCCTGCTGGATGGCAGTCTCTGCCTCGACAGAAAACACTCACTGCCATCCAGGACGGGCGCAGCTGCAGGAGCAGCGGAGGCACAAGAAGGCAGCACAGCAGGAGGTGAGGATGCTGAGGGACAGAGCAGCAGGTCCCTCCCTCCCCAGCCTGTATCAACACCCTGCGTGTCCTCATCCCCCCTGGCTCCCCGCCCAGGTCCCAGAGCTCCCAACATCACCGGCACACACGGCTCACGTCCGCACACGCGTCCCTCGGGCTCCGCTCACAGCAGCGATTGAGGACACTTCCCTAGATTGTGAAATAGTTCCATGCAAAATACTCCCAAGGATGAGTTGCAGAGGAGCATTCTCCCAACATTTTCATTCCCTCCAGCAGTTTGGATTGAAAGCCTCCAGGTATGCTAAAACAAAGGGCTGCACAAAAAACAAAACCGTGCTGGCAGAACAGAGGGGGAAATGACCCGGTGCCCACAGCATTTCCCTGGACGCGGCGGTTCAGCTTTCTGTCTCCATGAGCACTGCATTCCCTGACAAGGTTTAAAACCCATTTTTCTCCCTACATTCTCTACCTGCCAACTCACAGACGTTACTCCTCTCTGGTGACGCAAGAGCAGGGATTCATTTTCCTGAGAACACCGTTCTGGAGGCAATTTCCCCTCACCTACCCAGAGAATTAATGACCACTTGGGCACCTCATCAGCCCTGTAAAATCCTTCAGGCAAGCGAAATGAGTGGAGCCTCAGCCTTGGGGCAAAGCAAACCCTAAGCTCTGCCAAGGATTGCATTTCTTCTCTGCTGTTAGCTCTAATTCAGAGAAAAACGCTCCCTCCACAACAGCCTGTGGGGGAGCGTGTGACCTAAAAGAGGAGGCAAAACTCTCGGGATACAGATGTTCCCCCTCAGCCAGCACAGCAGCACAAACTCACGTGGCAATTAATGCCTCTCTGAGCATAAACTCCTCTGTGAAAGCTGCTGCTGATCCCACAGAGACCTGGCCACAGCTCCTTTGGTGCTGCAGTGGGCAGGCAGGAGCTGCCGGGCTGTCTCCCAAGGAAATCAGGTATTCCACGGAGGGACAAGACGCAGCACTGGGAACAGCCTACCCAGCCTGGCACTGGGCTCTGCTAATCCCAAAGAGAGGCTTCAGGAAGGAAATCGACCTGGAGAATGAATTCACTGGGAGCCAATTTCCTGACAGGAGACAATTAAGGTATTCAAATCACCCCTAGTTTTCAACCATTTCTGATAAAGATATTGCATGCTAATACAGAGCTGGTGTCACTGCAGTCTCAGGGTAAGTGCTGTGACCCCGAGGTATAAACCCAGAGAGACTGAAAACATATTTAAGTCTGTAAGTGAACAGTCTCGGATCCAAACTAATTTATTCTTTCTCTTCTTCCCAGCAATCCGTTGCTCTTGAAGCAAAACCTGACAAGTTTTAGTATCACCCCAAATAAACATTTAGTGGAGTCAGAAAGACCATTTCTGATAAAGGAAAAAAAACATTTAAGTGCTGAGCAATGTAGTGGAGGAAAATAAGAAGATGCAGAACTGTTCAGTCAGGCTAAAGGCTGACACCCCGTCTACCAAAAAATTCCAGCCACTAATTTAATGTGGTGACAGTCCACACTGTGAGATACATTGCTTGAATTCACACAAGAGGTTTGGATGGAGCTGGACACACACAGTGAACTCCCAAGCAGCCCTTCAAAGGTTACAGCATAAGGGAGCAGCGGGTGCACACATGGATATAAAACACAATCTCTTCACTTTTACTTGTTAAAAACCACCCCAGGTAACTGCTTCCCCTCCCACACCCTTTATTGGCAAGTTCTGCATCTCAATCCTCTTGGCAATGTAAAACAGATTTAAAGTTCAGAGGACAAAGAGAGGTAGAAACTTCAACTTGATGGTAGTAAATGAGGCTGGGCTACAATTTATTTCAATACAAATAAAATCAACAATGTTAAGATTTAAGGAAAAAACTCACCCAATATTTAAATTAAAAATCATATTAACTGCACATCCTCTGCAGCCATTCTCCCTTTTAATTTATTTGCTTGAAAGATTTTAAGTAGAAAAGGATGCTGACTAAGCAGAAAAAGGCAAGGAGCGTGAGCTTTCTTTCAAAAGAAGTTTATTACCAATGCACACATCTCTGCAATTTAAGCCACCCATGTCCTGTGATGGCCAAGCCCTTCTCAAAGAGCCCCTGCAGCCATTCTCCAGCCTCCATTTTATCACATTTTCCCCAGGCATTTATTCGAGTGGAACCCAAGCTAAGGTTAATCCCCTCTCACCAGCAGCGAGTTAGTACCCCTCAGATAAATTACCATTCTCCCTAATAAAAATAACAGCTATCCAGCTAAAACGCCAGAACCTACCTTCTGCAAAAAATCTCTCTAGATGCTTCTGGAATGCAGGAGGGAGCAAAGACAGCATTGCTGAAAAAGGATGTCACTGTTGGTCCACATGTGTCAACATCCTAGAAAAAGACAGAACACAGTTTTTGAACTGCCATACCCATGGGAAATCAAGAGCAAGAATAAAGCTGCATTATTTTTCCAGTTACACCATGCTAATGGCTCCTATGCAAACAACATAAAGCTACAACATTTTATAATTGCACATCAGAGTTCCTCTGCAGACATCCCTCCGGTATGTCAGAAATTCAATACGTGATAGTAGGCGGCAATGAGCACCTCAGGGATTTAAAATGTGTTCCAAACCATGAGTCATCGTCATCTCGAACTCATGGAAATTAGGAAGGGAAAAAAAGAGAGAGAAGAAAAAACACACGCGTTGCACTGACCACTCTCACGTGCTCCCTCTGTACAACACTTCCCCTCAAAGCATTTCCCTTCCAAACTCAGAGCTCGGTGGCTTTGGAGGAGACAGCACCACAGACAAACCCAGCACATCACCGATTCCTGCAGGGAGCCCCCAGAGCCTGGGCAGGACCCCACATTTGAGGGCTGCAGCTCCCTTGTAATCCCCATAAATCCTTGCACATCTGGAGGAGCGAGGTGGCAGCAGCTCCCAGGAGGGCAAATCCAGGTCGGGAAACACCAGGCACCACATCCCACTCCTGTTCCAGCCACCTGCTCTCCCCCAAAGCTGATTTGGGCAGGAGGGCTGAGGGAGGAAGGAACCTGTAACAGGGCCCGCACAGTTCCAGAGTTATTGCTTTGCTCCTCTTTCCAAGCAGCCCCGTTGCCTTTCTAAGAGATTCCTTTGGGCGGTCTCATCTTCACCTCCCACCACTGCAAGCTGGTTTTAATGCTGCTTTTAAAGCAGCTGGGTTGCACTTCAGGGCACACACGTGGTGCTCTCTCCTGATGATCTCCCCAGGTTCCTTCAGGTCTCCTTTAGTGCCTGGGTTTATCCTTGTGCTCCAAGCAGCAGCCAGAGCAGAGCCAGGGCTCTCCCCGCACCGGTCTAACAGTGATGGAGAGGGGAAGGTTGGTCACATCCCACACGTCACCCGTGGACCCAAACTCCCATGGTCACACTGAAATTGCCTCCATCTCACTGAACTCCCCGTGCGCAGAAGGATCCCTTTGCCCTTCGGGTCACGTCCTTCCCAGCAGGAGGGGCTGTGTTTGGCCCCAGAGCACACAAATCCAACTCCACAGCCACACAGATATAAACACATCCCCCGGACCCCAGCCTCAACGCCAGACCTGCCAGCAAAGTGTCACACAAAAAATACATAAAACATCAATACGCTCTGTTCCTTCCCCTGAAGGACCTGAAATGCTTGGAAAAACCATCAATACCTTCAGCTGCAAGCACTGCTTCAGTTAACATAAATTTATGTCTTGCCAACAGCTTAAAAAAAAAACCCCAGTAACCGCTCGTCAGTCTTCAAGTAACTTCTTGCACAGCAATTTAAAAAAATATAATAGTGCTTGCACAGGTCAGATTCATCCTGGAGGAAGAGCGAACGTGAGTAACGTTTCAGGACCATTAATCTCAGAAATCTCACCAAGAGCAAGCAGCCAGACAGCTTAAGAATATATTTAGTCCACAAATGCTTATTAACGTCATTTGCTGATTCACAGCTGAGCCAGGCACATAGAGCCCAAATGCCACTTCTGCTTTCCCAGGCTGGGTGGTAATGAAAAATAAAAATAAAAATAATAAATAAAAAATAAGAATTAAAAAAATAAATAAATTTTTTTTTAAAAAAGTTGAAGGCATTTGGCATCAAGTTGCTTAACCTGTCTCAAAACCTTCCAGGATGCAACTTTGAGATTGGTTCTGTCAGAACTGGAAACCACAGGTCCAGTCTATGGCCCCGTGGTTTAGGATCCAATCAGAATTTATCTGAAACTGAATCAGAGTTTTCTTTTCTTTCACTGACTATTGATCTTGCTGCCAACATGAATACAGTCAAGACCAGAATATAAATAAAATTAATTCCTCAGGCTGACAGCAAAATTAACACTGAAAATCACCACAATTTTTTAAATGACATTACTAAAGAAAAAAACACATTCAATGACTCGATACCTGTGCCAGTATATTGTGTGTGCACTTTGGGGAAGAATTAACCCACTAAAGTCTCAAGGAATGCTTTAAGTAAAACTTGTTATCATAAAAAGAAATGTAAAGTGTTTCTTCCCCTACTGTTATATACAATCCGTTGATGCAAAGCCCAAAGGACTTTCTAAAGCAACTATTCAAATCTGTATGATAGAAATATATTTAAATATAACATTTTAATCTCGCTTTGCCTTTGAATTTTAAATGCCTTTTCATGAAATCAAGTATTTCATTAGTCCTTTTAGCCATTCTACCATTATGATTTGCAAGTAAACAAGAATCCTCACATGACCTGTCTCTTTTAAAAGGATTCATTCTAGACACGAAGGCTTGAACTCAATGCACATCCAGCCTGACTGAACCTTACCCATTTTTACAGGTTATACAATCATTTACTCCTCAAGCACGCTGGGATTTATCCATATCCACTCTTTCCCCATTTTCCACAAGCAAGACAAGTCTCTCTGGGTGCTGGGCATGCCATCCTCCCAGGAGAGCCATCCGCCACAGAAATTGTAAAAATCTGAGTCCGAGCAGGGCCCTGCTCTGTGTGGGAGCCTTTGCTGGGCAGGGAACAGTTCCCAGCATCAGCAGGGCCTGGACACAAGGCGTCAAAGGGTTTCAGAGTTTGGCTGAGGCCAATCTCAAAGCCCCCCCCAAGGTGCCTGGAAGGGCAATTAAGTTTCTCTAGTTAAGAAAAATCAACCTTCCTACCTCCTTTATTCTATTTCGTTCTGGGGTTGGGCTTTTTCCCTGTGTTGTAGATTAGGGAAGGATGACAGAAGTTCTTCTTTTCAGTGACAGTAAGTCTGTAGCAGTTGTTACAAACAGAAAAACTGAGTTCTCTGCACATTTGTTAATGGTACTGCAATAAAAAGGGTTTAAAAGCAGAAACATTTCTGTCTGTACAATAGAAACTGAAAGCATTGCCTCTGGGAAAACAGAAACACTGGCATTTTCTCTGCAGCAAACACTAAAAGTAATAGATAATTAATGCACCCTAAGACATTATGACATTTATGAAACTTGTTTTCTGGAATAATCATAAACAATTCACCTTGACTGCATTCCCAAATCATCACTTTTTAAAGTCACTGCAGTTTGCAGAGGCCTTGCTGATGCTATTCTTAATTTACTTATTTTTAGGTGTGAGAACAGATTACCAAGGCAAAATTTAAACATAAAAACGATCAGGTTTTCATCCTCTCCTATAACCATTAACCCTGTCTGCATTTCAGAAACATTTTGTGCTAAAAGAAATCGAGTCCACGGTCAGAACTGCTTCTGCTTTAAAATTAAACTCCCCAAGTGTGGGAGGGTTCAGCATTGTTAAACAAGGGGCACATTTGTCCAAAGCGCCAGGAAAAAGCAAACGCAATAAAAACACAGCAAGGCGAGTTAATGCGAGAGCTCCCAAAAGGCCGCAAGAACATTTTTATTATGGGCGATCTGCAGAGAGAAACGGCACCAACTCCTTCCCTTCCTCGAAAGGCTTTCAGGGCAAGCATCTCCCCGGGGAAGCCTCTGGGCGCTGGGGCAGCCCAGAAGCGAATCGGAGAGCGGGTGTGGCTCTGGAGCAGCCCACAGCTCTCCCCAGACACAGCCACACGTGCCCAGAGGTGCCACACGGCTGGATTTTAGCAGCGATGCTGAAAACACCGCTCTGCACTAACAGAACTGGCATTTACCTTTCCGTGCAGGATGATTAATTAATTAGATGATGCTTTCCGAAGGCTTCTCTGCTGAACCGATGTGCTGCACTTCACTCGGTACTGGCACCACCAAACCACTTTATACTGGCAGGAGAGGCAGAGCTCCCAGCCAGCATTACCTGGACAAACACACCTGGTGACAACCCCGAACCACAGCTCTGTCCTGCAGGGAGAAATGAACCAGCACAAGTGTTCCTCATGAGCACCACAGCTGGTCCAGCTCAGCCTCCCGCCCAACCCGCAGGAATAAATTCGGATCCCTAAGGGGTGCCAGCTGCGGTGGGAAGCCCATGGTTTGGGAGCACCGGTTTCAGACCACAGAGAGTCTGCAGAGCCCTCGATCCTTAGAAAAGGTGGTTTCTGTTCTCCTACCGGCCACCCTAAAGCACTAAGGGGATATAAGTGAGCAACTAAAAATCAACAAACCGCAGGGAAATAAGTTGAAAATCCTGAAGAGCTCTAATCGGAGGAACAGGCTCCGGGACGTGCCAGGAAATTAATCAACAGGCCAGAGAAATGCAGCAGTTAAGTGGAAAATACGAGCAGCTTGGAAAGGCACCGAGATCGTTTTTCCCTCTCTGATGTCTGCAGCATCTGGACCCTCCAAATGCCCCGGGGTTATGTTCCCAAAGGAGCACAAGGTCCTGGCTGCGCTGTAAGCAGCCAGACCCAAGGGAAAGGGAGGGAAAACAAACAGCAAAATGCTTCCAGAAGCTGCCTGGGCTCTGGACCCTGCTGTAGCTATAATGAGCTTTTCATTTGCCAAGAGCCCTCTCCCTCCCTCCTTAGAAGTCATTAATTCTTCTCTAAAAGTCTTTATTCCCTTATATAAAATGGGAAGCGTTGCAACTCATTACTCTGATCAACTGCAAGGAAAAGATATTTTTAAAAACCCCTAACCTTTACACTCTATCTATGCAGCTGACAAGATTTTTAGGAAGCTCACGGCGGTGGATGTGAAGCAGGAAGGGTCCCGTTTAATGTCACACAAAGGTGGTGCCCTGTTCCATCACCTCCCAAAGCCCCCTCCTGCCTCCGGGAGCCGCCAGCAGCAGCCCCTGCTCGGGGCTGGGATTGCTTTGGGCTGTGCAGATCTTAAAGAGCAGCTTTCAAAAGAGTCCGTTTAGTGTCGAGCTTCAGGCTCCCCTCTGAGAGCAGTAAAACCGACAGGGCTTTTTTTTTTTTTTTTTTTTTTTTTTTTTTAAAGGAGAAAGGAAATAAAATAAATTAAAAAAAAAAAAGAGAAAAAGCCTCTGGGTGGGTTCAACACCTGTGTATGCCAAAGGCGCTTCATGTTTTATTCATGAAATGCTATCACCCCTGTGAAGGTTTCTAAGTGACTCAGCCAGACACGGTCTCTACAACCAGCTTTCAGGAGGATCTGTTTTGGAAAAAAAAAAATAAAATCATTTAATTCAGCTGTTTGATTGATATTATTTTCCAGTCATTTCTAGCCAGGTATATTTCAAGCAGAGAACTCCATGTCAGCTTCCACCTTGCCCCTTCCCACATAAATGCAGCAATTAGCAAAGAAAAATTAGTCAATTATGCAGTATTTCACTTTAAATAAAGCAGTTCAAGAAATAAAACACCATTTAATTGGTAGCTGACAGCCAGGGAAGGAACACGGTGGCTCAGGAAGGTGCTTAAAGAGGGTCTGAAATCCATTCCTAGCCCTTGTTGGAAGCCTGTCCTTGTCAATGAAAGCCACAATCCATAATAACGCTCAGAATTGTGCTTTCATCCTCTGTTTTATCAGAGCTCATCTGCTGATCAATGAGGAGTCCCACAGAATAACACTCTGAATTTCAATGTCAACACAGCAGTACTGTGGTAATGATCGAAAATATTTACATATTGCCTCATTGATCGTGGGGTGTTCTCTTCCAACCATCTGGCTACTGGGCACTCATCTTTTTTATTATTTTATTTTATTTTTAGGCCTTCACAACTATTTCAAGCAGGTTATCTTGACAGCTAACTTCCAGCATTCCACCTGGATCAGGTTTTCCTATTATTTTTAACCCAGGACGTCAGTAACACCATTAATCAATCTCATCCCATCTCAGCAAACAGGAAAATCATTTTCTAAACAAGGACAAACCCCCCAAAACCCCAGCCAGCACCTGCTCCGTGATGTGCCAATTCAGCTGCAAGGTCTTGTTTTTAATGTGACTCAAGGGTGTCACCATCTCAACGAGGGATGAGTCAAATGGAAACACGGCCCTGACTCTGCTCCTGCTGCCAGGGTTGTTTTTCCCACCTGCAGAGGGAAGATCCCTTGATCCCTGCAGTGCAGAGCCCTGGGGTGATGCTCCCCCGGGAGCTGCTCGGGTTTTCTGAGCCTGCTGGTTCAGAGCAGGGGCTGACCGAGGAATAAACACCAGCAGCAGCCAAAGTCCCTTCCCTTCTCCCCCTGAGCCCGTGGCCCCCCAGGCCCCCCAGCCCATCCCACTGGCTCGGTGGTGCTGGATTTGCTGCGCCCTCCGCCCCGCCGCAGGTCCAGAGATTCACCTGGAGCCAGAAACCGTGCGGAGAACTTGGGGTTTGGCCTCGAGAAAACGCAGACAAAAGCAAAAAGCGCCTCCCTGCAAGGTGCCCTGAGCACCAAGGGGCTGCACCCCCCAGCACAGCACACCCAGTTTCCACTCAGCTCTCCTCTCGCTGAGTTTTCCATGTAAAAATGAATTTTTAAAAAGCTTGGAAAAGCTTATCCGTGTGCATTCTCCTAGGAAGCTTAAGAGCAAGTTAAAATAAAATATGCAGGAAAGACTAACATCTACAAGATCTACAAGGCTGCTGCAAGAGACCTCAGCAGGGAACTTGCTGGGAATATTAAAAAGGTGGTTCTCAAAGAGTTGTCAAACTGATTTCGAGGAGGTTTTTAGTGGCTCCAAATCTGTTTATAATCAGAAGCTGACACTCATGGCTGCTGCTACCATAAACTTGATTTAGGAAAAATGGGAGGTCTGAAAGCCAAATTATACTCAGTCTTTACACCAAGAATTAAAAGCCTCGCTCAGCGTGGTTCAGCCGCCGATGGTTTTTGTAACAACGTTTAAGACAAAGCGACACCTTTTTTTCCACTTCTACTTTGATAACAAGGAACACAACACAAGTTCTATCAGCAAAGTGACATTCAGGCAACAAAAGACAGAGCAGGGAGGGGGAAAGTGCTCTGACATATCTGCCTTTGATAATACAGATGCTCCATCAGACAGTGAAATGAATCTCCCCTTTATGTCACGCTCCTTTTGCTGCTGGGGCACCCGTACAGAGGAACAGGCAGGAGGACAGAAAGCTCTTTCCTCTTCATCCTCTCTGCCCAGATGTTTTGGCAGATGTGAAGAAGATCTGACCCAAAGATACCCAAGGGCCCACCTCAAACCATCTCTCCCTGCTCTAAACAAAAGGATAAATGAAAACTGGGAAGCCAGGGAAACACGCAGAAGCTGAAGGGAAAAGTTTAATCCTTCAAGTAGGCTTCTCCAAATACGCTCCTTTTTCTTACAGTGGCAGTGTGCTAGATAAGGGGCCCTCCTGAAAAACTTTGTTCTAGGCAATAAATGTAAGCAAAAGAGAGCACTTAAAATTGTTTTAGTCCCAATAGAAACAGTTGTGCCCAGGCTAAACACATTTTTGAGGATATCTGATGGAAGATGTTTACTGTTTGTTGAAGTTAGAACAGAGAACATTGTTTTACAATCCAGAGACAGGTTAGACAAACAAAGAGTCTCGTGAGTCTGGATAAATGATCCTTAAAAACCAGAGAGGGAGAACAAAACAGGCTATGTGCTCTCCATCAGTTCACTCTGGTGGATCGGAAGCCTGAAAGCCCCATGTCAAGCCTGCTCAAGAAATTAACAGGGAAACAAGGAAAGCAAAACAAAACCAGAGAGAAAACACAGGAATTTTAGCGTTTCTTCTGAGGAATAGTGCCTGCAACATTTCCTGTGTCTGCTCCTGGTTTACCCTTGTTTAAGACAGAAGGATCCTCCACCTTGGCTTGTGAAGATCACAGAGAATGTTACTGAGGAGATGGGATGGCAGAGAAAAAGCAAGCAAGAGGCCTCCCTCCCCCTCCTGCTCTTTCCCACCAAATATCTCGGAGTTATTTACATCCTGGGATCCCCAGCTCCCCCTCCACTTTCACAGCTTGCAGTTTACTCTGCGTTCTGGTAGAGACAACACATGTTTAGCTTCAGCATGTTGGGGCTGGAACACCCTCTGAACGTGAGGCCGGGCCACAGAGCCCACGGAGGGAAGGATTTCCAGATGCAGAGACGGGCTGGAAAACAGGAGCCAGAAACACGAGGCTCCATCTCCCCACCACCCTGGAGAAATCAACCTGCTCTGTGGAGGAGACAACTTCAACAGCTTGGCAACGCCTACAGCTGGTGCTCAACCTCAGATCCAGTGAAAAGATGTAAATATTTAGATTTCAATTTCATCCGATATGATAAATACAAAATCTCTATTTCCTTCTTTAAAAAAAAAAAAAGGCAACATTAAAATAGGTAAGCCACCCACATAGAGAAAGTCATTCTACCTTGTTTGTACCTTGAGAAGGTTATTTAAGTTACGGTATTGATCTTGAAACAAATTACAAGTGAAATTATTCCCATTGTTGGATTGTCCCCTGATGTATACAAAACATAATGACAACACGTTTATATATAAATGCATATGTGAAATTGTTTTGCTGTTCCTTCCTAACACGTAGTGGCTGATGGCAGCCCATTATATTTTTTTACCTCTTAGAAATGCTCACAGCCCTCCAGGTTTTGCTGTGGACAACCCTGACTCCAACCCAAATCATCTGCAAAGAGACACAAACCCATCTAAACCCACCACCTGCTCCAAACCCAGCTGAAGCCCAAGTGCTGTTTAGCAGGGCTGTGCTAGCAAACCTGCAATCCTCCCATAACCTTCTAAAGCACCTCATGGAATGAAGGCCCCTCTCCACGGCCAGAGTTAGGTCAGCAAATACCAAACTTCTTGGGAGATAAGGCGGCCTCGCCCCTGCAGCGCCGATACCTCCGCGCTGATGCGATTACACACACACACACCCAGCTCCAAATTGGTGATCACGCCATTCAAATGCCTTCCCAGGTCACTGCGCTCAGGGTTAAGCCTGAATTAGTATCCCGAAGCTCCCTGATCATTATGTAAGTGCCAGCAATGCAAACGAATCGGCGTTAGCTTCCCTGTCCATGACAGGAATCCCTGTCCAATGGTGAATTACAAATCCTTCCGCAGTTCATTCACTCTTTTCCCTCCCTAAGTCCTCACCAGCTGTGCCACCTCTGTTCCACCACTGGATTTTCTGGATCTCCCTCCCTCTCCCCACCATGTCGAGACCACAGAAACTGGTGGAAAACCCCCGAGTAGAAATGCCAGTATCGGGTCTCTGCCTGGAGACAGCTGTCTAAAGAAAGCCATGAGCGGCAAATCACTTTTCCTTATCACCTCGAGGGACTCCCTCCAATTCACCTCATCCCACCCGTTCTTCTGCCAAGGAGAGTTTGAAGGTCCGTGCCCTCATCTCAGCACTCGCCAACCTCAGCTGTCCAAACACACAACGAAACTGCAAAAGCTCTGCAGAGCCCTCGCTATCCAAGGTACTCAGTACTCAGGCTCGGGTCATTTTTGCAGGAAAATAACTTGAGGTCCACAGGGGTGCAGACTTCTGCATGGCGTAGGTCTTCAAATCTCAGCAAGATTTTCTGGAGGCTATGTAAGGCCAGGAGGGAAAAAAAATATATATATATAACTTGGAGCTGTCAGCTACTACCTGAATCAGGAGAAGCCAAACTCAGCCTGTGCTGCTGCTGGGAGACCAAGGCGCTGCCGTGGGTGGCCCCGCTCGGCTCAGGTGCCCTGTCCGTGACCACGCTGACCCCAGCTCCCAACCCGAGGCTCCTGCCCGTCCGTCCTCCTCGAGGGCGCCGCTTTCCCTCCCGTTCCCCTCTCCCTGCAAAGCCAGCACCTCCTTGCTGGGGTGGGCTCAGCGTGGCCAAGCTCCTCCGGGCAGGTTTGAGCCCTGTGCCAGCTGGATTCCTTCCCTGCACCCAGATTTGCCCGGTGCCAATTTATCTCCCCTCTGAAGGCCGGCCCTGTCTCACACTCGGGAAGAGCTGCAGGAAGGGGAAGCAGCAGCTCTGTCTCCAGATCCTGCCATCCCTCAGGAGGGCCCTGCGCCTCCCCCCTCCTCCTTCAAAAGGAAAAGCACCTTTTTCCAACTGGTTTCTAAGTTCTCCTGTGGGATTTGCTGGAGCATTTTGCTGTGAGCTTCTAATGACTATTTGTTTAATTAACGGGAAGAATTAACCCCCCCATCCGGTCCCACCAGCAAACCATCCTTTCCTTTGGAAAATGCACAAGCCTGACTTCAGGAGCTCCGTCTATCGACTCGGCATCGTGCTGATCAGAACTCCCTGCAGTGACAGGATCTGGGCCAGCCCCAGGCTAGATTGTTTTCTTCTTACATTAAGAACATCCAAATATCATCCATTACTTTGTTCATTTAAATTTTCCTAGGACTCTTGGCATGGACAGCACAATTAGAGAAGCCACATTCCCTCTCAGTTCGTGGGTGAGCTCAGACAGATGCTGCCCCAGTACAATCTTGTGGCACTTGGATTTTCTCCAACACCCAGGAAATAAAGTTATAAATAAAAAGTGGTTTATTTATTCCCCCCCCCCATTAATTATTCCATTTCCATCCACACTGAAAACTACAGAACATTTTTGTTTATAAGATGCTTTCGGGCTCAAAATTAAATTTAGGCATATTTTACCAATTTGGGGAGATAAACAGAAATATTAATTGCATCACACCCTGCGTCAGCTAGTTTCAAAATTAAATGAGAAGGCATCTTCACCATTTAGAGAAATTGGCTGTTAAGAAAACCATGGGTTGCTTTTTCCTTCGAAGAAAATAAAAATAAAGCAGAGTGCCACAGCCATGCCTGTGTCTAGCCTCTCCCCTTATCTGAGTCTCTAGTGAGAGGAAGTCTCAAAGAGAAACACCTCAAAAGAAGAATTCTTTCTGAGGGACCCCGCTGCTCCTGGAGCAGGACACGAGGGTGAATATGCATGCGAGGCATGAGTCAAACTGTCCTCGGGAGCAGCATCAGCTTTCACTTGCCATTTTCCGAAGCTTCCACTCGGGCTGCCAAGACAGCAACTGAATGACAAGAGTTTTATTTGAATGCAGACAGATTAATGCTCCTTAGGACTAACTGGAGGAACCTTCTTTAAATTAGCTCACTTGAAGGATGTGCTGCTTCTCTCTTTGGCCAGCTCACAGAAGCAGTAACAATTTGTGAATAAAAAGATAGTCATGATTTAAATTCAAAACCTTTTAGCCCCGTTGTCAGTTTTAAGTTTTGAGAATTTCTACTGGGGGGGGAAAAAAAAAAATCAGGACAAGGTCTTTCCAAACTGGTTGCTGTCAAGTAAAATGAGAAGTTAGATAAAACTCCCACGTGCCAGATGGTAAATCACAATAAATGCTCAGGCTGTTAGATGCACAACAAGCGACAAAGCATTGACACACACCATCAGCAGCAAAACCCAAAATAGAAGAGATATTTTAATAAGAAGTTGTCATTTGGGGAAAAGATCCTCGTGAAGCTCATCAGAATCAAAAGTCATACACCGAGAGCTTCTTATTTTCTTCACCCCCTCACATAAGCCTGAGAACAGCCAACAATTTCAGGTGACTGCCATTAGGCTGGAATTGTTGGCTGGAGTCAGCAAGAGCCTTGGAGTTCACTATTTAGGCAGCACTCGTGACCCTTTCTGCCAAGATCCTAAAAAAATATTGTTAAAGGATACCAGGGAATTGTTTACTCAAGCCATTATTGTTTCCTGAACACAGATGCAAGAAAAAGTTTTATTAAGAAGATAAACAGCTGCTACTGTACACGGTTTAGATGGCAACAAAAGCATCTAAGGGCCATAAAGGGAATAGTAAGGGAATTAAAAAGCATTTTTATGCACGAAGATGGCTAACATCTGTACGTTCATTAAAGCGGTATCAACCGTGCTTTTAATTAAAAGTTAGTGACAGAAACTTAAATATGATGAATAAAGCCCAGCAGCCTACCAGAGGTCTGCTCCCTCCAAAGCAGCACAAGCCGCGTTCCCAGCCCCGGCTGCTCCTTTCTTCCCCTCTCACAGACGCTGCCACGACCAGAACACAGCAAGGGCCACAAAGCAGAAATCCTGAGACCAGCAGCAAGGCAGGACAAGTCTGCAGCCGTGCTTTCATGCCTGGCCATCCTTTCTGCCGTGTATCCCGAGGCGTTGTTTCAGGTAGCGAGCAGCCCGCGGGCACAGCAAGGAGTGTGGGGACAGCCGGGCACCCAGAGATCCCCCAGAGACACGAGCAGGGCCACAGGAAAAGGGGGGAAAGGGGGAAAGGGCTGCGGGGAACCCCTCGCCCAGAAAGCAGCGCTCAACTCTGTGAGGCAACCTCGGCTTGTGTTACTCGGGAGCACAACGCAGCCACGACAAAAATAAACCAGGCGATAAAAATACAGCACGAGCAAAAAGAGGTGGGCACGGAGCAGGAATCGGTGCCATCGGGGGAGGGGGAGTCCTCCAGGCTGGGATATTTTCACGTGCGCTCCAACATCCGCCTATTCAAGTCCCGCTGTCCACAAAGGCTGATCTACTGCCACTGTCCTGCTCAGAGCTGAGCACTCCCGGATTGTGCCTTCAGAATGAGACGCTTCCTGACATCAAATTCCCACTTAGCAGCTTCCAGATGCACAGAGAAGATGGAAGCTCGCACTTCAGAGCACCTACCAACACATGCTGAAACTTTTGTTTTGTTTGTTTTCTCAAATACACAGTTTAAATAAACATCACCTCAGTCGTGGCATTTCAACACGAAATGTGACAGGACTGACTCGTGTAGCTGACCAGGGGGCTCCCTGAATGACGCTGCCAGCCCCAGGATGAGCATCTCGGTGCCCTGCTGTGCTTCTGCTTCTTCAGTGGAGCACGAGAGGCCGGCGAGGAGGTGAAGGAAGGGATTTAACCCTCCCGCAGCTGGGCAGAAAGCCGGAGCTGCTCACGCTGTAGTCGTAGGGCACGCTCCAGGATGGATGGATGGGCTGTTGGGAGCACCAGGCAAGATCCCTCCTGTCAAGGGATGGGGAGGCCAGGAAAAACGACTGCCGGGCCCAGCACAAAGAATCCCCTCTTGCAGCCCATCATCCAGCTAAGGAATGGGCATTCTGCTCTTTCCAAAGGGAAGAACCTCTTCCTCCCATTCCCACAAAGAAAAGCAGCGCCTAAGGAACGCGGCCAGCTCCCAGCAGTGCCCTGACACAGGGGGGTCTCGAGCCCCGAAAGCTCACGGGCTCGTCCCCTCAGCTATAATCAGCCAGCGGCATTAATTATTTGAGGCTGCTGCAGGTCTCACCCTCTTCTCCCACAGGGAGGGGAGGCACCCCCGGGCAGCGCCTTCGCTCGCTCCCCACGGCCGGGCCCCGTCCGAGGGGCTCCAGGGCCACCGCCCGACAAAACCTCCAGCGCGGGCCTCTGCCAGAGCCCGATTCGCTGAAATCCAAAGCTCGGAGCTGCGGTACCCGAGGAAGGAGGCCAGGACGGAGCTCTCCAGGGGGATGGCTCCGGC
>VWZN01012379.1:62594-87580 GCA_013396955.1 Regulus satrapa | reverse complement strand
ATGCGGGCGGCCGGGCGGGGCGAGGGCGCCCCCTGCCGGCCCCGGCGGGGAGCGCGGGGCACCGGGACCGCCCCGCCGTGCGGGGAAAGAGCGGGGAAAGGGAGAAGGGAGAAGGGAAAAGGAGAAGGGAAGGAGCGGAGGGTGCGGGGATCCCCCCGGCTGGGCCCGCCTTCCTGCGCTCGCTGCCGGTGCCCGCAGAGACGGTAACGGCGCTCCCCGAGCGCTGCCCTCAGCTGCCCCCGGAGCAGCGCCGGTGACTCCGCGAACTTTACTCTCTGCGAAGCTCAAGGGGGCGAGGAAGAAGAACAAAAAAAAATAAAATCTCAAAAAGTTCAGCGCTCGTTTAATTCGGAAAGCTCAGAAATAAGACCCTGCGGTGAAATTGACGGTGGCCTTTTAAAGCTTCGTTAATTTCCTGCGGTTGTTTTTTTTTCATTCAGGACGAATCGTTGCAGCGCTTCTTCCCTCTCTGCAAAGGCGAAAGGATCGGCGTTTCGTTTTGTAACCGCTCCCTGCACTGCCACGCCGAGCTTTGTGCGAGGAACATCATGCCTAAACCCATCAATGCTACAGCTTTTTAAAAATCTGCTTTCTGGAGATGCGAACAAACAGAAATTTCATTTTCCGAAGTGTAAATCTCAGAGCTGGAGGAGTTGAAATGTTTATTATCACAGAGAACGCTATGCTTGGGAGTGTTTTGCTAGGGCAGACTGAGGCAGAGGACAGCCTGGGGCTCCAGGCAGGACCTTGTAGATCTGGAAAGGTGATAAAAGCCAACATAGCTGGGAGGTGTCAGGTGAGAACGCAAGAGGAAGATGATTAAAGTCCTCCAGCAGAGGAAGCAAACGCTTCTCTGGTTATCTGGAAATCCTTATGTGTCCTCAAAGCGAGAACAAAGCAATTTTCTCGTAGTTTGAAAGGGGATTAAAAACAAAAGGCCAATGTCCAGCGAAGGGCAGGGCCGGCACAGCCCCGGCTCCCACAGTGAACTCTCCCCGTGTCCCAGTTTTTGGCGCTTCGGGTCTGGTTTTCGGGAGCGCTGAGCATTCCGGCCTCCCACTGATTTAATCTGGAACTGCAGAGCCTCTGCCCCTCTGATGAATCAGGCCAAAGGCACCACACGGAACAGGTCACACAGATATTTGAGAAGGTTGGCCTAGAAGTTTACTAAAAGCAACACTTTCCCCCCCCCCACACACACTCCCTTCAGTGTTATAATAGAACAGAAATAACTTAAAGAGCTCCAACAGATGGAGGAGGACTTTTGATTAAAAAATAAATTCTGACTCACAATTCAGTTTTCTGGATGTAATAAAAAGGAGTCCATGAATATGAATAGTGCTGGGGAGAATGGAGTGGAGATGAAGGGAGGTTACAAGGAGAGGCAGTGAAAGAGCAGAGCTGATTTACCTACTTGCCTCTAATGTCTGTCAGGAAAATTCTCTGGTTTTGCTGTAGCACTGATGAAAGAAAACAAGACCATTACTGAACTCATGAAATTTTCCCGTGATGGATTCCTTGGAAAAATCCTGCTGGCTGACTGGTATTTCTGAAGAATGCTTTAAAATTGTACCTGTTAATAACAAAATAGTGGCAAAACTGCAGCTGAATAGAGTGAAGCAGGGAAGTAAAGATTCTTTTTTTACCCTCTCCACCCCTTCTAAGTAAAAATTACCAGTGAGGACATGGAATGCCATCAGAATTGTACATTTCTTTGGGGAAAATACTGGAAATACATCGGGGCAAGTCCTCTCCAGACCCAATTTCTGCATTTTAGAGTAAAGGGAAAAATGAGAATCTCCCACCCTTGACTTCTCCCCAGCTCTGCTCTTGCACTGGAAGTATCTACAGGGCAGAAGGGGTTGCAAAAACAACAGAATTTTTGAAAAGACCACGCATGGGTTGGAGAGTTCTTCATCAAGTATCCTAAACCACAGCACTCTAATTTTAGAATCAGACCTTCTCAAGCTTCCTTTATGACAGCTATTCTGGCCCCATAATCACATCATTGGTGGCTAAACATCTTGAACAAGGACAGAATTTGAAACACACAATATGATTAAAACCTACATTATCGCTGATGTAATATCCCAGAGCCTATTACTGTACTTGAGCAGGAGGAAAGAATCTAATTAAACATTTATTTAATATTAAAATACAAACCAAAATATCCATGTTGGACAGTAATGCAACAACATGTCAACTGGGCAAATATGTTGGGTTTTTTTTTTCACCAAGAAAAATTCATTTCTGTTCACAAACACATGAAATGTACACCAACGGGACACTGGCACAAAAACCAGTCTGGCACACAGAACCAGTAAGTTCAGGGAAGGAGTTCCAGTCCTGGAGTGTCAGCTGGAGTCGAGTTGTTCACTGGGAGGCAGGAGGCTGCTGCCAGGTGAATCCTGCTACTCACAGGATCAAAACAGCCCCGCCTGTGAGTGCTGGGAGACAAAGCAGATCAGTCAGAGAGGGATTCTCCTGCCAGCCAGAGTGCAAGTATTGCTCACAGTTCTGTCACGATGAGAAACATCCATGTTAAAGGGTGAAACTGGAAGGATTTCCCACACAACAGCAGTTCTCTTTAACGCAGGTTACTCATGGTGCTGTTTGTATTAAAGTCCAAAATCTCCTCTTGGCTCGGTATTTACAACACAACATAAATATTTATAAAATGGTGGAGGAAAACCAAGTGCAAAAGGGTAACACTACCTTTTTTTTTTTTCCTGAAAACAAGCTGCCTTTGAGTTTCTTATTATAAATTGAATATCGCTATTTAAAAATAATTATTAATATTTCTAAAAATATTACAATACAGGATAAACGTTGATTTCTCAGGTGTAACAAAAATACTTTTAAAATAGAGGTGGCTGTTTGAAGTACAAAATATTGCTGTTTGTAAAGGGTAACATGGCTGCAAAACTACTTTTCAGGGTTTATAAAAATACAAAATGATTTGCATTTACTGAGTGCATCGTCATATATTAGTGCAAAAAAAAAAACAAAAGGTATATTTGCAGTCAAGAGAGAACTGTCAAAGATTCGCAGAGGTTCTTAAAACATGAAATCTTTTCAGTGTCATTCGTATTAACCCCAAATCTCTATTAATTCTTTCCAAACGATCTTCCAGGGCTTCCTAAAAGGAAGAGTTAAAAGAAAGAACAAAAAGCGTTAATAATATATCCTAAAATCCAACCATCCTTCTAAAATTAGGAAACTGCCATCATTCCTATATTCCTGGTATCCTTTTGGAGGCCTTAGGAGCATTGTTATCACCCAAAAACCAGAGCCAGACCTACAAACTTGTCATGTTCTTTTTATGTATTTGTTGTATTTTTTTAACACGTAACTTACCAATGTCCATGAGAGAAATCTCCTGGCAAGAATTAGGACAGGCTGATAATTAGGGAGGCATATTTAGGAAACAGCTGATCACTGTAGTGAGGGGCAGGACTGATTTCCTGGAATGCACTTTTAATTTCAAACTGATAAACCCTAGGATTACAATTTAGGAAATGCTGAAGTTGAAGGCTTTGCAGAGACCTCTAAAAGACAATTTTGAGCCTTGTTTTTATTAGAGATCCTGCAGAGTTTTTCATATAAAGCACCTCCCTGTGTTCCACCCAAACCAGGTATTTTTAGTTTCTCACTTTCTTCTTTGTACTTTCAAGGAGACAAACACCCAAACAAAAACTAAACTTTACAATTTCCCCTACAGCACAACATCCTCTCTGCAGCTTCAGGGATCTATTCCCATAACTGCATTTTGTTAAAGCACTGCCTTTATCTCCCTCTCAGTGTCAGCAGTATTCTTGCAGTAATTTGGCTTTCTATTATCCTATTCTTGCAGTAATTTGGCTTTCTATTATCCTATTCTTGCAGTAATTTGGCAAAAGGCATCCCATGTACAAAAAATAGAAGACATTAAACAATATAAAACCGTAACACAGAAACAAAAAAACCCCAGTATAACAATTCCCACAGTAATCACACTTACTACCCAGAGGATCTTTCCTCTACGTTGTGTATTCTCAACTGTGGAAGAACAAAAGAGAACAGTCATAGAGAGAAGCTTTTTCACCTGATTTAGTCTGGCTTGCAAGGTCATTCTTCCACCAGAACAAGGGATTCGGCTCAGTGCAGCCTCAATCTAATAACAGAAAACACTTCAGCTGTAAATTAGTTTCAAGAGCCAGTATGAGCCTTCCTAAGTCCTCTTACAGAAAGAGAGGTGAGCTGGATGGATTACAGATCCATGTCGAGTTTTGTTCTTTAACACCATAATACTGTGCCAACCCCCACCCACAGGGTGTTTGTGTCACAGTGACTCTCCCTGAATGAATTTAGGGACAGGGAAGGGGAACGGCCCATTCCTGAAGTCGTGGATGAATTTCAGCCATGCATTCCGTGGATAAAGGGCTCCCTCCCTCACCTCTCCTACAGCAATTACGATTTGTCACAACTTGAAAACAAAAATAATCTTTGCCTGTTGCTTTTCGTGAGTCAGCTCATCAAAAAGCCTCTCTGTTTCAGCCAGAGTTGTAATCCTTGCTGTGTACTTGAAGTCTTCCTCACAAGGTGATTGCACTGCCTCGTATCTCGGGCTCCTCTCCTCCCAGGCTGGAGCTTTCTTCGTTCCATTACTGACAGATTCGGTACAGGAGCCGTGTCTGACACCTGAATGCTGCCTTCCTATCAACAGAACAGGGCTCTTTTCATTTGTTTTGTAATTATCTGGGAAATTGGTACACAGGACAGAGAAAGAAACTAATGACAGCACAAGCAGCGTGGGTTTGGCAGTGCATGAACCGAGGAGAGGGACGAGCAAAGCCTCAGTCACTTGCCTTGAACAGCTCCTCAAAGCAATGCCAAACATTTGTATGGGTCATCTTTTCAAGTGATCTTGGAAACACAGGGTATTCTTTGGTTAACAACCAGATTCTTGCGTTGTACTCATTAGGAATTACTTTTACTGGTACATTTCTAAATACCACCAAGCTGACTGGTTGTCATGCAAACACCAGTCTGAAGAAGAGCACGGACAAAACCAAAAAGCAAAACATTGTGGTGAGGGCTACAGAAGTGAGAAGAGATCAATCACTTCAAAAAACCTGAAACAACTGGTTTTATTAATTACTCTTTGCTGTCCATAATGCAATGTTTAGCAATAGAATTTTATGAGTATGACTCAGTGTGCACATCTTAATATAGACCCCACTAAGATATGCATTGGATAACTGAGTTAAGCACAGGGAAATGTACTGCCCTTCCTTCTCAATTGAATTATTTTTCTCGTTCCCTGTGTTTGTGCACACACACATATGCATAAAAATAAAATACTCTATGAACAGGATCTCTCTGTCTGCAGGAATAAGACAAGATTTAGAGGATTTTTAAAAGTTGGACTTCACAGAGTAAAGAGTCAGATTTCTCATTAAGCAGCTACTACCACTGTGGAAACAATTGTGGTACAAAAATAAAGAACAGTTTCCCTCCACTTTAACACATTACCTTCTACATCATCTAGTGAGTGAAACTGGAGCCTTTTCCTTGGATTATTGTGCTGTAAAGTCGAAGTAGCACCAGTTTCCAGGTCATCTAGAAGTATATCAAATCTACAGAGCAGGAAGCACACAGCAATTACACGTCAGAAGTCATGGATCAAGCAATACATTTTCTAATTTTTCACTTTTTGGTTGAATAAACTTTTTTTTTTTTTTTAAGAAGACTCTTAAGTCTTCTAAATCCTGTTCAATCATTCTAGATTTTGCTTGCCAGATTTTAAAAAGCACAACTTAACTTCATATTCAGAAACCTTCACAAGACTCATTTTCGAGGACATTTCATGAACAAGAAACAGCAGCATTAAGATGGATAAACATCCTGCTGCTCTAAAAATGATCAGAACACAACTGCATTCACCAGACTCGTACCTTGTCACTGTGTTTTCATTTCTGCTGAGCAAATGGCTAAATCCAGGAGAGAGGTTTTCTTTTGGAGATCGTTTTGGGCTGTATGTCACAGACACCGGTGCCAACATTATCTCTCTTCTTGCTGCAAAAGACAAAGTATGTTTATCTACCTCCAACTCCCCACTGCAGAACCTCCCACTCATGTGCTCACAGCTTAAAACAATGCTCTTCAAAGCTGTCTACATGTTTATCTAAATTAGATGAGAAGTGCATCACAACATGGGAAAATGAAAATAAACTTCCAACTCCTGCGTATTTCCTGATTACAGACACGGGGTTGGTTTCAGACTGTCAGAACAACGCAGAAATCCTGCCCCTGTTTTTTCTAGAACAGCCTTTCATGATTTGATTCTACTTTTGGAGTAACAGAAAGCCGAGCTGAGAGAAGCACTGACTGGGAGTGTTGGATTTCCTGTTTGCAGGAGGAAGGGACGATGACCTCTGGCCAGAGGGGGAGTTGAACCGTTTGGGTCTGTGCTGCTCTTTCCCTTTCTCTGGAGATCGGTTCGCAACCAAAGAAGTTTCAACAAACCCAACGGTCTGACGTCGAGCTGATGGTTCTAATTAAAAGGAAAAAACAAAAAAGTTGTTAAATTAATCAATCTTTTTCAACACAAGAGCTCAAAGACATTCCCCTGAACTGAGCTTTTTCTCCCTCACATCAACATATTTGTGCTGCTTTGCTCAAGACTCTCTTCTGACCCATGCATCAGACAGTTTAACTCATGAAAAAGGATCTTTGCAGTGTGTGGGGGAGAAATGATGCTCAGTAACACTGTTCAATAAATAAACAGAGGAATTCAGGACAAAAGCATCTTTAGGGAAAGGCTGAAGGACCTGCCTGAGGCCCAGAATCGGTGCTTTTAAGAAAGACTCAGTGTTTTCTCTAGATCAGCACTGTTAAAACAGCTCAAGGCAGTCCCACTTCCTCAATTCCATTCCCATACAACATCATGGAAACTGAAATGGATGTACAGCAGCCAGAGCTTTGTTAGGACTCCTTTAACTGTTTATAAATACTGAGATATTCTTAGAAAAGGGGACATTAACTACTCTTCAGCTTGAGACCTAACAACAACCTCTGCGTTCCCCCTATTCTAAACAAATCTCTTAGACATCTCACTTGGAATTTTCTTAGAAGAACCCCACAGGTTTGCATGCTAAAACTGTTTTTATCCCACCACTGAAGCCTGGTGGACTTGAATGCTGAGAATACCAAAGCCAAAACCAAATGCAAACAAAGAAAAGCCAGTAAAGCCATGTTCAGGAATATAAAAATAAGAGTTACTAGCTGGTGCATCTTCTTTTTCTGTCTGTGTACCCCAATCTTTAAATATTTTTCCTTCTTCAAGTTCTTTAAAGGCTTTTATAATCGGTGCTTCTGACATCTCATTTTCTTTCTTTTCTACTGCGTTTGTTGAGGAATCTTCCTGTGAGGAGTCTTTCTCAGGAGGAGAATTGTGCCTGAAAGAACGTGAGGTGGTGGAAGGACAAAAAAGAACAAGTTTTTTATTTCCTATACCCAAACATGAACAGAATAAACAAGAACATGGAGAAATATAGTTCAGATTTGAGTTTAGTTCAGATTTCAGAAACCAGCTCACCTAGAAGGAATATAGGTTTCTTCCAGCCTGTTGTCTCTGGGGCTCTCCTGGCCCTCCAAGGGCTGCCCAGTGAAGATGGAATATTCAGCTCCTGGTATCAACCACTTTCGCCTGCTGACATCAGGAGTTCCCAACTTGCTGTGGGAATAAAAAGCTTCAAAATTACAAAAGGCTTTGGAGTTTGAGGTTTTTCGTTTGTTTGTTTTTAAGAAATACCTGCAATTTATTCCAGTAAACAGAAGCAAATAAACAATGAACATGTAAACACTGTGGAACAAAACCCTGCTTTTTAAAACAGGCTTGTAAAGTAAAAATAGAATTTGGGGGGGAAGGGGGGACCATATGTTGAGGTTTCAGTCTAAATTACACAATATGCTCCGAATGCAGAGCTCCACAAAGATCTTCCTGTAATTTAATGCTGCTTACTCAGACCCAGGTTTGGGTTGCAAGTAGATCTCCACTAATTAAATGAAAACATTTGGTGGAGATTACTGCAGCAGTTCAGAGCATCTGATCCCAGCTTGCCTTTAGACAACAACTATTAGAAAAATAAAAAAGGCAAAACAAAAACCGTGGAAAAAGCCAGCACTGATGACCCAAGAGTGATAAATATCAACTAATAAGCATCAATTAGTAGATCATTATCTTCAGATATCAAAAGAGAGATGTGATTTCTATGCACAGGAAAGGAGATAATTAAGAAAAAATGGTCTTGCTTACCCAAGCTATGAACTACAGGCACTATTCTCTAAATCTATCCCGCTGGGCATTCAATTGGAGTGAGGCTTTCCTTGAGCCTCTGGGATCAGTTAGGGACAGATTAACTTTTAAATCCATACTGGCTCCTCCAATCCCCCCTCCCTGATGAACATGGTCTGCCATGGCCAGGCCTTCTTTTTCCTGTTCATTGTTGAGGGGTCTGGCTCATAAATATTAAAAGAGCTCTAAACAGAAATTTCTCCCTTTACTGTAATTAATAAATAAATTATTTCTGTCTTTGTAATCACCCAAATTCAAATCTCCCCAAGATACTCCTGTTCAGTACATTCAAATGGACATCCCCAAATCACATGAATTGTCATTTTGGGATCCACAGCCTCAGTGCTGGAATGGGAGAGATCCTGAATAATAAAAACCAGAGGGAGACAAAGCTTTTCAAGCCTTTAAAACATTAAAAAAAAAACCCCTTGAAACAAACAAAACCAGAGCACAGATCAATTTGAATCGTTTAACATAAATTCCCAACTGAAACCAGTGTTTACCTGTACAAATTGGATTTAGAAGCAGAGTAAGCAGGAATCAGCCCTTCACACCAATGGCACACAGAGAAAACACCCAACGTCTAACTGGACTATCAGACTGCATTCCCCAAATCCCTGTGGAGTATGGGAACTCAGCTGAGCAGCTGAGACCTCATCTGGGAAGAGCAGGGACAGTTTGCCAAGGCAGAGATGCATTAGCCAGAGTATTTGTTTGGGTTTAATAATTGCTTGGCACATCCAATCTCTGGGTTACGTCACGTGTGTTTAATCCATTCCAGCCCATGCACTGACCTCATCTTGATCCATTTTTAGCCAAAACATGTTAAAAGCTATTCCAAACCACGTTGTTTTCATGTTTCAATGTTCACTTACTTGGCACAAGAGGTTCTTAAACGATTTTCACTTATATGGCGAAGTTTCAGTGCATTTTCATGTTCCACCTGCTTGAGCTGAGCTTCAAGTTTTAAAATCGTCCTTAAAAAGATGCATTATGAGATGATTTAAATGGCAGAAAAGAAACGTCTTATTTCTGAAGAGTTTTGCTCATTTTCATTCAGATATTCTGGATGAAGCGGGAGAACAAGAGCAACTGCTGCATTTCCCTCTGTGCACCTCTATCTAAATATGGATATAAATATGTATTTGAATTTGAAGTGAAATAAATCAGGTAATCTGGCCAGAAAGACAGGACCAGGTGACACTGCTGTGGAAGCAGAGGAAGGAGAAAAAAAACCCACATATCCTAAATAATTGAGATTTTTATTTTGTACCAGCAGCATGAAGCAACATGAAATGCTTCATCAAATGTGATTAAACACGGAAGATCTACACCCTCCCACTCTGAGAGTAGATGTTTAGGCCACGGTTTGTATTTCATATTGTTAAAACAAGAAGTTTCACAGTTACCTTTTCAAATCAGAAATCTCCGTGTTTGCATCCAGCAATTTGTTTTCAGTTGTGTTTAATGTATCCTACAAGGACAAAAAGAAAAACGTAAAAAGCCCAGAAACTACAGAAGTGCCTTAAATAAAACCCAAGTACCTCCACATCAGTTTTGAAAACAATACATCAATTACACCTTCCTATTTCAAAGCCTCCATTAAATTCCTTGGGCTTTGACTGTGCAGTATTTTTGCTGTCTGTGAGTGGAAAATAACCAATTCCAGTTTCCTTCCTTTTCCCTCCAGGACTCTGAAGAAGGAAGTTATCAGTAAAGATAAATACGGATCTTTCTGTTTGAGCTCTTTCAAAATATTTAATTCAGCTAATTCCACGGAACGTTATCACAATGTTTGGGGTTTTAATTACCCACTGTGTGCCTACCTTTACTCTTTCATGTTCTTTTCCAAGGGACTCGTATTCTCCTAAGAGCTAAAACAAAACAAAAGAACACCAACCCACAGTGAGACCACAGTCAATTAACAGTTTTGTTGGCTGCTGTAAAACCATCTCAACAGCTTGGCTAACACATGCAGAAGCACTACAGAGGATACAAAATGTACTTGAATAGTATTTGTTAAGTTCTTATCATCTTCTAATTGGAACAGAAAGTTATAGACAGGACGGGAGGAGACACGGTTACTTATAGAATGTATTTCTAATTTTTAAATTATTTGTCTCTGAAGAAACTGAATGAATGAACCAGTAAAATTCCTCAGTGACTTTAAAAGCGACTTTGTCTTTTGAAATTTCAATTGTAAAAAAAGAAATTAAAGCATGAAGTAGCTTTCCCAGCTAATACCCACTCTGCCAGCCCATTTAAACATTCCATAAAGCTCTTCCTGAAGAATCAGAGCAACAATTCCTTTGATTCAGTCTAAAATCACACACGATGAGCAATTTTAGCAAGCTGGAATGAGGTATGACAAGTTTAGTCCATCTCCAAAAAGCTTAAGAGAGGAAAAGGTACTTTCTAAAACATTTCCACGTAATATCTTCAACTTAAGAGTAATAAAATTCCTGAGACGGACTATTGCAAAGGTTACCACAACAAGTACAAACTTGCTGCCTTAAATAATTGTTCTAAAATACATATTTTAGATCCCCAGTGCCTCCCAATACCCAGCCTAGTAAGGAGTCAGCTGAGGAATTCCTGGTTTTTCTTTGTGCCTTAAGACTTTCCAGTCGTAACCTCTGAGTATTTTTCACACCCTGGCACTTGCTGTCCGTCCTTCCCCCACCCTCCATTTTCTTACTCACGTTTTGAAACATTTTGTTTTCTTCCTGGAGCCTGGTGTTTTTATTGTCAGATACCTTGTAAGCTTTCTCCAAAGCCTCCTCCAGCTCCCTGAGCCTGGATTTCAGGCGGCTGATGGTGTTGTCCTTCTCCTTGTGGCTGGCGCGCGTCTCCTCCAGCCGCTCCTGCAGCCCTTTGGAATTGTCACTGATGGCACAGAAACGCTCCCTCCAATCTGCCTGGAGGACGGAAAAGGCTCCTCAGAATCTTTCTAACGTTCTTATTCCCTGGCAGATTGAATATTTCAGTTCAAAGAATTGTCTTCAAATCAGCGGCACAGAAAACAAGGAACTGTACAGGAACTAAAACATGATTTTTGCTGATTTCTTTGACTTGGAAAGAATGAAAACGAAGATTAAACCCACTAAAAATGTATTTATTTTATAGAATTTTAAGTATCTAGAGGTGAGACCTCCAAATCCATCTGATTGACTGACTTCCCAGCATAGAAAATTGTCTAAAGAAGGTGGAATTAGTCCCTGCTGACAAAATGCTCAACGTTCACGACAGTTTGTCCTGGTCTTTGACTAATAAATGCAGCCATGCATTAATTTATGCACAAGCAAACAGGTCTGGCCTAGCTAGAAAAACTACAAATATACCTAAAGAGATTATTTTTGCCCCAGCCTAAGAGAGATTTCTTTTCTTCACAGCTCTAATAAGAAAGTAATTAAAACAAAATCAATAAATTAAGAAAATGTAAAGAGGAAGGTGATAAACACATCACTGTATTTCACTCTTTAGCTTTGTTTTATCCCTGGAAACAAATTCATGAGCAAAAGTAATGATGGTTCAAGTAGGGAATCCTAAGAAACTCAGGCAGGAAAATCACTGTGTAAAATGTGGGCTGATGTTATATATTAAGGGAAAGGTTGGAAGGTTAAAAGTAAAAAAGAGATAAGTATGGAAACACTGATCAGTTTATTAATGAAGAAGTTCATTCTTTTAACCTTTTACTTCAAAAGCAACTTGATTTAAGAACATATACTTACCACCTGCTTTTCTAGCAGATTATTCTTATTTTCAAGGGCTTTTATGCGAGCACTTGCTTCACTCAGAGCTGCATCTAACTGGTCACACCTATTCAGAACACAGAGATGACATCAATCTCCTGACAATCATAAATTTACATTTTATAGCTTCTTTTTTTTCCTTCCTTAAAGCATCCCCACGAATTTTAGTGCCCAGTCCATGATCTCTTCCCACATTTTTCAAGCCCTGCAGTGTCTCTCCTCAGAAGGGCTGTGGTGGCCTGAGGTGAGAAGGAAACTGGAACACACAAATGCTGTGCAGCTTTTCAGCTGTCTAAATGTGCAAGATGTGTTTGAACTGAAATATCCAGAAATCACATCCATTTTCTCAGGAGAGCAAACACTCAGGCTGTGGACAGTGGAATGCACAGCTGGGACACACAGACTCTGCTCCAGGGTAAAGTCCCCGGTGAATTCAGGACTGGTCCTGAGTCACCTGTGGTTGTGACATGGGAGGTACAGGAGGATGATGTTCACCAGCATGACAGGAGAGCACAATCTTCCAACACAAATCATTCCATGACAAATTGCTCAGGAGTGCCTCTGCCTGCCAGCCATCCCTGAGGAAAGCTTGCACTGGCTCCAGAAAAAAAAACAGGTCAAACAAGAACTGTGGTCCAAGCAGCACATTTACTGCCAGCAATAGTGAACTGAGCTTCCAGAAACATGGCTCGAGTTGGAAGGGACCTTAAAGCTCATCCAGTTCCAACCCCTCTGCCATGAGCAGGGACATCTTCCACAAGACGAGGCAGCTCAGGGCCCTGTCACAACTTAGCAACAGCACTAAATAATGCAACATTTACATTTAACAGGGAAATATCAGTATCACAGATGCAGGAAATCCTCAGAACTGAAGAGGGACATAAACCGTTCAAGATATTCCAAACAAGGATACTGAGCCTTTAAAATACAAAGAGCAGCACGTCAGGAGGAAGACAAGAAGGACAAACAGTACCTGTCAGCAAGGCTCTGATTGATTTTCCTCAGCTCCTCAGAGGCAGCAGTGCTATGGCTTGACTCCAGCTGCTGTTTTAAGCTCTGGATCTCAGAGTCATAGTAAGCTCGTAGATCAGCGATGTGTCGAGCGTGTTTTTCCCTCAGGTTCTGCCTAATCCTATTTTCAATATAAGAATTTCAAAAATTTCCAGCCATGCACTGCTGGATTCAGTCGCACCTAATGAACTCAGCATATAAATGTCTCTTACAAAACTCCATTTGCATTCAAGCTAAAGCAAAGACAGCTTTGTCATCTTAGGCAGAGAAGTCTTCCCATTATCAGAGGTAGATATTATTATTATTATTATATACAAATAATATATACGAACACATAATATAAAGTTTTACTCTGTAACAAGCCCTCACACGTGGAATGTATGCCCTGTCTGCTTGTCCATGTGCAAAGCAGAGATTCAACAGTGAATGGAGGATATTTATTTTTCCTAAGCACAGTAAATTCTGTGCTTCTCCATGTCTGATTCTAAAGAGGAAAATAACCACCCCCACTCCAGAACTCCAAAATTCTCTGCCTAAATGAACTCCCTCACACAGCCTATGAGGGAAAGGTGTACTTTTATTTTTATGTATAAAGAGACATGATGGAGAGAACTCAGATATTTTGTTTGGTTTACTGCTACTGTTTCGTTCCTTTCATGGAAGTACCAAACTTTTGACTCTTTAAAAAAGAAAAAATTACTTACTTGGACATTACCACAGGATCCTCAAGAGATGCCACTGAAAGGCTGTAATCTGGCAAACTGCTGTCAGCACAGTGAGTGACAGAAGATGGAGTCAGAGTCAGGGCTTCTTCCTCCTCGGTGCTGACTGAATGGTCAGTGTCAGCATCCCTGTGTGGCACAGGGAAGGGAGAGCTGGCCCTGCTTTCACCCTGCAGTGGGGGCTTTCTCCACAGGTCCAAGTGCACAGCTCTGCTGCTGGCAGGGTGTGCTGGAGGATCACCTAACTGAGAGGAATGACTTGTCTGTGAGAAAGAGTCTGTGTCACAGCGACTGGGAAACCTGGACTCTGCCATAGAGTCTGGAGAAAAGGGAGCAGAGTCTTCAGGAGGATTGAAAAGACATCCCTGGGTCTGCTGGCCTGGCTTCATATGCAGGGTTGGGTCCAGCGTCAGGATCTAGGAAATAAGTTACAATGCTAAAAAAATTGTGATTTAATTCCATTTACAAAAACAACATTTATCTAAAGGCATCAGTAAACCCTATTTTATGCTGCAGGTATTATACTGAACATTATTACAATCATTTGGAAGTGATAAATAAAATGAAGGCACCTGTAACACTGAAATGACAACACACATTCCCAACGACTGCAACTTGAGTTCCTAAGTTTCCATTAATAAAGGACATATCCAAGACCCATAGCTTTCTAGAAAACCTCTGAAATTTCAGTTATGCAACCTGAAAGACTATGATGTCTGTTTGTGTGTTGAAATAATAACTTTGCAAGGTTATAAAAGCACTTTCATCAATTGCCTAAACAATACAGCCACGCAGCAGCCACCCTTACTGGGTTATGTACAGGACTGAGGGCTGCATAAAAAAACCAGATAATAAAGAATCATTTCCACAACCTGTTCTGTTTCACGGGTGGAACGCACTTGTCTTGAGGGAAGCACTGGGAAAACCCTGCAGCTCCACGTGCAGCTCAGCAGCTGCAGCAGCAGCTCTGTCCCTGCAGCATCCTCAAGGTTGTGCAGCAAAGGTGCTGCTCTGCTCAGGCTGTTCTTAAGAGGTTCTTCCAAGCTGGATCCCTTCCCAAGCTGCTTCATCCCGCTCCAGCTGCTGTTCCAGCAGAACACTGGAGGTGGCAGCAGGGGCCGGGCCATGGGAAAGCAGCCCTCAGCTGATAGGTGCAGTAAAGAAAGGAATGTTACCTCTGGTGGGTGACTCGGCTGCGAAGAAGGCATAAAACTCTGCTCTGCCAGCTGCTTGTTTGCCCTTTGTCTTTTACGGTAAATATCCTTCAGTGATGACAACTTCCTTTCATCAGCAGAAGACAACTTCAACAGGCAAAATTGCTACGTTACTTTTTCTGAGCACAGAAAAACTTTTTTCTTTCCACCCCGCCCCCCCGGGAGAGATAAGCAAGTTCTGGGGTGGGTTTGCTGATAAAGCAGCTTAGAAGAGGCAGCTTTATCCAATACACCCTGCTAAAAAAGGGGGGTTGACATTGCACATACACCTTTAATGTATTATTTAGTCACTTCTCAACTCCTACACACAGTTTGTCTGGAATGACAAAAGGTCAGTAAATTCCGAGGGAGGTTTGTGGGCTACAGGAATAATGAAGAGCCAGAGAGGAGAAAAGAGTTCTCACAGAGAATGCAACTTCTGGAGGGTTGGTTCTCTCCATCACAGACAAACAGCAAACACAAAAAGCAACTACATGACAACCCTTCAACACCTACAAAGCTTACCTGAACTGGTGATACTTCAGTGGAGAAAACATCAGGCAACTCACTTCTGAAATTCTCTGGTAAAGTGTGATACATCTCCTTTTCATCCAACTTCCAGTACGAAAGTCCTGATAGGAAAAAGCACCAAAAGAAAATTAAAATGACAAATGTCAAGCTCGCAGCCATAGAACAGGAATCCAAAAGCCATTAGTAAAATGTTATTTTGTCAGTAACAAGAATGCTGTGGCATTAGTTATTTGCATCTACTGCTCAAGGACGTCATTAGAGCATTTGTTACCAAGCCAGGAGTTACAAAAATCTCAATGCAAAGCACAGGCAACATAATCAGTCTCACATCACACAGCACCAGCACCAAAAACTGCAAACCAGTTAAAACACACACATTTGGTGTTCAAGGGGCAAACCCTCATTTACCACAAAGTTATATTTCAGTTTATCCACTATAAAACTGGTACCCCCAAGCAACGATCCCAGATGATTTTAACCTGATTTTACAGACTCTGCAGTTTGTGCATCACCCTGCAGCATGCAAAGACAAGGACTAAGAGGGATGGCACAAGAGGAACAGACACAGCCTCAGCCCCACTTCCTTTTCTTAAATGTGTCCCTCTCTCAGTGGCTTGTGAAGAAGCAATAATTATACACAGTTTGCAGGGCTGCATCTCTGTGCCCCTGCTTGTTACTGACATGAATCCACCCTGTTATGATCAAAATATGTGAATTAGTTGTCTGGCTTGGATAAAAAAAACCCCAAGAGCCACAACCCCAAACCCATGCAAACCCACCACCAACCAGCCCCAAAACAGCAAAGCCAAACCTTACCAAAACACAGAAAAGTAACCCTCCCCCCAAAATTAAAGAATCACCACGTTACACCATTATTTTGTGACTGTCTACACAATTATTGAATCATGCCCTTGGCTTAAAGGAGTTCTGTAATCACCATACCATTGATGCTAATATTTCATACCCTACCGTGATCTGAACAGTAATTCCATTATGAAACAGGTTTAAACACAAAGTTCAGCAATGAAATGCTGAGAAATTCAGAAAAAAAAAAAATCCCAACTGCTGCATGTCCTACATCTGCCAGCAGTGACACACAGGAGCTGCCATCAGTTTGAAAACAGGAGCAAGAAGCAGAATTAATGCTCTAGCAAAGCTTGTCAGTGCTTAAATACTCCTCACCTCCCCGAAGTTACTGGAGATGAGTTCCAGTAAGAGTTTTAAAAATGAGGATTCCAAAAGGAATGGAATTGAAGTACAAGAAATTGACTATACCTGAAGCTTCTGACACTATGGAACTCGGACTTCCCTTGGGTTGATTGAGGTAAAAAGTGTATGGTGGCAAAGCAGCATCAGTAAGGTTTGTCTGAAATTACAGTGGCAAAACAAATTCAGAAGGGAAATCACAAGGCAAGGAAAAAAAAATTTAAAAATGCATGTAAATGTTATTATAAGCAAGGAGATTAAATACAATTACACAGCATGATCCAAACCTTCAGAATTTATATTGAGGGTAATCATAGCCAAAAGTGGAACTAAGCTAAGCCACATAATTGAACTGATATTTCTGAAGACTGTGTTTTTGTCCTGACCAAAGTGGTTAATGCCTTAACACACAAAGAATCCTGTGTGCCAGAAAAGGCATCTCCAACTGAAGTCAAAGAGCCTTCAGAAATTGGAGAACACAATAAATCATCACGACCTGAAGCCTCAGCTGAGAGTGAGGCCATTACCTCTACAAGGAGAGAACATGTGCCACTCAGGGAGGTGTTAAGACAAAAATTAAGTAATAAAATAAGCCAAAAGAGCTCTGTGCCTAAATATGGAATGATCCAAGAAGTAAACCTAGCCCACACGAACTTCAAATATGTGAATGGGAACTCAAGGGCTTAAAATATAAAAGTATATGCTGAATGAGAACATGATGTAACTCTGAAAAAATACCAGTTACAAGAATAGCAATAGAAAAACAATGAAATAAAAAGGACTTACATTCTCAAGTGGTAATCTCTTCACTCTCTCATTTTCTTGCATAGAGTTCACACATACTTCATCTGCAGTTACTCTTTTTGGTTGGGTTTGTCTCAACTTTTGTGCCCATGATGTTAAAGATTTACTGGATGGTAAGAAACACACACATACACCTTAAAGCAGTTCCCCTAAATATATCTACCACAGCTAAACACTGCATCCTTCAGAAATATCAGGCTACATAAATATATTTATCTAGCAAGCAGCAGAACATTCAACTCAGACACATCCCCGGTGACCACCAGCTTCTACTGAACGGGGATTATCTGTTGTTATAAATAGCTATTAAATAGTTGTCTTTTTGCAAATATTAAAAGTAAGAGTACCTAGTGCTAGACTGATATGGTTGTTTAGTTCTGCTATTAACAAAGAAATTTATAAGCGTTGTATCTTTTTTTACAGGATTTGGTTTTTTAGCAGATAGTCAATGTCTTAAATTCTTGAGAGAAAAGTTATCAGGAGAGACTGGAGGAAAGAATTTATGACCAAAAGAAGTGGACAAACCAGTGCCATTGGGGAAGGTGTGTGAATATGCAACAAGTCAGGGGTGTGCTCTTTTTAGCACATGCCAGGAGACACCCAGCTAGCTGCTTTGCTTTATTATACTCCTCAATTATTTTATTATCAATAAACTTCAAAACCGTAACAGAGAAGTGAACCTCTAGATGCTTTTTGCATCTAGAATGTGCAAAGTTCGTCCCTTACCTGGGTTTTTTCCCACGCTGATGCTCTTCATCAGCTTCACGTCCAAACCCAGGGGGAAAAACCGAACCTGGGCTGGTTCCCGAGGAGCCCCCGCCCTCCGGAGCCGCAGGCTCTGCGGGATCGTGCGGGTGCGGCCGCGGGCGCTGCTCGGGGCCGGGCTGGCCGGGCTCCCCCCAGCCCAGGGAGCCGGGGGAGGCCTCGCTGCAGCTGCCCAGGCTCTGCTGCTCCTCGAAGGCCTCCGAGCGCATCCCCATGGGCAGGGAGGGGAAGGGCGCCGGGGGCTGAGCCCGGCTCCCGCTGCTCTGGCACCTCAGCAGCTGCTTTAGCTCATCCTGAATCAGCTGCACATAGAAGGGGGGGAGAAGAAAAGGCAGCGTTGCCATCAGATCCTGCCACAAAGCACACCCCCGTCTCCATGCCGGGTTGGTAGGGGGAGATTGAGAGTATTTATTTTGAGTTTTCATGTGAGGACATGTCATGCAGAGAGTCGAGAGATACGTGTTGTGCAGAACAGTAAAATGTCCATGGGAACAATCCTTCATTCCATGCAGTGAATTACCAGGCTCAAAAGTCATTTATTCATGTAAAAAACATGCATGAATGTATCCACATATTGCCCTCAGAACCACAGTTACCTACCCACCGGCTAAAGAAATACAAACTGTCCAGGTGTTTGGCCAAATTTAGGCCTGAAAGACTTTTTCACTTGGATGTACATTTTTAAAGACTGCAAGGATGCTTTAATGGAAGTATTAACCATTACTCTGTTATGGGAATAGGAATAATATACCTCTGCAAGATTATTGCATAAAACTCGACTTTAAAAAAAAAAAACAATTTAGAAATGATGCTGCTAGGTTCGTATGGTACAAAGTTCTACCTTTGGGTTGTTCTGGTGTGTGGTGGAGTGGAGCAAACCCATCCCTGGATCACTGGATTTAACAAGACTTATTTCAGGATATTAGCTAAGTCATTTTTTGAAGTTCTAAGTTCTACAGTTGTGCAGTGGCAATACCGAAACAGCTCTGAGAAATAATTCATGCTTTTGCCAAGGGCTGTGAAGAGATTTCACATTTGTGCCTGTGGCCAGCACTCCTGCAGAGTTTCAGCTGAGATTACTGAGCCAGCAGGAGCACACAGCTCTTGCACATGGACAGGACAGAGCCCAGAATTGTTTTCAAGAATATATTTCAAACTAACTCCCTCAGGAAAGAAAGAAGAAAAAAACTTGCAATAATTTTAAGAGCGTGGAACTCCTGTTTTTTCCACAGAACTACAGCACATAATTCACATGTGAAGAGCAACTGGAGAGCACAAATTGAACAAAAATGATTTATTCTCTCCAAGTGAGAAATAAAGAAGAAGACTTAATTTCAGAGGAACCTACGTGCAATGCTAGTCAGGATCAAGCCTCAGATTTTTGATTAACTTGCAATAGAACAAACAATTGGAATTTCAGTTCAGCGTTTCTTCTGCCAAAACAAACAAACAAAGAAAAAAACTTGGGATGGTGTTTCCTTCCACTACAAAGTTTTGTGTTCTGGTAGTGATTTCAATCATGACTGCAGCAATCATTTGTATTTTAATTCTGTGATCCAACTGTCAGGAAGGTGGGGAAGGGACAACAGAAGGGAAAGAACAGAACTGGAGTGGGGGGAAAGATCAGATTCACTGCTGACATTTAATCTTTGTCACTAATACCCTGTGCAGGAAAAGTGAAAGGCTCCTATTCCAATTCAATTGCATTTTTCCTTCATTTTGCATAGTCACGAATAACTGCGAGAGATTTTAAAAAATGGGAGAAATAAGATGTGCTTGCTACAGTTTTGGGATTGTAATTTTGTTTTTAAAATCTCTTTGATAAAGTCTGACCTTGGGATGATCCATAGCAGGTGACAGCTGGTCCCTGGCACAGTTATCTTTTATTGTATAGATCATCTAAGCCAAGGGCTGACGCCACTAATTCCAAAAGGAACTCCAGATGTTTTTATCCCTACTCTCACATGGATGAAGATTTTTATAAGCATAATTGGTCTTTGCTCCCAGCATGGAGCAAACCTTACCTTAGAGTCAGGTCAGTGCAAAACAAAAAATAAAAATTGTGGTTTTACTACCTCAAAAAGTGGGTTGTTTATTATTATTATTATTATTATTATTATGGTGCATTTTTATTCCTGCCAGTGGAATGTGGCGAGCTGCCTGTGTTCCAGTGTTTTCACAGGAGTGAAATACTGAGCTCCATCTATTTTATGGAATGCACTCACACAACTCAGTTAGAGCTGAGCTGCTGAGTTTGTATTTCGTGTGGCAGCCCGTGCAGGGAGTCCCTGCTGACACCACACCCTCAGCTCTTCCAGAGGTAGCCTTTCCTATTAATAAAATAAAAAACAACACAAAAACCAGCAAAGCCAACACGATGGATTAGTAAAGACTATGATCAGCAACAAGTGAATCAAACCACTACAGTAAGAGGGAGGAAAAACAAAGGCAAGGAACACAAAAATAACGAGATGGGAGGGAGGGGGGAGAAGGAGACAGGAGAAAAGGACAATTACCTCTTGGTAATTCAGTTCAGGAACTGCTGATTACTACTAGTGTGGAGGGCATCAGGAAAGGGAAGGGAAAAACAGCAACCAAAACGATGAAGATATTAAGCATTATATATTTATAGTATTACTGTCTGTTATAAATACATATACATTTCTTCTGTTCTAAGGGATAAATAGGGCTCTGCAAAAATATGAACCTTCACGTGGGTTATTCTGCACTCTTAGAAACTGTTCACCTGGAGGTGAAAGAGGTGTCCAGCTGGTACAGTGATGGTTTTCCTGGGCTATGCACTCTCTGGATGAGGGGATGATAAGTTGTATAACATTTTTTTAAAGAAAAGAATGCTGTATTGTCTCAAAATTAGAAATTTTATAGTCTAACAGTTAACAAAAAAACCTTGTACCTACAAAATCCCATTACCATGTCAGCTTTCCGAACCAAATATTTGTGAAAACAAAATAATTGAAAACAAAAATCCACAAATCGCTCCTGAAATGGCTCCTAACAATTAACTGTTAATTAGCCAAGGCTGTCTCCAATATGCATCCTTCAAACAGCACTCCAGTCATCCACTTCCATTAACTGCTTCTCTGCATTGTTTTGGAGGAGTGTGGGCTTGGAGGGAGGAAAAAAAAAATCCTTCAGCCTTATCTAACTCCATGAACAGCCATTACTTACTTGGATTTGATGGTGGAACTGCTCCTGCTGGGCATTTATTTGTTCCTGGCATTGTTTTTCTACCAGTCTCAGTAGCTGAAGCCACCTCGTCTATTAAATCACAAAGCAAAATAATTAAAGCATAGAAATCTTGCACCTCTTGCCTTTTCCTCTGGCTCCAAACAGTTTTGCAATCCTGTCCTGGGGTGCTGCCATCACACAAAGTGGAGTAGCAGCTCTGTGGCTGCCCACCCCACAGCACACTCAGCCCCCACCGTGCCAATCAGAGGAAACTAAAAGTAGGAAGAGCTGCCAGCAAAGAACAGATAAATTCTAGAAAGGTTGATTCCAGTTCCATTAATTACAGGCAATTCTAAATTTGGGGATTAAACAGCCCTTCTGTCCATCCACTTCAGGAAGAAACTCCTTTAGCAATCCAGCTAAAGGCAATGATGAATGGTTATATCAGGAAAACCAAGATTTATATTTTTTTTTAAATCAAACATACAGCATTCCTGAAATATGGCAAAAGCTGAGGCTTAAAAACTATTTAATGCTAATGTTTCTGCTTGAAGCACGGGACACAGACATCAATATTCTGCTCGTGGAGGTGTAGAACAGAACCCAAATTAAGCATCTATCAACACACACTTGGATGGATCCCAGCCAGGAAGCTCAAAAATCTGCAAGAACAAGCCCGTGGTGTGGAAAACTGATGTTCCTTATGATGGGTAAAAATAATGGTAACATTTAAAATACAAAAGGACAAAAAACGCCCCAATAAAGTGTTTGGGAGAATCAATTCATTGCAATCACATCATTCTTTTGGTACTGGAAACAAACTCATCACCTACACATCTTTACAAAGGGATTAAATAAATAAATCAAGCGAAACACAACCATTTTTGGAAAAACAATTATCTCATTTCCAGGATCACTTCAGACCAGCTTGATGTGATATAGCTTTAATGGTCTCAATTTTTCAGTTCAAAAACCTCTTATCTTTATTTTAATTTTGGGGTAAAACGTCCAGACCCCCAAATACAAATTATTGTGAAACACTAAGATAAAGCTGCAGTAAAATCCAGCCAGGTGATTAGCTCATTTATTAAAAGGATCTCTCCCATCATTAAGAACAGACACAGATCTTGCTGCTGAATTCTATGCAAAGCAAATACATTAATACCACTTAGTTAAAAGCAGCCTTTACTATGGAATACCTCACAGCTCCTCACGATGTCCGAGTCAGCGTGTCCAATGTTCTGGAAATCTTGCATAAAGGAGGAGAGCAGCTCCACAGAACCAGCCTTTAACGAGGACCTGGCATTCCCTGAGTAACCAGAAACTCCATTGGCATTGGATGAAGGACTTGGAGTGAAACACAAGGAAAAAGAGCTCAATTATTTATTGTGTCAGGTGCGCAACAAACGGCCCAAACAATCCACTACAGATGCCAGACTGCCAGAAAAGGATTATACACTCAATTTATACCAATTTTATCTCATCATGTTGAAATAAAAATTTCACCTTAATACCGATATTACTGTGAAGGCGTGCTAAGTAAGCAGCACCAAAATAATAAAAGTATTTTTGTTAGTGAGTCCTTCAGCACTTTACCTGTTAGAATTCAAGTTACAGACAGAGCTGTGGGTGTTTCTGACATCAGAGTCTGCAGAGGACAAAGGGGTTTCTTGTACAGAATTCACCACATCGCTGCTTTCCATATCTTAGTCCCAAGTATGACATCACCCTGAAAACAGAGAGAAATAAGCATCACTCTTTCTTTAAAAAAAAACATTTGACTTTATTGTGTGAAGAAATCAAAGAGCCACTTGTAAATATTGCCCGGGCGATATTCCCACCCCTGCTGCTCGGTCACGAGTCCAAGAGATCCCAAACTCACCCAGGCCGGGCTCTAAAGGGGGGATGAACCCAAAACTTGCCCGGTAAAACCGCTTGGCCAGGGTGTGGCTGGTTGTTTTTGGGAAACCTGGGGCTCCACGGATCACGTGCAAAGTGTGAAATCTCCTGTTATGCCCACTTAGATGTGACTGGGGATCTGAACCTCCACTGGAAGGAAAAAAAAACCTTCACTGCACTCGCCAAAAATAATAAAACTGAGAGCAAAGCGGGTTAGGGCGGGTGAGCAATGCTGCCGTTTCTGTAACGTGTCACAGCTGCCCCGTTTCAGGCACAGATCACTTCTTTCATTGTTATTATGTAACATTACACCAGGAAAGCTCCGAAATCCAGCTACGTTTCTGAGCAATTAATAAAACAACAAAACCAGGAGGCAAACAGGAATGCCACGGTGGTTAAAACAGCAGCTGGTTAACTGAAAGCATCATGAATAAATAAATACACAAGACTCGGGCCACAGTTTTACAGCACTCAAAGCAGACTGGCTGTAGAGAGACTAAAATATTCTTCCAGTTTGCACATTTTCACTACCAAAACCCCTTGAAATACATTAATTAATCCCTTCTTACATCAGGCATATTTCAGCACGTTCTACACCCCGGTGAATTCAGTCTGTGTGCTAGCACTGAAGAAAAACCTCATGATCATTTCATGAACAGAGAGCAAAAAAGAGACATTAAGAAATAACAACTCGGTAAGATAATGCTAAGAATAAATTCCTGCTGCCTTAAAGAAGCAGAACACCTCCAAAGCACGACCATTCCTCCTTACAGGGATTACCAAGACACGCTGATGGATTTTCCAGATTGGTGTTTTCATTATTTACAAAGCTCCTGGAGATATAGCTCTAATAATTTCAGAAGTATAAAGTATTTTTTTCACCAGAGGGAAACTAATGGAGAACTGCCCTGGTTTTCCCTGTTTTACTGGAGCCTGCTGGGCTTTAGCAGAAATGGTTTTTGGGTACTCACTCACTATCTCCTCTGAGTAGGGCTGAAAATGCCAGAATCGGAAGGAAGTTACCACAGACACACACATCCCTCTGGCAGAGCTTCTTGGGATAAAGAACAGAAGAAGAAAAACACGGCTTTCCTCCTTTTTTAGAGGTCAGAAGTCTGCAAAACTTGGAGGTTATCAGGAGGCTGAGGCTGGGGGTGCAGCATCACCCCCAATCCCCAGGGTGGGATCATGGGTGGCCTATCTCAGCAGCACAGCAAATGGGTGGGACTTAGCCGTGACACAGGCTCGTTTCATAACCTCATTAGAAGTCTGTTCTCAAAAAAAAAAAAAAAAAAAAAAAAAAATATATATATATATATCAGCGAGCTGTAAGTGTGCGGCGGGAGCGCTGTCATCCCTCGATCCCACGGCACAGCCCGGTCCTTATGGGGCCGCGTAGCCGCAGGAAGGGGCACGCTTGGATTAAAAAAACCAAGCCGCGAAGCGTTTTGAACTCGGCAATATCGGCGCTGATTTCCAGGCGAACGCCGGAGCCCCGGCCCGAGCGGTCCCGCACGGCCTCGGGAGCCAGAGGCGCTCCCCGCCATCCCTCACACCTCCCCAAGCGGTGACAGGG